>CM029384.1:11822366-12232366 GCA_017165825.1 Hepsetus odoe
GATTCCTACAGCTATTCCCAAAAGATAAGTGCGCTTAAGGGAGGCTAGAGGAATTCCATTCAGTAACAGGTCACAGGTCCACCTGGGTATCTGGTGACACTTCCTGTGGGCCTGTGTGTTCACCTATGTTTTCAGATATTTTGAAACGGTGAATACTATATGGGAACACAATAGTTCCTTTGAAGTGAAAGTGACTATTCTTGTCATTTGGAGTACACAACACAGCATACCACAGGAAAACTACACCTCTGCATTTTACCCATTCACACTCACACACATGCAGCAGGGGGCAGCAGTGATGGGGACGGTACCTTGCTCAAGAGTACCTTAAGGCAACCTACTAGTATGGGATTCACACTCATGACCTTCTGATCCTGAGGCCACCGCTGCCTTTCTCCTTGCTTTCTGTGAGCTTTGAAAAAGTAGTGGTTGAGCTCAAAAATCAAATGTACTCTTCCTCATGTATGAAGCTTGTCCCTTTATTTTTCCACCACAGTGGAAATTTTTTTTTTACTAATTTCCTTCCCATGCAAAACTAAGAAATTAAGTTCAATAAAAGACATTTCTCGCTAATAGTCTTTGAATGCAGCCCTTGAAGGATGAGGCCCGTGAATTGAGACAGAGCAAACACTTTTATCCAGAATGATTAAGAGTCTAAAGATATCATTAATTTAACTAATGTAGCATTAAGGATTTTATCCATGGATAAAGAGCAGAGGTGTATTACATTGATTAGTCACATAATAACTCTCTATGTACTGTTTATCATGATGCAAGAAAACATTTTGCCAAATGAATGTCTCTACATTGTAAATAGATTTTTGCTAACTCACTGTTTTGATCATGGTTAATATTTGTGAGCTCAGAACTGAGAACTGAATGATGGTTCAAAATTTAGGGTCCATAGCCTACATGTCTGTGAACACTGAATTTGAAAATATTGGAAAATATTATTGAAGAAAAATCTGTGTTTCACTGTTACGATGCTAGCAGTATAACACAGTGCTGCCTTTTCTGGAAAAAAAAAAATGGTAGCATGAACTCTATGGAGACAACCTGATGACGCACATGCTAAACAGGTAAAACTGCCATCTCATCATCACCTTTCATGGCAGATGTCAGTTGATTAGGTTGTGCACAAAAATCAAAATATGTGACACATCTATGCTGATGTTGAAATTACTTCAGTTACAGCTATTTCTTGATTAAAATGTCTTTCATCTTCTTTTGTATGTAGAATTTGCCATTACAACAGGCCAGGACAGTGAATACTGGAGCTTAAACTGTGCTTGTATTGGAGGCCATCCGTACTTTAGTGTATATAAAGATTTTCCACAAACCACTGGGCTACTTTCCAATTTTCCTGTATATGATGCTCCATTGAATTGATGCTCCATTGAATTGATGCTCCATTGAATTGATGCTCCATTGGTTTGTATCTGTCTGGGAAAGGGATTGCTTTACAGCAGACACAGACTTAATACTACACATTTCACTCAGACAAAACCGTGGAGGACTATTTCAGCTCCCATTTATCCATTTATACTGAATATTACCCACTCATGTACTAAAATGTGAATGTTAAGCCAGGAAAAACAAAGAAGTAGAAAGAAGGAAAACAGAGGGAAAATGAAAGATTAAAAGAGAGAGAGAGAGTTCCTTTGAACATAGTTGTGGTACAGCTTCCTTAGTGCAAGTCACAGACCCTTTTTACCACCTGTTGTTAAAATGTATTTCTATAGGTTTGCAAATGCAAGCAAATGACAAAAGATGGGGATATTTTGTCACAAAAACCCACTTTTAAAATGTTGGAAAAATCTAAACATCTGTTTAATGACAATAAAGAACAATTATACAAAACATATTCAAATGGCATTCAAAAGATGCAGAAGAAAATCAGCAGTTAGTCCAAAGTATGGTACACTGCAGTTTACATGTGTAGGTCTGACTAATAAATAAAATAGCTATTCTTGTGCTGTGAACATACTTATTACTAGTCTAGTAGCAGTCTCTATCACTACTGGTTTCCAGTACAATTTTCCTGCAAGGCATTTCATATAAAGCTAATTTAAAGTGGGGCTAAAAACTGCAAAATGTTATATATATGTAAAAATGGAATAATGAGTGGACATCTAATCAGTTATTTGTTATTGTGCAGTTCTTGCTTTTAGTGTACAAAGTTTAAAATCTTTTACAGGCTCTCATACTGATCTGAATATAAGGTTTAAGGAAAACATTTTTTTAGAAGTAATATGTTTGGCATTTGAGAAGTAATTTTGTGATTATCACAGATATGAAAACAGTTAATTTGTTATATGTTCTGTTGTACCTGTTCTATTTTCAGAAAAGAATAAAACTGAGTGTACTGAATATACTATAATGAAGACATAATATATTGCGTATGTTTGTCTTTTGGTTCTGATGCTCACGTTATTAGGGAGAAATCTGTACTGGTGCCATATCATTTTAACATGTCACAACAAGTAATAGCATAGTCTTCATACTTCAGCATGAGGTGCCCACACCTCTCCGAAAGTACATCTATGTCACGCACAGGCGTCCTCACACAGATGCTTCATAATGCAGCTTGATTCCTGTCAGCAAAAGGAAAACAAATAAAAAAGGGCCACAGGTCACAACAGGCCAACACATTCAGACTCAAGTTTGAGGCTTGGTTTACTAACTCGCCCTTCAAATATTCTTGCAACATTCACAGGACTCCTGCTGCAAGCTTTTTAATGTTTCAAACCGCCCCCACACCACATATGAAGCAGGTTTTGAAATGACATTGCTAACATGCGGGAAACTGCAGCACATGCTGCCTTGTGCTTCCTCTCAAAGTCAACCACTCAAAGTCTAAGATGAAGCAGAAATTCAGATCTTTTTCTATCTCTGTGTCAGTGCTCTCCAGCTGTGATGGACTCTGGCAGCTTTCATTTTTTATTGAAAGAAACAACATGAGCAGTTTAGCGGTCATAAAAGATCTGAATCAGTCCAAAAAGCTCCTGTCTGAATATTAAGTGATCGGTTGTGTTCAGTAGAGAAGAATGATAAAATACGTACTTCTTACTTCCATAATGCTCAAATATCTGAACAGAGCAGTACTCAGTTAGCCAGATGAGTAATGCTACTGCTTGGATTACTTTACAGCTCCTCTGTGTTCAATTATGCCTGGTGAACAAAAATGCAGAATCCAGCAGAGAGGTTTGCACTCATATACTTCATACTTTTTGAATTTCATGTTAGAGCTATACTAATATCCGGACTAGTGTCAAATCTCTCCAAGTTATGGCTTGTTTGAAGCACTAAGCCCTGCAGCCCTTCAGGTTTGTACTTGATTCCGACATGTGAACCTTTACAGCAAGAGACCAAAAGGGCAGTAGGATTAAGAGCATTATATTTAGGACAGGCTCTACATATACTTAAACCAGTAAAATGATGGAACCAATGACTTGAGGAAAGGACAGGAAAGTATTTAGGGACAGGTAATTATTAAATTTGTTTTTTTTCTCAATCTAATTTACGAAAGTATAAAGTTCATTTGCTCAAATTATAAATGTCAAGTTTATTTGTTCACAGAGACTTCCAAGACAATGAAACAGACAGAGAGAGAGAGAGAGAGAGAGAGAGAGAGAGAGAGAGAGAGAGAGAGAGAGAGGGAGACAGACAGAAAGCTTTGAAGATTGAAGAGCACAGACGGTGCACAGCCGCTGTGAGTGTTGAAGACGGAAGACAGATTTATAGGTGGAAAGTGTTGAACATTCAATGTCTTCTTTGTTGGGGAGACACATGCTATGTGATTTTGGGTAGCTGAGGTTACTGGGGCATTTCAACACGTCTCCCTCAGGAATCATTGTCCAAATTAAATTCAGACTAAATCACACACTCATACACCCACACGCAGCCACGTAAAACCTGCACATGCTGTGAAACATACAAAAAAAAATAACTGGACACCTAATATAAAATGATTCAAAATGCACTGATATGACCACACTGAAAAAACACAAAAATCTAGTTTCAATATAGAAAGATGTAAAATATCATTATAGTTACAAGCAATAGAAAGAAAATGCCTACAGGACAAATGGGGAAACCTGGCTTGGGTGCTTCCCTATTGTGTGTTCCCCTGTTTACACTTTTTTCTCATGTGCTAGTCAACACTTGGCAGAAGCATCTTCACTTATATAACTGTAGATGGACACAGAGAGCACATTCCATTAAACACTTGTCTTGGTCTACTGCTGACCTTTTCTGAACTGGAGATCAGTGTTCAGATTGTATTCCAATTGCAAAGCACCACAGGTGTACTTCCAATTGGCTTTTCATGTTGACTTTGAGATCCAAATGTGATCCAATCACCCACCTCTAAGTTGGAGGATACCTTTCATCCACGGTTTCTCCTAAAAAAATTGGCTATTAATAGATACTTTTGTCCCATTTTGCTGCGGCAGCAGTATCTGACATCTAGGTAAACTAGATATTGGAGTGTTGCTTTAAGGATATGATTGCATTTGGACACAAGTGAAATACTGGGATCAGAAGCTGATTTTGGATTAGTTTTAGGTCACAACATTCAACTGCATTTTAAATTCAAAGGTGTTAAATAAAGCTTTTCATTTTAGAGAACGGGGTCGCTGATTCAAACCTCAGCACTGAGGCCTGTTATATTTTTATAGCTGTGGTTTCCACTGGACAGTCTTAGTTTTAAAAATGTGTGACTGCTCAACAGCATCTCATTCTACTGACAATAACGATGAATTTCACTGCAAATCTTCCTTAGTGCTCTTTTTCCCCTCTCTCCCTCTTTTCACACTTATGAACAAGGACTCCGCCTTAAGGCTAAAAGTGAAACCCATCAGGAGCTGTAAAAACCGTTAATAAAGTATAAAGAAAACACATAGTTATGGATGAACCCTGAATGGGTCAAAGGCTTTTTTTGGGTCTGCAGCTATCCTTCTTCTAAAATAAAGCACTTTTCTATAACATAGTATTGAATTTGTCACACGAGAAGGCTTGACTTCCTTACAGCTTGACCCCAAGTGTGTGTTCGCTGCCAGCAGCACAAAAATACCAAGCAAAGTTTAAGGTCAGTGCAAGAGTCGAGCTATGTTCCATTTCATTTACTCTGAACATGCTTGGCTCAGACAAATCTGCGCATTTGGAACTCTCTGACCAGGCTTGGCAGGTTAACGCCAGTCACACGGCACTCAAATCTCTCACACGCTCAGAATCATGGGAGCTCTGCCTTCCCTCAGCCTTTCTTTGTGATAAGTTAAGCCAGTTAGGAAAAGCTGGCCAAAAACTTCACACCACAAACATCTTTTATTCAGTGGAGAAGAATAACACTGTGTCTAGTGCCTCAGAGGAAAGAAGCTTTAAAATCTCACCAAAATATGTAGCAAATAATGAATGAAGCTATTTAACAATCCAGGCTTATGATCTGTTTCTGCTTAAATTTCTACTCTGTGTTTGCCTTATAAGAGACATGAGAATCTACATAGATTACAAATGACATAGGTTCACATAATACTAAAAATTAAGACGCAAAAAATGCAAGACAATAGATCCAGTTTTTGCTCCTTAAAGACATTTTCAATGGGTGATTCTTTATGAACTAATTTTTGTTAATGATCATTGAAGTCCCTTCAACGATCCTGACAGATCTGAGTCCCTTTGGCAAGGGCCAAAATGTGATGACTAGATATCACAGCCAAGACTCATATATGGGGAGTGTTAATAATAAATGGGCTAACATCCTATCCTTAGCTGTTCAGATTACATTGATGAGCTGGTTAGCTGCATTCCATTCTAAGAACCCACACTGACCCCAGCAGAATGAAGCAATGGTAGAAGGTGGCCTGGTCTGATGAATTGCATTTGCTTTTACATCAGGAAGGATGATGGGAAAAGGCTACGCTGTGCTGTCATCCTGTTCTGTTGTTTCAACACTTCTTCAGTAATATTTTGTTGTTGCTTATTTCTTTAACTTAGTAAAATTTGTAACATATTTTCATCTTCTTTTTGGAATCTATTCTATGTAAGAACGGCTGATAAATGCATTTTCATGAAGAATTCAGTACTTGCATATGCATGTTTTCCTTTGATCCAAGCATTATTTTATCAAAGTAATAATACTTTTACTTTTAATAATAGCCAAAGCTCCACTAGACCACTAGACCACCAGCACCCTCTTCAAAAGTCGTTCATAAAAACCCTATACCACCCACATTCTTCAGTCAAAGGATGAAGTGGAAGCTAGAAAAGACCTCTTCATGGATCTGGATGTCTTTGAAAACAAACATAAAGCTTGTAGTGACTAATGACTTGCAGATTGTTTTACACAGTCAGGCTGGACTCATGTGGATCTAGGCCTCTTTCCCAAAATCTGGAAAATAGAGATGAATTACATTAAAGCCTTTAAAATAAAGATTGATGGCAAGTGGTGGAGTATGATTTTGGAGGATTTTGTTGGCAAATCCACTCTCATTTTCTTCTTAGTCTCTTTCTTTCTGTCCATTTTTTTTCTTCTTCTCCTTTCTCCTACCCCACAAAATAAACAGCTTGAGGCTACATTCGTGAATCAGTGGTCTTGGTGATCGAAAGGAATCATGCTTCCAGTATAATAACAGACAAGGAACCACCTCAGAGACCTTTATGTGGATTCTGTCATGGGCAACATTTGAAGTTCAAAACCATTTCATAAAAAGTGAGACAACCAGTCTGGTCAGACAGGGGAGGCTTTGTTCATCAAAGGCATATTCTCCACCCTGATTGGTAAGATCTCATGATATATGCAGTTTTTCTTTTCAGCAGACAAAATTTGCAACCTAAGTGAAATGATCGGGTCAGACACTCTGAGCTCTTAGCAGGCCTGCAGTTCTTGATGAATTATATTATTATGAAAAGCAATTCCATTCAAATATACCTCTTAGGAATCTGTGGATGACCGTTAGAGCTGGTGTTTAACCACGAAGTGGAAACACTATGCATCTAAGATTTAGCACCTACAGGTGTGATGCTTTCATTTCAGTCCCACTTTTTCCCCCCACAGCAAGTCTAAATGTGTCCCTCACACTGGTCAGCATTCCACCACCACACACAGACACAGACACACACACACGCAACAACTGACCTTGTGTTGGGAATCCTAGCTAAGTGGCCTGTCTCCATAAACTACACAAGCCATGCCGCCTAGACCCTACCAGCATGAAAATGTATTTTTACGTTTATTTGACACAAGACATAACTACGGAAGTGTGACAATCTGATAAACATATTTTTCAGCCAAGGGTTCTAGTCAACACAGGAAAATAAAAAATGATAACTCTTTCCAGTCATTTTAGATTTTTCATAAAAATGCACATCTGATGAAACGAATAACTAATGACTATTAAACATGTCAAGTTCCATTCAAGTTGTGGCATGGTCACAAGCAGGCTTGTTGAAAGAGGTTAATGAATTACTATGATATAATATTCTGGAACCTTCTAGATTTAAAATATCAAAATTATTAATATCCCAACACAGACACACACACGCACACAAAAACACTTTCAAATGTTAATCAATTGTGGGAATCTTCTAAGTACTTTCAATGTCAAAAGGTAGAAGAATCCAAGAGCAATCAGAATGTGTTAATATGCTCTGGGAATTCTTGCTCTGGGGGAAAAAAAAAGACACTTAAGTATTAGTGAAGCTGAATATGTGTTCTTAATGTCAAGTTTCCAAGAGAATTATGTATATTATAATATCTACATACTAATATATCAAAGGCCAACCATTATCAAGTGACATACCCTAATCTGAACCATGCTGTGCATCTGCAGGTGCAATTCTTTAAAGGGTGTAATTCTTTCATTTTAGTCCCACTTTTTTCCCCACAGCAAGTCTAAATGTGTCCCTCACTCTGGTCAGCATTCCTATAGGTGCACAAGCCACACATACACTTACACACTTTTTCCTCATTACCTAAATGTCATAATGTTTTCAACATTGATACCTTATGGACAAAGATGACTGCTTTTACTGTTTTAAGCTATGCTGAATGCCATTTAATACAATGTCATAAACCACATATTTGAGTCTATTTATGATTATAGTTGGAGGTTCTTTGATTTAAAACTGGTTGGGCCTGGCAAGCTTAATTTATATTCAGAAGACATAAGTGGTATCACTGCAGTTCAGCATTTTTCTAGTGAAGCAGCCATGTCAGCCATGTTTATCCACTGCTGATCTGCACGTTCTTCTAACCTGGCACTGCGCCTATGCAAACACCCCTTCACCTTCCCCTTAACCTCCTGACCTCTAAATTCATGACCTTTCCACTTCTCGCCTATGTAACATGCAAGCCACAGCTGCTTCCTACAGCTCAGAGGGACAGTGTGTGGGTGAAACCAGTGCAGATAGTGGCACTTACAACCTTCCACCTTAGCCCTGCACTTCTAGGATATCGTGGGACATGGGGAAGACTACAGAAGAGGAAACAAACTTTCTTCAACTGTTAAAAATAGTAAACACTTCTGCATCATCAACCCTTCCACTCTGAACTTTTGAAGACTGGGACAAGGGAAAAAAGGAAAAGAGAGAGACAAACGAATGGGTCAGACCTAGTTTGAATGTCCAGCTGGGAGGTCAGCACTCCTTGGGGACAATGTGAGGATATGAGTGGTTGATGACAAGAACTGATAAGACTCAGCAAGGGGAAGGAACAAAAAAAAAGAAGGAGAGAAGGACGGCCAGAGTCAAACAAGCCCTTTCTTCTGTCGTTTCTTCCTCCAGTGACAGGACTGAGAGCGCAACTAATGACTGCTATGACTCAGTACTGTCAATAGAAGACTTGAGTCATATTCAGTTCAGCTGTGTCATTAACTTGATGAATTATTTGTGAACATCTAGTAATTCTTGTTTTTCTGCCCATGAGTTGGTTTTCTACCAGAGGGTGCTTTTTAACCAGTAAATAAACGTTGAGGGCTGGTACATATTTGTTTAGTCACTAATCCTCAATCATGGCTTATTTGGGCACTAGTTCAAAACTTTGTGACTAAGTAAAGTGTATACATGAAATTTACACCAGCCATATATTCAGAGATCTGATTAGACTGATTTGAAACCTCCTACAACTGTGACTTGAATCTGAATGAAAAAGCTGTGTTTAATGTGAATATTCCATTTCCATCTCTGCACTTTTGGTATCTGATAAATTCCCATGGAGAATCATCTAAATGCATTTTACAACTGAAAAACACACTTTTTAATATATGGTTACTTTTTTAAAAACAAGCAGTATGACTTGGAAAAGAACCATTATCTAGATAGGGACAGGTCTAACAAGAAACCTTAAGAATAAATAAAAAGCTCACCATATTGTAACAGCCTCCACATATCTAGCAAGCCACATTTAAGAGTTAACTCCAGTTAAATGATCTGAGGCCAATGGAACACAATCCTTTCCATTAGACTTTGTTTCCTGAAACAGTGCTAGCGACAAGCAAACAGCTCACGTATATTCCAGAGCATTTTATCAGTTCTTGAAGTCCTCATCAGTGCTTTATCTATCCAAGTGGACAATGGCCTCTGGATTCCTGCTTTGTCCACTGAGGATCAGCAAGCAATTTAGATAACCATATCTCAGTGTCTAGACATACAGACAAAGTTGATGGCCTGCTGATCTCAGTAAGTGACACAGTGCAGTTCTAGGAGGCATTAAGCACCTTTGTTTCCAGGTGTTTCCAGGGGAATTACAGTTTATGCTGGAATTCTGATTGTTTGTGAACTGTGGGTTCAAGCTTTGAAGACAAATGTTAAAGTTGTTTGAAGAGTCTGGTATACAGAATATGTGTTACAGGAAACTTTTAGTATTGAGAAAGTAAAGTCAAACAAGCACACCATCTGGATAGCTGATGTGCCAGGTCTCAGATGTGGTGCTGGCAAACACCTCAGTCTGGTGTGGTGAGATGGAAAGAATTTTAAGGGAAAAAACAGAGACAGAGGAGAAGAAGAAGGGCAGTGGTGTTTAGGAACTAAACACAACAGTCAAAAGGTCTTGGGATCAAGTCCTGGACAAGCAGGTTGACCCAATATAGCCTTGAGCAAGGTACCATCCCCACCATTGCTTCCTGGGTGCCAGATGTATGGCTGTCTCCTGCTGCATGGTGTGTATGGGTTAAACGTAATGAAGCATTTCATTGTGATTCATTATGTGATGTGCTATGTATTCACAATGACTATTAATCACTTTCAAGAGAGCACAATCTAAAGTAAATTAAGGCAGGATGCACGTGTCAAGGACAATAAACCTATCTGGCCCCTTATTCTAAAAAGTGGAGTTAAAGAATGAGCAAGTCCTGTGGAGAAAATCACGCTGTTGATGGTGGAATTTTTATTCTAAATTTTAGGTAGAGACCATTTTTGGCTCAGTTTTATAGCAAATATTTGTGGCTCTCAAGCGACCTTCAGAAAACTCACAGAGTAAATGTGGGAAATGTATGTGGGTGGGAAATGTGCTGTGGCTCTTTCTCAAAAATGGACCAAAGCCAGATGGTAAGTGATGATTTCCTGTGAAAGAAGCAACAGTTACATTCTCCAACTCCCAACCCCAGAGAGCTTTGGAAAAGACAGAGAAAGGAGAGAAAATGAGTAGTATGGATGATTGAGTGTATATTGGTAGGGGATAGCTCTAATAAGGACTGAGATTTGGGTGCTAACAGGGTGGTGGTGGTCTAGTGGTAGGGTACTTGCATATGGATCAAGAGGTCACAGGTTTGAATCCCACCTCTACCACTACCATCATTGGGTTCCTGAGCAAGACCCTTGACCTGGAGTTGTTCCAGGGAGAAGAGAGAAAATGAGTAGTATGGATGATTGAGTGTATATTGGTAGGGGATAGCTCTAATAAGAGGAGACTATCCCTGTAATCAGGTCACAGAAGTTGTTCTAGGTAAGAGTGTCTGCTAAATGCTGTAGATGTAAACATCATGGGGCTTAACATCAGGGTATGACTTTGTACATCAGAATAGTGGGTCACACCCCTGAAAGGATGTGAACTCTTTTTGACCTCTTATATTTAGCAGCAGCAAAGGGAAAGCACTAGAATCACATTGTACTGCTCTAAGGTAACTTATGCATTTCCAAAAACTGCAACTTACTCTGCAGAGGTGTGAAAACCAACGCAAAAAAACTGTGCTGATGAACATGAAACCTCAGTAACCAGATAAAAACCCAATATCACTCTAACCATATACAACACAGTAGGCAGTGACATTTCCTATCTAATGGAAAACTTTGATTCAGTGAACTGACAGAAAGGTTTTTTATTAAGGCAACAGCAGATGTTTATCTAAATGGTAAAAAAATATCCCTCATTCTTTTGTGTACTTGTGGGTCCTACCCCTTAGTGTTAAGGTAGATGCCTTCCCATTTGTTAATAATATGACCAAAAAACAAATCCCCAGCTCTGAAAAAGAAATTTATTTTGGCACACCCTCTAAGCTATCCCCATATTAAAAGTTAACAAATCACCTACTGCCAGAAAGTATACAGCTTATATACAGTGTCCTCCAAATTATTGGCACCTAGTTAAGGTGTGTTCTTAGGCTTCTAAATAATCCCCCCCCCCCAAAAAAAATAGGCTCACAACACAAAAAAGACACTGAAATGAAGCATTTTTGTCATTTCTAGTTTAGTTTTTAAAGTTGATCAGAGTAAATTGGAACTTTAAATTAATAATTAATGAATTCCTGTGTCCCTTGGGTAAAAATATGATGTGACACAGAGTCCTTATTGCCCTTAGCCACTCTTCAACATAGGAAAGACAAAAGAACATGCCATTCAAGTAAGGCAGATGTGTGTCGACCTTCGTAAGACAGGTAATGGCTACAAGAAAATAACTACTCACCTAAACCACCCTGTATCTACAGTCAGAGGAATAATAAAGAAGTGTAAAACAACGGGAACAGTGATAAACAAGGCTGGATGAGGACCAAAGTTTATCAAAGCTCACTGTTACAGAACTTAACCAAAGTGCAGCTGTGCTATCTTTGGGGTCACAAAGTCTCCATGCCAACAAGCTGATTGGGAGACATGCAAGGAAAAAGCCTTTTCTCACCTACAATCACAAGCTTTTGGGCAACAAACATTCTAAGTAGGAGTGGTGTGAGTACTGTGCAAAAGTTTTCAGTTTGCTTTATATTTCATCATGGAATCAACTTGTTGGTGCAAAACTACCAATTATACCTTGTCTTATAGGTATAATATACCTATAAGACAAGGTATAATTGGTATTATTATACCAATATTATTATACCAATATCAAGGTATAATATATTATACCTATATATATAGGTATATATATATAGGTATAATAGGTTGCCCTGAGGTACCCTTGAGCAAGGTACCGTCCCCCATCACTGCTCCCCGGGCGCTTTCAATAGCTGCCCACTGCTGCACGGGTTTGAGTGTGCATGGGTAAAATGCAGAGGTCCAATTTCGTTGTGGTTCATGTGTGCTGTGCTGTGCCGTGACCTCGCAATGACAAGGGTAGTCACTTTCACTTTCACTTATCTCTGGCATATTAAGTTAAAGAAATAGAACCAAAGCCAAAGGCTCCAAAGTGCCTAAATGTACCAGGTGTCTAGATAAAGAGGTTACAACAACTAAGCATTCAGTACCACCAGTAAACTAATAAACAGCCTGCCCCCTTTTTAAGTCTTAAATTGGATGGCACTGTTATGGGCTTTGTTATGATCATTGTTATGCTTGAATGAGTCATATTTAGGTCACTTTGTGGCTTTAAAAAACAAATAACAATCCAATAAAACTGGTCAGGTACAGTGACTGGACTGAAAATGGGAGCCAAAAGCTTTGAAAGTATAGTACTCTGTATAAGATAGAAAACACACCTTACAGGCAAGTCAGCAATTGAAAAATATATTACTGAATAATTAATTTAAGTCACTCAAATAAAAAGTCTCAATATGACTAACTGACCTTTAAGTTCAGGACTCTACTAAGGTTCACTTTCATATCATAACACTGGGGACTCTCCATACCCAATTCATAGAATCAGCAGAACCTTCAGGAAATGTGTTGGAGCCAAAACAATAGCAAAAGATAGTCAAAAACAATCAAGAATAGATTAAAAAGTAAGTTCAGCTTATCTAAGGAATAACAGGAAATCAAGGATCTGATAACAGTAACGTATGGAGATCTTCAGAGTTAACACTGACAAGTCAAAAGTTAGACAGCATCTGACACAGGGGTCACAGAGACAGGGCTCCTTACTGATGATAAGTGAGAGACAGTGTATTCTGAAAAGTGTATGACCAGGATTTGCTAGCTTCACTTAGAAAGAGTTAAGTTGACCTGTGTACACTGTAATGCGCTCAGTACTTAACACGCACCAGTAAACAGCAGTGTTAGCAAACACTAAACACTTCATATCTTGAATGTAGTGCACGTTCCACCAGATGCTAAATTTCACAGCTGCCCTACCCTTAAAACCACAGGTCTGAGGAAACAAGTCACACTTTTTTCATCCCCTCTTACTCTGCAGGCTTCTTAATTTCACACTCTGAAAGCCAAAAGATGCACTTGAAAGTTTTACACCTCTCTTTCTTGTCAGCACTACCTAGAACTACCAATAAGCAAAGATGATACTGTTGTACAGGAAAAAAACTGCTTTTCAGACAATAAGTTGCATACAACATTTCCATTTACAATCACTATATATATAATGAAGAACAGTGTTGTGGAATACAGCTGTGGAACATCTCAAGCACGGGTGGTTAATAACACAACTCTAAAATAGTTAACAGCATTCTTGTCTCCGAGTATATAATGTGTGAAATATCAGCTGTACATCATTTCACTTTGACATATCTCTAAGATCTGATGAGATCATACATCTGATGTGTCCAGAATGTAAAAACAAAGCTGAAGATCTCTAAATCTCTATTAAATTAAGAATGACATTCTGGTAAAAGTTGCCAAATGATGCAAGAAAATTATTCTCAGGAGATAATGTTTACAATGTTTACCACTTCATTACTGTATTATTTGCATTATTGTTCCCAATTGTATTATTTAAACATCTTTTATATTGTTAACTTCAATCCTAAATTAATACTAAGTCTAACTGTAGATTGTCACTACCTCTCAGCCACAGCTGATCTAAAGTAAAGATAAATGAACCCTAAAAAGGGCTCCAAATCTATCTTTCTCAGTGAGTTTTATGTCAAGCTTTTCATTTCCAGAGAAAAGCTCATCCCATAAGTATGACTCAAAAAAGGTTCCTAACTGAAAACCCCAACGAGCCCATTTTGATTATATTTCAACAGCTGACACCCTCAAGCGATGTAATGATGGACAGCTGCTTACCTGCCGTTTAAATGCCGTTTACATGGCTTCTTTATGGTTCTCCTTGTGAATTGACTGGATGTCCTTCACCACTGGATTAGCAACACTTCAATTACCATGGTTTCAGCTTTATTTTGAACTAAACTTGCTTGACCAATTAGGCAGAAAAGAAGCTGCATCAAAAAAGCAGTTAAGCTTCAAAATAGCACTTCGGTGTTAATGAAGGTTAGCTTTGGTATAAGATGTATTAAGACAAGGACATACAGTACTGTGCAAAAGTTTTAGGCAGGTGTGGAAAAAATGCTGTAAAGAAAGATTGCTTTCAAAAATGGAAGTGTTGATCATTTATTTTCATCAATCAACAAAATGCAGTGAATGAACAAAAGAGAAATCTAAATCAAATCAATATTTGGTGTGACCACCCTTTGCCTTCAAAACAGCATCAATTCTTCTAGGTACACTTGCACACAGTTTTTGAAGGAACTCGGCTGGTAGGTTGTTCCAAACATCTTGGAGAACTAACCACAGATCTGTGGATGTAGCTTCCTCACATCCTTCTGTCTCTTCATGTAATCCAGACACACTGGATGATGTTGAGATCAGGGCTCTGTGGGGGCCAGAAGAATTGATGCTGGGTTGAAAGCAAAAGGTAGGTCAGTCATTTTCTGCCGCTTGTCTTAAGCATCCCAGCTCAAAGGACACACCCGAGACAAGTTGCCAGCCCGTCACAGGGAGGAGTGTGGCAGGGACAGCACCTTACTCAAGGGTACCTCAGGGCAACCCATTGGGAAGGGTTTCAAACCCCCAATCCTCCGATCATGTGGACAATGCCCTAACCACTAGGCCACCGCTGCCCCTCAAGGCAAAAGGTAGTAACACCAAATATTGATTTGACTTTTGTTCACTCACTTTGCATTTTGTAAATTGCTAAAAATAAACAATCATTATTTATATTTCTAAAAGCATTCTTTGTTTACAGCTTTTTTTCCACACCTGCCTAAAACATTTGCACTGTACTGTATATGCACAAACATGCAGATATATCAGCAGAACTGTTACTTCTCAAAAGATTTTTACACTGTCAACATTATGTTGTGTTTTAGTTGGATTGCAGATTGCTAACTAACTTACTAAGACAAATAAGATTTATCCCACATGACTCTGATTACTTCTGCTGATTTCACATCAGGAGAAAAGGTACTGTGAGTTGACATCATATTAATTATTAATACTCACACCACTGTTGATTTTGATACTTCAATTTTAAAAAAAGCAGAAATAATTAACTATATTAAATAAGATAAAAAGCTCAAACAATTTAAATGAAATTAAATAATTCTACACAAACAAATTCAGAGTAAAGTCAACTCAAACACAAACATTGTGCCATTGAGTGTTAAAAAGCTCAATGAAACTCGAGCAAGATGGTTTTGTCTGTGCTCACTGGCCTGATTTTCATGACAGAACACCAGCCTGCTTGGCACTCAGAGTGCCTTGGATCTCTCATTAAGCACCACTTGTACTCCTGTGTCATTGTTCCTGTGCTGTAACCAGGGAATCAGCCAGGGATATGAGTCAGAACCCATTTAACTGCAGTTGTGGGATAAGGATTAGAGAAAGTATGAAAGTGATTTGTGATCTTATCTTTGAGTCATATACTGTTAGGGGCCGCCAAAGTGGATCAACCATCTCCATTTCTTCCAGTCCTCTGCGTCTTCCTCCTTTAACCCAACTGCCTGCATGTCCTCTCTCACCACGTCCATAAACCTCCTCTTTGGTCTTTCTTTTTTCCTCTTTCCTGGCAGCTCCATCTTCAACATACAACTCCCATTATAATCATCGTCTCTCCTCTGGACATGTCCAAACTGACGCAACCTTGCTTCTCTAACTTTGTCTCCATTAGGCCCAGTGGCCTAATGGATAAGACATCAGCCGCTGGAGCTGGGGATTAGCCGCATGGTTGGAGGATTGGGGGTTCGAACCCCTTCCCTGGGGTTGCCCTGAAATACCCTTGAGCAAGGTGCTGTCCCTGTCACTGCTCCCTGGGCGCTTTCAATAGCTGCCCACTGCTGCACGGTGTTTGAGGTCCAATTTTGTTGTGGTTAATTGTCTGCTGTGCTTTGTGTTTCAAAACATCCAACCTGAGCTGTCCCTCTAATATACTCATTTCTAATCCTGTCCATTCTCGTCACACCAAACGGAAATTTCTTAACTTAATCTCATCTTTAACTCTGACACCTCCAGCTACGCCTCCTGTCTTTTCACCAACCTCTCATACAATTCACCACATATCTTTTTTATCTTTAGCCTTCGCCACTGCAATCTTCGCCCTCTGCTTCATATCCTTATACTCCTGTCTACTTTGTCCATCTCCCTGACTATCCCATTTTTTCTTTGCTAACCTCTTCTGGGCAGCGGTGGCCTAGTGGTTAGGGAGTTGGCCCTGCATCAGAAGATTGTGGGTTCGATTCCCTCAAAAAGTAGGTTGCCCTGAGGTACCCCTGAGCAAGGTACCTTCCCCATCACTGCTCCCTGGGCGCTTTCAATAGCTGCCCACTGCTGCACAGTGTTTGTGTGCATGGGTTAAAAGCAGAGGTCCAATTTCATTGTGGTTCATGGTGTGCAGTGCTGTGACCTTGCAATGACAAGGGTTGTCACTTTCACTTTCTTTCACTTCACTTTCACTTTTGTATACACTCCTGAACTTCTGGGTTCTGGGTCTGGGTCTTGAACTTCAGGCTAAGACCTTCCTGAATTCCACCTTGCAGTCCTCCTTCAGCTTCCACCATTAGATACTCAACTCTGCCCTCACTTTTCCTCCTCTTCTTGACCTCCAAGGTCATCCTACAAATCACCATCCTATGCTGTTTAGTTAAGTCCCTGCCACTACTTTGCAGTCTCCACTCTCCTTTAGACTGACCCTCCTGCAAAGGATATAATCCACCTTGAGAATATTTATAAGTAAATGTTCTATACCAATTAAAGCTCTTTTTAAAGACATGGATCAATTCAGAAAACATTTTTCTAATAGTGTATGTGGCAAACATGTTTATAAATTGGCGTTTCCATCAGGTTTCATTTTCAACTTTAACAAGCTGAAAAACAATGCAGCACTTCTATCAACAGTGGCAAGGAGTCAGTACTCAGTTTTCAAGGCATAATGGCTAAACGTCAGTGTGTGTACGTGTTAGGAACTTAGGTTTGCTTCCTTCCAATAGCAGTCCTCGGCTGTGAGTCAAGGCCCCAAACTCAGTCACTCTGAATTTCCTCAGGAAAATCGCCAAGGTCAAAGTTCTGGATGCCCAAAGCTGGGGCATCAATTGTGAATAAAAATAAGTATGCATTTCCTAGAAAATCTAATATGTTGGAAGAACTTGTTAACTATACTATACAGATCTCACCAAGCTATTATCACACTCGATTACACAATGCCTTACCCAAAACAAGACCTGCACTCAACCAACTCAAAATACAAATCATCCAAGATATTAATATTGATTATTCATTTTCATTTTGCAGTTTTAGTCTCCATGTGTTTTTTTCTTTAGGCAAATATGTCATATGGACTGTCAGTATCTTTAGCAACTCATGTAACCCATGCTACCGTTCTCTCCATCTGTGGCAGAGGATTCTTCATGTTAAAACCTTCCAGTATGGCAAGTACTATGTGGTTGCTGTACAACCTTGATCTGAATATCTCTCCATACCTCAGTTGTTTGACATCTGCCAGTGACAAGTGGGGATATTTTCCCCAGAAACAATGAGACTAGATAGGAGTGTGGAAGTAACACTATTCTCAGAACCCTTTACTGTGAAAAGCTTCACATTGCTCTGTGTGAACACGGTTTTTACAACTATGTGGTCAGCCCTGTTAACTTTACAGTAATCAGATTTATAGGACATTGGCCCCACAGCTGAGACTCAATTAATGTGCAGTCATCATGCATGCTCTCTAATTCAGTTTTTAAAAAACACCTTCTTTACATTTGCACATCTCATTTACAGGTTGAAGAATGAAAAGATTTTTTTGGCACCTTTATTGTAAAAGTGTATATAAATGAACATGGCCTGCCACATATTGCCAGACATGATTGTCCAGGTGAAGTTAATGGACCCAAACTCTTTAGACAGGCATCGACTGAGCTTCAACCAAGTTTTAAGGAACCCCAGGAGTTTTTAGTTTAAGTAAAGACCCCTAGGCCCAGCCACATTCTGACCAAGGATGAGAAAGTCTTTTCTTTTTTTTTTTTTTTTCCATAAATGTTTCAAGTATAACTTGCTCCAGACTGCACCAGCTTTAATGACTTCCAGACATGGATGGAGTGGATGCACGAGTCAGCCAATAACAACAAAGCCACAAAAGGCAGAGTAATTCTGTTCCTGTTGCAACAGTCTGCTGTAACCACAGAAAGCTCATGTAAGGTCCAGTTTTAGCCTTACACCCGAGGTTTCATATATAATATATATGTGAATATTATATATGAAAAAAAGTGTTTTACTACACCACCACTAGCTTCTGAGCACATTCCTAAACCTGAATAAATGAGCTCTTATGCTATCTTTCCTGCCAGAGATAAATGCAAAAACAGAGCAGACACTTAAACTGCATAAAGTGTAGTATAGCATAGATGGAAAAGTGAATAAAACATTTAAAGTTGTTTGGCTCTGCATATCTAAACCAAAATAGTTGTTTTCCAGAGACTGAACAGCAGAAGGCCAAACATTCTTTTTGAAATAAGAAGGCCTGTAGGAAACCAACAGAATAAAACAAAAAGGTTTTATATATTGTTAAGTATAGGAGCAGCAGGGCAGACATGGCAGAACCCCAGAATGGTACAAGAAAATAAAAAATGAGGCCAGCTGTTCCTGCATAGCTAGCCCATGGAGAAAGTTCATGCTTGTAATTTGGGTTTAACATTCTGTTTTTAAGGCAACAACAAAAGAGGCCTAGGAAAAGGAACAGGAAGAGGCCAAGTCTGGCTTGTGCAGTAATGATCAAATCTAAGCCATTTCACTATAACTGACATTCCATAGTCTGAAACCACATCTGTTCTTTTGTTGCAAGTGAAATGTTCAAGAAACTGTTTGGAACACTGGCAAAATTCCATAAACCTAGTAAGCAAGTGTAGCATACTTCCTCAGACGAGATTTATTTTGTATATGTGCGAAAGTCACACTGATAGATCAAGTGTCAGGCTAATGTTTACATGGAGACAAATTAGTTGCTTCCAACTTGTCTAATTTTAATCAGTCACAACAATACAGACCAACAGTGGTGCTTAGTATTTTAAACTGAAAAAGGAATGTAAACTCCAAATTAAATGTATTACATTGAATTGAATGTTGCTAGTGTTCTGCTACTCTTGCCAGGTCTGGAAACAGTTGTGAAAACATTTTTTTGAAAATTTTTGCATTTTGTGTTGAACATTGACAATGGTCTGTGACAAAAAGTCTCAAATCTGTGCACTCCACTAACACTCACAAAGCAGGCCCCAAAGAATAAGAATCTACACTCATACGAACCCTTCAAAAACCCTAAAAGGCCTGAGCAAATAAAAAAATAAAAAAATAAATAAAAAATGCAGAGGGAATATCAGAATCCAAAGCTGTCAAAAAATAAAATCTGTCAAGCAACATTAGCTTTGGCTTGATTATATCAACCATCTTGATAGTTGTAGCAACCACTTCCAAAAGCAACAGTGGAAGTTCCAGTAAGAGCTCGGTCTTTAATCTGTGCTTGTGTTCCATTAGTTACAGATAAATTAAAGTAACACAAGAACAACAGTGATGTTTAGTGTGCCGTATTCATGACCTGACCAAATGTTTGGTGGATAAAGTTATATTATAACAAAGCTGAATGGCATCTTAGTTGTGATTAATGATGAAATATTCTAATCTGAAAGTTCTTCCATTCTAAAACACTTTTAGTGACACACACAGGTAAAATACAGCTCTATGACCTTTTAGTGTTTGCCCATGTTCTGCATCCTGTGGAGGCCCAGATCTAGCAAATACTTCAGAAACAAATAATGAATTCTTCAAACCACACAGACACAATAAATGGTGTTATTTCTCATTCTGAAAGCAAACATGCATCATCCATCCCATAGAAGCCAGGAGCGAGTGATACATAGAGCCACCATATGAGGAACTTTTTCAGTGTAGCTGTTCAAAGTGCTCTTCTCATGATTTACAGTCAGCATGCTCTGTGCCTACTAATTTAATATGACAAAACATTTGCAATCATTCTGTCCTCCCTGTGGTGAAAATATCCCAACGTCACCCCTTAACTCAATTTCAAGCCTTAACAAAGGCACAAAGTTTCATTCAATATTTGGAAGTCATCTGCTGTGATTTCTCAGGAACATTAGAAAATATTCTTTTGTGACCTATGCCATTGCAGTCATGAAATAAGAAATGAAAGTGACTAAGTTGATGATAATCCAGTAAAAATAACACAGTGAAAGAATTTGTCTTTATCTCCATTGACCTCTACTTGCCTGAGGGCTTATCAGACAGAATGCGCGTTGGGAATTGGAGCAAGAGAAAGGGGGAAAGAGACTGAGAGACAGAGAGTGAGAAAGTAGGCGTTACCTAGAAATGTCTGAGGCTTTGAGTTAGTGATATAAAACGGCTGAAAAAATTGTTCATATTTCTGAGAACACCTTAGAAGTTAACAGATCAAACTTTGAAACAAACTGTGGGGAATACCAAGTTTTAACCATCAGTATTTCATTTCTTGCCAGTCTGAGAAGATAGCTTTGGGAATAAGTTTGGGAATCACTGGCCAAATTGCTCATTTTATTTTATTTTAAAAGTGATAAAATGTTACCACCAGCTCTGCATGCAACAAACTTAAATATGCCACATTATCCCATTATTTGTGTTTGCTAAATATAACTTTTAAAAAATGTTAATGTTTTTCTTTATCTTTTTAATTTTCCCACACTTTTCTTTGCAGATTCCTAGTTTAGAAATGTATAGGTTGTTTTGCATGCAGATTTTCAACAATTTGAGATCAAAGTCAAAGTCATGAGTATAATTTTATTTTATTTTAACTTGTTCCTTAAAATATGTATTTATGTATCATAATGGATTTGATGCAGATGTTTTAATCATCCTTTTTAGTTTCTTGACTGACTTTGAGTTAAAAGCCTCCAAGATTTGTTAAGATTTAGCAGAATCTTCTTCACCCTCTTACATAATTTCCTATACCACTGGCTGCCACACGACCCCTGAAGCTTAACTACAAATCAAAAACTACAAGGTAACAAAGGTTACCTTCGTAAAGACTGCTCCAACTTTGCAAATGCACTTTATAATATATTTACTTTTATATACATTACATTTTGTAAATAATGGTAATCATGCAAAATATGATTGTAATCTTCCCAGGAACTTTTTGCAAAACAAATATTATACATTACTAATGTTTGACAGATTTACCTATCTACTGTAACTCTTTCCAGGTTTTCAGGAATATCTAGGGCAGCAATCATTCCTAGGAAATTCAGATCACAATCGAGCACAGTGTTTGTGGAATAGTTTATGCAGGAGACAAGGATGTTTGCAATTCTATACAAGTGTCTTCATATACGGTAAGATTCAATATAATCAAATGGTCCCAAATGGCACTCACTTCCTATGTTTATTTGGAACAGAAATCTCTGCTGACTACACCAGCGCAGATCACCATAAAGCCCTGCCTCTACACTGCCCCTCTCCCACCCTCTCCCTCCCTCTCCCATAGAAAAAAAGAAGGAAATTCCGATTTGGAAAGAGATTAAAACAGCAACAATGTATTTTATCCAGTGCAACACATGGATGCATTCCTCTATAATCTGCATTTTACAGCTCAGCGTCTCAATAAATGGTGTCTGGCTTTCACGCAAAGACAAACTTCAAGAGAGAGTTTCCTCATTAAAAGAAACACTCTCAAGTAAAAGCTCTGCCCAGCAATCTGACAGTCTGCACACACTAAAGAAACCTTTAAAACCCCAGTACTTTTAAAAGATTAGAAAAAAAGTCACAAGGAAGAAACCAGAGCATTTCCATAAATACAGGACTTGTTTGCATAGGAATATGCATAGTTCCAGTGAGAAAAACAATGAAATCTTTAAAAGACAAGACAAGTGAGTGCAAGATAGCATTTGGGCATGACCTGAAATGGGCATTTGTCAAGCATACAATGAATCTATCAGTCACTTAATTGATCAAGGCAGATTGTGCTGGGCTAGATACCTTGTCCTGTCAAGCATATCTCAAATAAAGGACATTTCCTCGGGAAACAGCCAAGATGTAATGGAAGAAAAATAATTCCAAGTTCCTTTCATAAGCATGACCCATATTGACATTAATTTCTGAATGTCAAAAAAGCACTTTGCTAAACCCAGACTTACTTTTCACATGGAATATAATGTCATAATGTGATTTGGTAAGTATTCAACAAACCTTTTTAACACACAATGAACCAGTCACACCTGAGTGTCACATTTGATCTTCTCGCACTTCATTCAGCATCCATTTACAATCACCATTGATCTTAAAGGTCACACGGAGTTAGAGGCGGGAGTGAAAATGTCACCTCACAGTTGCGTCAACATATACGAACTCTCTTGATACATTTGGTAGCTGAAGGCTTATGACAGACTGCCAGGGTCATGGCCAGCCTCCATCATATGGGGGAGGAAATCTCATGATCTCAGGGTCCAGCCGTTCCACTATGGCTGAGGAAGACCAGCCCAGGAGTATCAGAGTAACCATGCTTGAAACCTATAGGTGAAACTCTCCTTTGCTCTGGAAGACTAGAGACCTAAAACCTTAAAACAAAAAAGCTAGCAGTGACAGATGATCAGACTGAATAAAAAGAGATTTGTATAGTTCAAGGCTGGAGGCACATGCAAAATGTGGAAGGTTTGAAATTTGAAATGGTCTAAAACATTGGTGGTGCATGATGGAGAAAAAAAGATCTATAGGCAGGAACATAGAGGGACAAATAAGGTCTATGCTCATATAAATAAAGGTTCTTAAATGGTCTCAGGCTTGATGATGGGGTTCAGAAAATCCTCCAGTGATACAGAACATTTGGTGTGGCGATTGTTTAAACTTTCAGAATGTTCAAAAGCTCCATTACACCATTTGCAAAAAAGGTTATAGTTATCTTTTTAAATGGTCTATAGTGGTCCCTTGGTAGGATCATTCCAAGACCTCTTTTTGCACCTTTATGTTTGGAGTCATTTGCAGCAGGAATACTACTTATCTATTAAGGCAAATTTCAATTTGAGGCAGTGCTGCATAAAAGTACAGATTTTATTAATCCTAGTGGCCAAAGCAACCATGAAAAACAATTATAGAAAATGGGGATACATCCTGAAACTTTTATTGCATTTTTCCCACACCACTATGCCCTGTTTATTTAACCAACATTTACAATTAGGAGAGTTTGTTTAGGAGAGAACAAACTGAGTGAGAAAACAGATTAAGACTATTTTTTTTTTGTTTTCTTCTTCAAATGCTGGGTTGTATGCCATTTTGACTGGGCAAACATTTTGTTTGAATTTTGTAGTTCAGGTGGATTAACATCAGCCAGCTTTTACACCCTACCTCCTAATACAATGCAGAGCACTTTAGTTATTTAGGATCATAATGCTACTGCTTGTGATCACATGCTGTGTTATAACAGTGGCCTTTTATTCAAGTCTAATTCAGCCAATACACAATAAGAGGCAGGTCGTTCATCATTGTATTACTGGTGGGCCGACAGAGTACATGCTAATGAATTGGTGATCAGTTAACAAAAGGAGGCAACATCAAGTCTGACCTAATATCAGCTTTATCAGACACTACAAACCATTCACAAAACCATGTTAACATAATAACAGCAGTTCAACGGTGTCTGGTACTGGTTTAGTGGTAGTGAATTTTTTTTTTTTTGTGAAACAGAACATGCTGTAACATGAAGTATAATACTACAAAAATATTTGTGGCTTAAAATGTAATGGTTTTCACAATTCTGCTTCAAACTATTCACGGCAGAGCATGCTGGAATTTACTGGAAAATAGAAATCATGAAAGTTCTGTACTGATGCACCCTTAGTGTCCTATTTTACAGTCCTATTTTTCTTGGATACCTATATAAAACACCAATATCCTAGTGAAAAGATTTGCTGACCTCGCAGTGAAAACAGCTGCAAGTGTTCTCCAGAGTAACAAAGTCAAAAAGCCTTTAGACGGGGCGTGGTTCCACGGTTTTCGGGAAGACCACCGGATGGACAATCATAAACAAGAAAATTGTTTATAAATGTTCATCTTTAATGAGGGCTCTTAGCAACTTCCTCATGTGAAGAGCATTCACGTCACAGGGGTAAATCAACAGGAGAGACGGAGGGGATTTTTTTAAACTGATCATTACAGTAAAGGCAAGTTACAAGACCTAGAAAGGAAAGAGAAGCATGGCTATGTGCCTGTAAGGAGGCAGGCAAGGCCACGCCGTCAGGCTTTTGGGTGCTAATGGAGGTAACATGCAGAGCTTATGATTCTCAGACAGGGAGAGGGTGTTGTCTGTTGGTTTTTGAAAAGCTTTCTGAGTCCCCTCTGGCTGTCAGTGGGTGGGCCTGGGGACAAAGGAGCAAGAAGCCATAAGGTCTCAGCTGACTGTTGGCAACTGGACCAGCAACTGGAAGTCACTAGAATAAGCAGACAGCTTTAAAAAGTGTGACCCTTCAAGGACAGGTGAGCAGCATGCAGCCATACAAGGCTTCAAAGTCAAGCAAGAATCGATTAGATTGTTCCAGAGGGGCAAAATGCTATTGCTGAGTTTAGCAAAAGTAATTACAAGGACTTTTTTCGGAAGAATTTCAATTTCAAAAATGTGCACAAAATGTTTGGAATGTTGCCGTTGTCTGCTGCTTGGGTAAACGGAAAGTTGTCTTGCATTTCCATCACCCTTCTGAGTAGAGAACTGCTGGTCAGGCAGTCTGAGAGGACAGTGTGTTCCCTGTGCATTGAGTCTGCTGTCCAGCCCAGCCCAGTATGACCTCATAGGTGTTTCTCAAGGAAATCCCTCTCCCTTCCAGGCACAATGACAGAGGTTCCTGTTTAAAGAAAGCAGTCCACCTACCAACCATGTAGTCTGACCTTCTACTTATGTCATTCCAATATCAGCTATTACTCATCATCAACAGTGCAGTCGCTTTGTTCAATATAACATATAACTTTAAAGGCATACGTGACAGGAAAGGTCTCTAAGGCCGTACTGGGGTCACAACCACTTTCATAAGTTTCAGAATGTCTGACAGACCCTGTTCCACCAAGGAGCTTAAGGTTATCACATACCCAGTGCTTTTCTGGTGCATTTATTCATAGTCTCTGGATGCCTTAACATAAAATAAAACTTCAAAACTCTTGCACTAACACTTTCAATAAGTCCTCACATTTGTATAATTTTTGCATTTATATACTAATGCTCGAATGCATTTTCTTTTATTTAAATTACTATTCAAACATATTTATTACTATATTCCATACTCTTGTTAGCCACACTGATAATTAGCAGTCAGACTTTCTTCAATCAGTTCTTCATTGATTTTTTGAATGAATCTTAAAATTATTTTTGAACTTTTTTGAACCATTTTTCTCCACAAGGTCAGTGCAACTATCTTTCTTACATGCGTGGACGACACATAGTAGGTGTAAAGCAGTAAAACCACCACGATTAAAAAAAGTGAAAAAAAGTGAAAGTGACAACCCTTGTCATTGCGAGGTCACAGCACAGCACACGGTGAACCACAACAAAATTAGACCTTTGCATTTAACCCATGCAAACACCGTGCAGCTATTAAAAGTGCCCGGGGAGCTGTGACGGGGACAGTACCTTGCTCAAGGGTTCCTCAGGGCAACCTACCTAAGGGAATTGAACCCACAATCTTCTGATGCGGGGGCAAGCCCTAACCACTAGGCCACCGCTGCCCTAAAACAATATTCTTTAAGTTTCAATCAGACATCAGCCAGCTTCACTTCATTTACACAGAAAGCACTCAGTGTGTTCAGCTCACCTTGGGCATTGCAGTAATGATTACAAAGGAGAGTCCTTTTATCAAGAAAGACCCCCTCAGTCTCACACACACTAGCACACTACCTAACTAACACTCACACATTTTCTCTCTTTCTCTTTCTTTCTTTCCCTCTCTCTCTCACACACACACACACACACACTCACTCACTCACTCACTCTCTCTCTCACTCACTCACACACACACACACACACACACACACTCTCTCTCTCTCTCTCTCTCTCACTCACTCACTCACACACACACTCTCTCTCTCTCTCTCACTCACTCACTCACTCACACACACACTCTCTCTCTCTCTCTCACTCACTCACACACACACACACACACTCTCTCTCTCTCTCTCACTCACTCACACACACACACACACACACACTCTCTCTCTCTCTCTCTCTCACTCACACACACACACACACACACACTCTCTCTCTCGCTCACGCCCAGGGGCAATTCATTTCATTTCATTTTCACCTCCTGAACGTCTCCTTGAGCAGGGAAGAGGTTTAAGGCAGAGATTAGGACCAACCCACTTCCATCTAATCGTAGGGGAAGCTCACTCCCACAAGTAAGTGTGAGCAGAGTTGACCAGTTACCCAGCGCGGTAAGACTTGCACTTTCTTCTACACTATCTTCTACACGAGCTCAACTACTTGCCTTTCATTGCAAACGACATTCTCAGGATACTTTAAACCCGTCCTAAGTGTAAAGTTTGGATTGTACCGTGTCGTTTGTTTGCTTTTGCTCTGAGTTTGATTTGACTTCGGACGGATTAAGTTTATCCTTCAGTTTAGCTCGTAATCGTGGCATTCACCTGAGGGGCTGCGCTTCAGAGTGCTCTCTCGCAGTGCAGTCGCGGGAGCGATGCTGGACTTTCTCCACTCGCTCTGGATGTGGTTTTCGGTGGGAATGTGCCTCCACTTTGTTGGGTGGAGAGCTAAAAAGGCTGTTAAACCGTGAGAAAGGTTGTAGTTTAGCTGCAGGGCTTTACCTGCACAGTGCACACGCCCCTGTCCTGTTCTCGACACTACCTGTCCTGCACGACTTCTTAAACCTTTCTTACATTTTGGTACTTTGGTGTGTAAATCAGTATGTGTTTGTTTTAAGGGACTTCATTGTCAACTTTTATTTGTGCAGAGACATGTTTTTTTTTTCTGCCATGTCCCTTTCATATGCGGTGGTTTAATGTGGAATGTTTTGGGCTTAGGCTTTATTTTATTTACCATCTAAAATGACGACGTCTCTGCGTTCATTTTAATTCGGTGAAAATAGTGATACATCCTTCCTTTCTTTACTGTCTTCCTTTTAACATGCTTCTTGTTTCTCAACCAAGTTTTGAAAGCTTTGCTCTGTGTCTCGATGCCACTGCAGCTCTAAACAGTTCTGACTCTGAAATCAGGGATTTTACTTCATTTCCACTTGGATCGTTTTTGTTTACGTCATAATGGTTCAATTACACAGAAATGGGGGGATGATCCCTTTTAACTTCCGAGATAAAGTCAACACCGTTTAATAATATTAATTTAAGTGGTCAAACTTTCCATCTAAGTGGTCTTAAGTGTCTTTTGTTTGTTTTTTCCATTTTGCTACAACTTGCTAATTCTTTTTCATTTTAATGTCATTTTTATACAGTATAGATCATGTGTGTTGCAGTGTTGGCAGAATTACTGATCTTCTAATGTTGGTTTCCTTCAGGTTCTTCTAAGACCTTTATAGCTTTGGACAGTAAGATTTCTGACCCTGTTGTCTGAGCCAGTAGAGAGTAATCAAGTGACAAGTGACCGTCAAAACATCAGCACATTGTGGATTTATGACTTGTGGTGGAATTATGAGGCACCAAAGGACTAGTTTGTGAGCTGAAAACCAAGAGGAAGTTTTTCAAGAACAATGGAAACCTCACATGCTGCCTATATTGCTGCAATTCCAACAGCTGCTCCAATGACACCGGCTGCAGGATACCTGTTCAAAATGTTCCGGGAGTACCAGAGTAACGAGGTTATTGTAGCCCATTATAACTTCACAGGAAAGTTGAACAAGAACAAGTATAGAGACGGATTGAAACCTGAAGCCATCGTCTTCCTCGTTATCTGTCTGCTCATTGTGCTGGAGAATGCAGTGGTTCTTGTTGCGATTTGGAAGAATAAAAAGTTCCATCTGCCAATGTACTACCTGTTGGGCAACTTGACTTTCTCTGACTTGTTGGCAGGCTTCACCTACATGGTGAATATAATCACATCAGGGGCCAACACACTTAAAATGACACCTGTCCAGTGGTTCCTTCGAGAAGGCGGCGTCTTCATCACGCTAGCCGCCTCCATCATCAGCCTCCTGGCCATCGCTATTGAACGCCATGTTACCATGGTGCGGATGAAGCCATACCAGGGGGCCAAGCGTGGGCGTATGTGTGCTCTGATTGGTGCCAGCTGGGTGCTGTCAGTCTTTCTGGGTGTGCTCCCTGTTATAGGTTGGAACTGCATGGACAACCTGGATCAGTGCTCCACTGTCCTGCCACTTTATTCCAAGAGTTTTATTCTCTGCTGCATCACGGTCTTCTCTGCGATACTGCTAGCTATTGTGGTGCTCTACATACGCATTTTCCGCATCGTAAAGTCCAATACACAGCGGCTAGGCTGTGGCCCACAGCGCAAAGGTCTGGCTAGGAAGTCCCAGAAGTACATGGCGCTGCTGAAGACGGTCACTATAGTGCTGGGTGTCTTCATTGCTTGCTGGCTGCCCCTCTTTATACTGCTTTTGCTGGATTTCCGCTGTCCGGCCAAAAGCTGTGAAATTCTCTTTAAGGCAGATTACTTTTTGGGCATTGCTATGATTAATTCACTGCTTAATCCGATCATTTACACATTAACCAGCAAAGACATGCGGAGGGCCATTCTCAGACTGCTCTGCAGCTACTGCCTGTTAACTACAGATGGACATATGAAGAAGTTTGGAATACCCTTCTTGGAGTGCAGCACGAGTAAGACAGAGGTGCCATCCCACAGACTAGAGGGCCTAGAGACAACCGTCTCCTCTGGAAACTTTACACCAAATACAATAAAAACTATTTATCCCAGAATGTCAAAAACTTGAATATGTGGCTTAGTTACACCTTGTATACACCTTGGACTAGTATAGTCAAGTATGCCTTGACAGTTCGCCAGCTGAGACTGTATTTAAAGGGCTTCCTTTATATAGAACTGATCACATAGCTCTGGTGATTTGATACCAGAAGAAACAGTGGACACGTTATTACTCAAAGGCATGGACATGGCAGCCTGGCAGAATTTCTATTGACTGCTTTACTGTGACTGCTGTCAAGGACCTGTTTTCTGTTTAAATTAAAACGAGCTTGAAGCAACATGCACTTAAGACATTAAAGAACTGCAAGTGAGATGACCGACATTAGACTAACTTGGGCATTCTGGCACACGACTTTCAGAAGATCTGTCATCTTTCACTTTGGAAAATTCAAGCTCCAGAGTGTCCTATAACGGATGCTGTTCATGAAGGACTAAATGTATCTATTCATGGTTAGGGGAGATTTAAGGACAAAATGCAACACAGGCTCAAGGTGAGTTGCTAAATGCTCCCTCCCCCATTGTGCACTTTTGGAAATCATGTCTTTCAATATCATGCTGATAGGTGTTCAATACTTCATTTTTTGGAACTCTTGGACACGCATATGCAGATACATCTCTGCATATAAAAGCATATGCAGATACATCTCTGCAGACCCAAAGAATGTTAGACACGTAAAAAAACAAATCCGTTTGTAACATTACAAAATAACTATGTGGAATCCGTTTTGTAGCAGTTTTTATGGATTTGTCCAGTGTTTATGTAGCCTTCTGGTTTAAAAAAAAAAAAAAAAAAGCATTATGAACTAAATAAAAAGGCATTGTTCACCACTCCTAAATTATGACATTTTACTCAAATGTGTTTGTGCATTGACAATAAATATGTACTGTTGATCTTGTCTCCTTATTCTTTGCATCTTCATTATCATGTCATATGGGCTCTACCGGCCTCTTTTGAGCGAACAGATCTACATCAGCGTGGGCGAACTTTTGTCTTTGCTTAATCGACAACTTATTTTCCATTATAGAAAGGTCAACACAATAACGTATTTGCATCTGAATTTTTTTTTTTCCCTCACCAGACTCAAATTGATTATGCTTAAAAGATCTTGTGTTAGCACATAATTCTCTAATAATTAGCACAACTTCTTTTCAGATCATTAAATCATGTCCCAGGCTTGTTGAGTAGGCTGTTAGTTAATGTCATTCATGCATGATAATTAAAGAGATGGTCAAAAAATAAACTGAAATGTGTTGATAATGATGACTGGTAAGGTAGCAGCGTAAAGTTGTTCAAGTCCTTATTAAAATTTTCTTCAATTACATTTTAATTTAGTGACAACTGTTGGTTGCTTTACTACAGTACACATCTGATGCACACATTTTACATATTTATCAGGAAATCATTACGCTCCAGTACATTCAGTGTGGTTTAGCACGCATAAGCTGTGTGCCAAATCTACCTTTGCTGCCCTGCCAGGAAACTTCAAAACAAGGTTATTTGGTGGTACAAGGAGAGTGCTTGATACTCTGCTGCATACCCACTCCACAACAGAGAGCAGAGCATCAACCTGCATCAACCACAGCGTCAGTTATGCAAACAATATCATTTGTGGCTAATACAATAAAGTGTTAAACATCAACTTTATGATAAGAACAAGCAATCTACAGTGAAAAAATATTACCTTTTAACAGAAACAATATCCTTAAAAAAAAGTATTAAGAATGAATACTAATTTCTACACTGCTTTAAAACAAGATTTAAAAATAAATATTTCACATCCGCACTGCTAACCAAGATTTCAAGTGACTCAGTGGGATATTTATAGTAAGATATTTATAGTAAGATTTAGTGCTTTGCAATGCACTGTGCAGTGGCACTCAATTTATTGATTGGTCCTGAAATAATAAAGTATGAAAACTTAAGGTTCCAGAAGAAAAAGGTTTCAGTAGTGGGGACTTAGCATTTTGGAAGCCAAGTGGAAGAAAATTCTCAGGGTTTGAACTATATTAAAGGATTACATTTATTGTAGAAGTATACCAAAAGTATTTTTACCGGTGGATAACATTTTTTGTTACTTTTGAAGAGGCCATGCTTTTAATATATTACTTCTAATATAAAAATTCATGCGTTCTAAACAGAGACTAATCAGAATAAGTAACACTCATAGAAATAATAGAGAATGAGTTTTTCAGCGTTCAAAGATTATAATTCAGAAACAAGAATAATGAAAAAATACATTGTGCACTTACATAAAATCTTCAAAATAAAAACAAAAAAAACAAACATTTACAACAAAACAATGGAATGGAAAAATGAACACAAATATAAATTTAAACTAAAACATTAAAAACAATGCTAAATGACAAACAAAGAAAAAAAATGTAACGCGCGTTCCCATGACCCAATTCTACCAGTCTGTGCTGACCAGGCTCCAGAGCTCATCACTGACCTCACATGGGGAACGGGTGGATGTGTCTATGTTTATGGGGGTTGCCAAATCACCATAATGGACTGGAGGTGACAAAAAGAACACAGCATTAATACAGTTTTACTGTAGATTTAGAATTAAATGAGCCACAGGACATTGTAACTTCAAATAAACTGTCCAAACCAATAATAAATCAAGAGAACTGCTAATATAATGCTGGTAAAAGCACCCAGTTTGTTTCTGGATAACCTTTTAGTAGTACTTGAACTTGAAGGGCCATTTTGTTGAAGGATGTGTACAATTAACTAATCCTCTCTGGGCTAAGGCCTCCCTCTAGTGACAGATTTTTGTATGAATACAGCTTGAATGCTGCATCTCTATCAACTAATTATACATTTCTGAAGATCTTTTTCTTCCTGGCAAGATCCATTTTTTCAGTGAGTTTACGGTTACTATGTTGCAGCACTCGCTCTCATCAATGAAGGGCTTAGTTTAAAAACTTTTTTTCTTCTGTACTTCACAACAGTGTGACGGTTTAATGACCTTTAACAAATCTCACTAGATATTCTAAATAAAGTTTCTGAAACTGAATGAAGAAATATTTCCGTTAATTATTTACTATTTTAGCAACATACCTCCCCGCAATATGTGTGGCTCTGTGTCTAACTCCATCTTGATTTTGGTGACCTTAAAGTAGAGCTGAGCCAAGTATCTACAACAAAGAGTAGCAATGTTAGTATAACAAAGATTACAAGACAACATTGTTCTGAATATGACAATTATATTCTTTATTTTGCTAAAAACATACAGACTTTTAAACCTTTTGATTTTTTAATAACTTTTTTTCGCAAAAATGATTCAGATTTAAAATTTTCAGTTTTGTGTATGCCTCCACTAACCCATCTGATTCAACTATTCAGTTATCTAGAAACTTGTTTAACGGATAAACTTGACATATCAGCGGTTGACCAGGCATGACAAGGAATGACATGAAATTGTCCCAAGAGAGGTGCCCAGCAAACTTTCTCAATAACTCATTACTACAGTAAAACTCAGTTTGTTTGTTTTTTTTTGTTTTTTTAAATAGTTCCTGAGACCTTAATGGATTGCAAATTTTAGTCTACAGGTAACTGTAGATTTCCTTACATGGCTGAGGGAATGACTTCAGTGGTATCTTCATCTACTTCCTGTTGCAGAGCCTGAATTTCCTGCTCATTCGCTTTGAGTCTCTCTAGCTCTCTCTGTAGGAATCTGACACATTAAATCAAGGAAAAATAAGACCAATGAGTGTCAACACATGGAAATATTTTAAATACTTGTCTGAAATATGGACCACTGCCATATCCCATTACCTGACTGTTTTCATACATGATCTCGCATCAGCAAATTTTGAGCTTCTGCAAATACACCTCATAAATTAGAACACAGATGTCTCTTTTGTTAAATACCTAACTGTGGAATTCTATTTGCCAATCAATCTCTGTACACACCTGAGTGTTGATCCAAGATTTTCAGCTTGATTATAATTATTACATCAGCAAATCCCATTCAGCTAAAGCCTTGTCAGCCTATGACAACCTTCTGCTTCCCTGAGTGATCAAAGTGCTTGTGAGGAAATTCCTTGTTCAATCCAACATTGCCTTAAAGCATTTACAAGTTCAGAATGTTTGTTTTTTTGCATAGTGAAAGCTCCAGATATACATTTATACTACTACAAATGTTATGCAGTATAAATGAAGGATACTGTATCTCAGAGCTCAAAGTGTGGTTCTTGGCCAGGCTCTGCTGCACCTCCTGCTCCACTTTCTCCAGATCCTGCATCATCCGACTCTTCTGACTCTCCAGGTCCAGAAGTTTCTGACCTATCAGTTCCTCAGACTGCACTAGGGCTATATGTACAAAGTGGGAGAAAGTGAGAAGGAGAGAAGATTACAAAGAGCAAAGAATTAATTTTACTACCAAACCACACTTTGATCAAATCCCTAAAAAATTCCAAATCTTTCTTGCAGTTTTAATGCATGATCAAAAAGGCTGTAACGTTAGATTGCTGAAAAACACGCACAGTGATGAACATGTGAAGGTTGATCACAGACAAACTATCAGCCATATGCTCATCATGTCTTACCATTCAAGAGCTGAGTGACTGTTTTCTTCACCCCTGTGTGGTGGTCAAACAGTGCTAGCTGTTTATCCCTTGCTGCTCTGAGCTGGACTTCAGCTTTACTGCTCTCGATGAGCTGGATGAGCGACTCTCCCGTGTCCTCCAGATCAACATTATGTAACGCGTCGTTCTGCAGCATGTCTTCGTCCAGCCGAGCTTACAGAAATTCTGTGCGGAAACCGGAGTATAATTAAGTGCATGTGGAACACAACGGTTAAAAGGCCACGTAACTGTAATGTATACTGAAAAAAGTTAGCTGCCTCTTTCCAGACGGTACTAAGTTCTACGGAGAAAACCTTTATTAAACAAAGAGGTTCATAAAACACGCAGCTAGATATATTTATTCGGACCTGTTTGGGTTTATGTGTAAAGCCGCAGATTATTTGATGAATATCCTGCAGCAAACGGGCAAAATCTCGGTTTTTCTCCACTCAGCTGTTAAACGAACGCAAACATTAGCTGCCGTGCTAAGCTAATGCTTCTTCTCGGAGACTAGAACAATAGTTTAACTAACCCTGCCTATTGCTGCGAGTTTATGTTGTATCTACTTTTTTTTTAAATGTATAACTTTACTCCAGCGTTAGCTGAACACCAACCTCACTTGACGTTGTTTTCAAACGGCCGCCCGTTACCGCGCTTTGAGAAGTGTGCCTGAACGAAGACTTGTAAAAAAAAAAAACTGACGTACTAAATTAGAGTGTGTAATTGCGCTTGGTTTGCACCATATTATCAGCATCGTTGAAGAAAAATCTTTGTTAGCAGGGAACATCAATATTCAATACTTATTTACATCAGTTCCTACTCGTAATTTTTGAATTTATCATCAGGCATTCGCGAGGGACACCACACGGCGATAAGCAGAAAACAGTCTGCGCGTCTCAAACCACGCACCACACACGAGTGCCTTACGGTAGTGCACACTTTTTACACTATGTAGTATGCGTTTCGACACAGCCAAACGTAGTATTTCATAATTCCATATATCGTTGAAACTAATTAACAGCTAAATATCAGTGATTCTTTAAGCACACAGCTCCGTGGAGCCAACATTAAAAACGAATGTATTTATCAAGTTGTAACTGATCTTTTTTTCTGAACGGTTATACTTCATCTTCCATCAATGTTCACACACGTCTAAAATCGTTTTTCAATGCATTCACACATTACACGCCTTTGCACTTGTAAACTCGTTTGATCAGTGGCTCTTGTGACCAAAGTATGACCAAATGTCTCATGTTAAAGGTCCAGCGGAGGCCTCGTGGTTAGGGAGTTGTGGGTTCGATTCCCTCACCAGTAGGTTGACCTGAGGTACCCTTGAGCAAGGTACCGTCCCCGTCACTGCTCCCCAGGCGTTTTCAATAGCTGCCCACTGCTGCACGGGGTTTGTGTCATGGGTTAAATGCAGAGGTCCAAGTTTGTTGTGGTTCAGTGTGCTGTGCTGTGCCCTCGCAATGACAAGGGTTTTCACTTTTTTCACTTTGTCACAACATATTTTATTTTAAGTGTTAGTATTAAGGGGTGCTTGTTACTGAGCCTTTTTTCTCTGATCCCAGTTTTCATTGGGACTGAGCTGTTCCTTGTAACTCTTTGAATGAGCAGATGGAGGGGAAACGATCTGTTTTTGTGACATTTTGTTTTTGTGACAAAAAAAAAACACTTACGTGTATGTATTATTTTAACCCCTTGTTTTTAGGAAAGAAAAAAAAAACCCCAAGGTTGTTATGCAGGATCTGGGCCCTTTTACTTTATTTCAGAAAATTGCAATTGAGAAAAGTATATATATGAATGTCTGTATCCCTGATGATACAGTGCACAACCACTAAACGACAAACCTCAGTCAACTGTTCTTTAATAAAGCTAGGGTCTTCTTTCTGAGACCATTTGGTCAGTAGCTCCTCTAAAGAACTCAAGCCCTTGTGATTATTAAAATAAAAAAAAAAAACCATTTTATTAATCAGGATGAACTGACCAGATGATGTGCAGTATGTAAAACTGAAACTCTATAGTATTTAACACTGAAACAGATTGCTCTCCATGTATTTTTCACTCTCAATGAGTCATTCACTTCAGTTTAAGTCCCAGACAATAAAATGTAGAAACCAGTCAGTCTAAAAAACCTACTTGACTAATATAATATTCACTCTTTATTTTTGTTTTTCAGCTTTTCTTTCTGTTCTCTTTCTTTTCGTTTTTGCCTGTAAAATTCCCTGAAATGTACCCTCTTAGGATTCAGACCATAGGCTCTCAGTCTCTGTCTACTAAATTCTCTGCCTCCCAGCTTCACTTTCAGCGAGGCAGAGATCAGTCGTCCACCTGGGCGCCTGTTTTGTTTCTTGGGCCATTTTGGCTTGTCAGTTCTAGGCGTCTCTTTGGAAACCTCTCTGCTTTCATTCTCAGCAGTGTTCCTCTTGACTTTCATCTTCTTCTTTTGAACCAGGAACTCTGAGTCATCCTCTTCTTCCTCCTTTAATCCCGTCTCTTGCAATGCTTCAGCTGATATGTTGTCTGCCATACTGGGTGCTGAAACTTCCTGATTTGACTCTGCACCATTTTCCTCATCCTTCTGCTTGCTCTTCTCTTTGTCCAGCTCTGATTTTTGCAGCCGATCTTTCCTTTTCTTGCCCACTTTCATTTTAGCATCTGACTGCCCTTCTAATTCATCATTCCTGCAGAAAATGAGAAACATTGGTTCAAAAAACAACAGTTAATACAATTAAAAATAAGCAAAGAAAACAAAGAAAATTAAAACTAATACTAAACTAACTTGAGAAAGGCATTATGATTGTGATTTTTCTGACAGCTGTAACAGCCAGTAGAAATGAGTCTCTTTTACAAAATCCCACATAAGCCTGAATACTCACTCAGCAAACAAAGAGGTGAAGATTTGTTTCTTCTTATTGGTGTTCTTAGCTTTGATCTGATAATTCTTCACATCACAGAGCTCTTCCCTATCAGTCCTACAAAAAACAAAAACAAAAAAAAACACAGGAAAGTCAAATTTGGGGTGGGGGATATTACTGTGGGAACATACATCACAATTCATTTAAGCACACCATCATTGTCTTTAGAACGTTTAAGACTATGATTTACAAAAAAGTGATATTTGAACCACTAACAGTATAATAGTATTTTTTTTTTGGTAGTGTTTGTTACACAATACATTGTACTCATTTTTCATTATTAAAAATGTGGAACTACTGTTCTGGTTCATTTCAACTTGTTCACAAACCTCAGAGATACTAATATGGATGCATGATCTATGTTATACTGGTAGCACCAGAAGACTGCTTCATATATATTGAAAAATAGGATTTTTTGCAATTGAGAAACTGTTTAGTCAACCTAATCTTAAGAGAAAAATCTTTGTGCAACCCATTTTCCTCAACAAGCACATAAACTCTACCTGAACATGCAGGTCTTCTTCAGCGAACACCAGCGATTCAGCTCTTTGTCATCTGCTCCCAAGATCTACAAATAACACAAAAGTTCAGCAATCTACCTCAACATGGCCAGCTTCAGTTTCAGTAGAGTATTACACTGTGATCTGCTCAGAGAGAAGATTAAGTCTTCAGGCTATGGTCAGAGTTCTTCCCGGAGGAATAGCAATACCATATCAGACACAATCACAGCTCATCAATGCAATATGGGCTCATCCAGTTATGCCCATGATCCAGTTCATCTATCCAGTGATAGTATGACATGACATTAAGGTTATTTAAATTTGAAATGAAATATTTTTAAATTCACCTCATCAGCTGTTAGGCCAAAGTCATTGGCCACCACCTGTCTGTAGCGGAATCTGCACGGCAGATCATCTATGATATCCTCATAGTCCAGTTTGTAGTACTCATCTAGGTACTCCTCAAATGTCTTCTCCTCTGAAATCCACAAAGAAAAAAAAAAGAAAAAAACATCAAAACATCCACTAAAAATGTAAACAAGTTGATAAACACAACAGTAAAAAGAGAAGCCTGCAGTATCTCAACTGCTGTGTTGGAATGAACCAGCCATTGAGTAGTACAGTAATATTCCAAATAGGAGCAACTGATCTCTGAATCACTTTAAGGTCACATTTCTCACCTTTGGTCCATGTTCACGGCATGTTCTTCAGAAAACAATTTTGCACTAATAAGCATACTATTAAAATGGCAGTAATTAACACTGCAATTAAAATCAAAATGTATTTATATATAGAGATTAAGTATAAACACAAATCTGAATTACTGACGTGGGTTATACACTGGTTTGCTTCTGGTGATGATTTCAGCAAAGTGAGACTTTTTCCTCTGTTTGCCCATCAGAGGGGCATCCTCTTTTGTTTTCTTCCTCTGCTCTTTCTGTTTCTTTTTCTTCTTCTTAGATAGTGACTGCTGACTGGGATCATAATCAGCATCCATCTGTTAGAGTAACAAAATGTAGATATTCATTAAAAACAAGGGAACATCTCTGTTCAAAGCTGATAAATATAAGAACACAAGAAGAAACCTGTTTAAAGTTGCTCTTACAATGAAGTCAGGATCCTCACAGTTTGGCTGGTGGTGTTCTTCACCCTCATAACAGACCCCCTCTACATACTCGTCCTCCACCTCATGTCCCTCCATATTCTCACCTGTCCATGTGTCCCAATTCCAATGTGCTGTCAAAGAAAATCTCCAAAACATCAGTAATGTGCCCTGGATTTACAAAATCACTGAATGCATATCCCTCCCAGAAGAAAGTAATTATGAACTTACCACCTGCCTCATCATCATCATCAAACTGGGGCTTCTCCTCCTCATTCTCTCCATAGTACTCTTCTCCAAAAAACTTCTACAGAGAGGAAATGAGATTTACATGACGTCACCAAATATGCCAAAAGGATTTAAAAGCACCTTAGTTTACAAAACCTGGTTTACAGATTTGAATGAGCATGTCGAATACAGCTTTCATGTAGACGTTACACCTATTTCAAGAACAAGATGCTGAAGCCACTTTCAGTGAAAATATCAAGAAAATTTAATATTATATGAGAAAGTAGCAGCATATAAACAGTAGCATGTAATGAGCATTAACTTGAGACGGTATTTATTAAAGCAAGTTCAATTGACTTTGCTTCTTGAGCGTCTTTTGTACTTTCTCAGTAAATGAGTTTGACCATGGTTGTGGGCTGTAAAGCCCTTATTTTATTTTCTTATTACATCATTCTTTAACAGACTCACCTGCATCAGTTGGTCATGTTGTTGAGCATCAAAGTCTCCCTCCAGGTCCACCTCATTAAAGGCCAGCTGTTCATTTCCTGTTAGCTCCTGTAGTTTCTTCAGCTTTTCCATGATCTCTGCTCGCTTAAGGTTTTTTAGCTCCTTTAGCTGCTGTTGCTTATACTCTTTGTCCTACTCAACCAAAGGGATAAACAGCTTGAATGACAGCAAAGAAATGATGTGTGCCTTTTGCTAAATAATTTGAACCAGTCATAAGAATCCCAAGTGCCAATGCACAAATTCAAAGGGTCAGTAAATAGCTGATCATATTTGCAGATAAAACATAACATTAAACATAGTTATGCAACAGTTTTACAACTCAACATTTTGGTTTTGACAAATTTAACTGAAGAGCGTTCTTGTTTGATGGAAACTAGAGTAATCACAAAAGTCAGAAATCTTTCATCTTCACATGAAAACAGTGCTAAACGATACCTTCATCTTTCTCTCTTTCACTTCTTCCCTCTTTTGCTTCCTCCTGTCATCTTTGCTACGGACTGAAGTGGCGATGTTGCGAGGATAGGTTTTGATCTATGGATTCAGTGTTTGAATGTGTGTGAGAGCAAGAAAATAGTAAAAATTAACAAATCCCACAATTGCAAAAAATACTGTAAATAAGAACAAACACCAACATACAAATCCAAACTCTGACAAAAACATGCCTGTTGAGCACCAGGCTCCTCAAAGCGGAAGTTGTAGTGCCTTTCAAAGTCTTCTTGCTTTTGCAGAAAAGATTCACCCTCTTCATCAGAATCTTCCACATCCTCCTGCATGATTTCTTCATAGGTAGGAATTCTGGATTTCAGGTAAACAGATTCATTGCTTTCTACCAGCAGTAATAACCAATAATGTTGGTAATAATAGCAACCTCACTCTTGTCTCTCTTGAATGGTTTTACATTTAAACCGTGAATTAAAACTGGTACAATGTCTAGTTGAAAATAACAGAAGTATACTTTCAGACTTGAATTTGATTAGATTGTGCAGAAGAGCATTATTCTCTAATGGACTGACCGACTATGAAACCGAACGCTCCCCCAAAAAAGTGTAATAAATAAAGAGTGTTAGAGTTTCCATTCGCTGACAAAAAATAAATAAGATCAATTCATTCATTCTTCCTACAAATTACCTTACGGTTGACACTATCACAACATTAAGAAAAGAAAAATCAGCTCCTTGTATACATGCAGACACAAAGAAAGCCACTGTAACCCACCTCTCTTCGTCTTCTTCTAGATATCCCTTGTTGAGAATGTAGTCTCGTAGAAAAGATTCCCTTTCGTCCAGTTTTGGGTCACTCCAGTAATCTCTTAGATATTTCTGAATGGTGTGAGAAAGAATTAAATAGTTAGACACCAAAAAACCAGACACTTAAAAAGTTAATCCAAATAGACACTTAAAAAGCTACGCTAAGATAAAAGCGAAGAAACTTGATCCAATGTGTACCATGTCCTGAACTTCATCCTTCTCCTCCAGCCCTGCCTGTCCTTTCAACCATTCCACATAGTCAGCCTCTTCTTTGTCCTAGAGGTCAAAATTAGCATAAGAGAAAGGGATAAGAGTAATTTAACACACGCCACATATACAACCACCCAAAAACTCCTCTAGAGATACCTTCTCCTCTTGTGTTTTTGTCCTACGTGTTAGCAGCTGCCCAACTTCATCACCACCCTCGTCATCACTATATTCCACAAACTTGCGAAAGCTACCAAAAACATCCGAAAGGGTCTGCTTAAATCAACTGTCAAGCTTTGTTGAAAATTTCAGCAATTAAGCTGTACACAGCTTATGATGAAAACAAGCTCCATCCTACCTCTCCTTCAGTTGCTCCTGCTCTTGAATGTAGGTGGGAGATACAGCTCTCTGAAAAAAATCAAAACAAAAGCACAAAAGCTAAGAAATAAGAGCACTTGTGTGACAGTGATGACATGAAACATAAAAGTAAAGTGTCCCCCAATACCTTCTGCATCTGTCTGGCCACATCCTCGTCTTCACTATCATCCTCATCATCGTCATATTTTCTAAAGTGGGGAAAAAAATCTTCCATCTTAAGAATCGTCCAAACTTTAAAAAAAGATTCAGTTTTAGTAAAGATACGCCTCCAGCTCAGAGTACAGATTAACAAAAGGAAAGCAACGGAATTCAGATTGCTGACCAGACAGAACAAAAAAAAAAAAAAGAAAAAAAAGGCAAGGCAGAAAAATATTTAAGCCTAAACACCTACAACTATTATCCAATTATTTAACCTTCATTTAAATATAAGATAAGGCAGCAGTCAGTGGGACTTCCTTGTAGATTTTATATGTAAACAGCAAAGCTGACTACATGTGACGTGTGCAACAAAAACCAAAAAAAAAAAAAAAAAATCTGATATATTGAGAAGCTTCACACAAGGACAGCTTTATAAACGCTATTCCTCAGTAGAGTTTGAAGTAAGGTGCTACCTCTCTGTGCCCTGTTTTCTACAATTTGTTGCCTCTGAATAAAACGCAGCCTGCCCAGGGTCTCACACTGCCTGCAACCCAATGAGTGCTGCAACATGCTCCAGTACCCATCAGTTAGAAAAAAAGTGGCTCAGATAATGAATGAATGGAAAATAAGAATATTATTTACCCTCCTCTCTCCAAAATGACTTTCCGCTCATAATCCTTGAGGAACATTGGTTTCTCAGCCTTTTTAGAAGTGGAGGGTTTCTCATCACTCCCAGAACTGGAGGCTGTGTAAAGAGAAATAAGGAAACAACAAACACTGAGCATCTAGATACAATGTTTTTTTTGTTTTTTTGCATTAAATCAGTCACAGAACTGGTGTTTCACATACCTTCACCTGTATAAAACCTGGCATCTTTCAGATAGATCTTTGGGTCTTTCTTCTTTAGCAGAGAGAGTGTTCTATAAAAATCCCTCTCGAGTTTGGGATCAAGTTCCTGGTTTAGAAAATATCTACAATTTCAGTGCTGTATAAAGATAAATGTAACTGAAACAACACAAAGCAAAAGAGATGAAGCAGTCCATTTCAGTGATTGAAAAAGCTCTTACCACTTCACTGTCGCCATCATCATCAGATTCTGAGTCTGAAGAACCAGAGGAGCTTTCCTTATCCTTGTCCCCAAAGCGGTCTTTTACTGAAATAGTCCAGAAAGAAAAAGATTTTTTATTTTCTTTGAGAGATAAGTAGTGAAAGTAACAGTACTAACTATAGCAGACACTGCATAACTCTGAGCATTAATAAACATACTGAGCATTGGTGTCAGGTCAAGAAAATAGGCAGTACCAAATAAAATCTTAAAACTAGATTAAGTGCAAATGAAAACGGGTAAAGGTATCTGTGAACGTTCTCAACTACTCAAAAATATGACTGGACACGCTGATCTAGAATACATGCGGACCTTCTGAGACAACATGCAGCACAACTGGACGAGGAAACGACTAAAAACACCAACACGCAACTAAACACTCGATAAGCATAAATGTAAAAGTTTAATGGACCGTTCTGTCCACAGGGCCACAGGTTACTGCAGCAGGAGTTACTGAGAGCCCGCGAGATGCTTTGAGTTAGCTTAGCAGCCAAATTAGCCGAAACGCAAACACTCACACTTCTGCAGTTCTTCTTTCTGTCTGTACTTGTCGTATTTTTCTGCAAATTTCTTGTTAATCTTTAGCTCCGACATGATTAACTATATATTTAAGCAAATTCAAAGCGTAAATGTAAGCTACAAGAACATTTACTCGCTCTCCTTAACCAGCATGGTCAACACAGGAGCGCAGGGAACCCACCACGTGACCTGCGCGTCAGACAAGATTGGAAGCGTTGACCAATCAGGAGCCGCTAATGAAAAGGTCACGTGCGTGAGACCAACTTTTTTTTTTATACTGACGTCAAATAAATGAATGAAACCAAAACTTTATTGTAAACTTACGTACATATTTTATTTTTTCATAAATATAAACACTAGATTAAAAAATACAATCACGCAAATCCCACTTTAAAAAAGGAACGTAAAAGAATATATAAATATATAAAAAATATAGACATAGTAAAAGAAAAAAAACAATTCAGCCGTCAGAAAGAAAGGACAGAAGCAGGCTAAGTTATCACTACAGGTGTATAGACTGGAATTAAATAGTAGTGTTGGAAAGATCATATACATTCCAAACTTTGTGCAAAAGTCCTTAAAAATACTGTGTATTTTAGTAAAATAAAGTGAGTAAGATATTGTGAAGATCAGGCCTTCTAATCATGTAACCATTTGTAAAGTTTCTTCTCTATCATTATTTTATTACACAGTTTCTCTCAAATCTGGGTCAAAGTGATCATTTATACAATTTTTAAAAGATAATTAGTATTAATGTAATGTAATGCACATTAATGTAATGCACAAATAACAATAACCACTAGGGGGCCCCCTCACTACACCAGGGCCATTGACGGTCGCTCAAAGAGCCTGGACTTGTTCTCCCCTTTGAAAACAGAGGGATCTTTATATTTCTGGATATTAGTAGCCAGGTCTCCATTTTACTGTTCTGAAATAAGGCTTTATCCTAAATATTTTTTAACCTACTCAGGATGGAAAGGTACTTTAATGGCGCATGTGCTTTATGTAAAAAACACACCCATCTAAATATATATTGATCAATGGAGTGATGTGTTCATGTAGATCTCTAACAAGTTTCAATAGAACTCTACAGCTTTTCCTGCTGTCAGACTGTATAAGAACTCTACAGCTTTTCCTGCTGTCAGACTCTCAGTTCTGTATTAGAGACATCTAAAAACACACTTTACTCCACCCATACACACAGTGCAGCAGGTGGCAGCCATGTGCCTAGGGAGCAGTGATGGGGACGATACCTTGCTTAGAGCAACCTACTGGTTTGGGATTTGAACCCATGACCTTCCGACCGTGGCGCTTAGTTCCAAACCACCAGTCCAATGCTGCATTAATGTTATCATTAATACTGCATCACTTTATCCCTGTTTGCACTCATTTTGAGATACTGAATAAATTCATATTTACACGGCAACTGTACTGATTCATACTACAACAGTTTTTTCTTTACATTTGTATCTTGCTTTTAATAGCTGCATCTTTAATTTGTCCTCTTATTGCATTTTATAGCAATCTATCAAATAATCAAATTCACCTTCTCCTCCATATCTGGTTTTAGAAGTAATTTGCTGACATAAATGAACCTCTAAATTCAATATGCAATATGAGATATGATGGATGTTCAATCAGTATCTGAATCTGAAAAGTACACTTCCTGGCGCTGCAGCACAGCACTGAACACTTATGCTCCCTCTGTGCTTTGACAGCAGTTTAATGGCTTCTGTTCTAACCAGGTTCTACTAGCCGGAAACACCATGACTAAGGTCAAAACACAATCAAATGCCTCATCAAATTACAAGGGTTTGGCTTGGGTTTGGTTTTTCAGGTCAATTTACTGTGGGTTGTTTGTGCCACACAAAAAGCAAACACTGAGCAAAATCAATTGCAACAGCTATTTACTTCTCTTCAAGCTGACATTTATTTATGCTCCAGTTAAATGTAGTGCTTGTGTTTGCTTGTGAACACAGTGTGCGTAATTTACTTGTCTTGTTCCTCATCCTACCTCATGCATGAATTTTTGCCTTTTAATTCAGGTCTGTGGCCAATTGCTCTCCACTGTGTTTTCTTTTTCTTGTCTTTTTTCAGACAATTTACTATCTGTCACTGGTCATTGGGGAAGGTTGTTGGATCTCCAGAGGATTTTTACTTTCAGTGACTTGTTTGTAAGTTTGTTTCTGTTCTGACAGTGCGGAACGTCTGGGTGGCCCTGCTCAATTGATATGTTTTGTTGATTTTCTAAATGAAAGTTATTGCAAAATGATTTCAACCTTTAAACTTCAGACTCTCAAAAATCAATCTTCATAAAACCAATCCAAAAGTTCCCTACTGACGTTGCTGACAGGTTTATTTTTCATGGTTAAACTAAACGCCACCTCTCTTTATAACACTGTCTTCATATATAGATCAGCTTATTAGAGGCCGTAGTGCCCCAACACGTACATGACCACAATCTGATCACAAAATATTAGAGATTCTGTGTTTTCCCTTTCCCTCCACCTGACGTAACCATTTGGAACACTCCAAAAAAAACTGTACTTTTGTCTGTCTAACTCCACTGTTTGTATTGTTTGGCCCATGGTATTCTCTTCCTACTGTTAACACAACAAAGTAAAGGTTTTCTGGCAGACAATAAATGGTATTATTCATTAAAAAGAAAATAATTCCAACAAAAAATGGAAGTCAGTGCATTAAAGAGAGACCAATTCTTCTTCAAAAGTAATAGTTTGAGCCTTTGTGGTTATATAATGTGTATTATTTTTATAACATTGTTTTAAAAAATCTGAAGGTGGACCCAAACATCTGTTTTGTGCATATCTTTCCCTCTTTTTAAAAGCTCTTCTAGTCAAACCTGTTTCTTCATAGAAGCCAAGGCTAGTTAGCATTTATTACAGACCCACTCAAAGCTTGTCCACCTACAGGCATTAAATCCAATTGTTTTCCTTTACACGTTGGGATACACCATAGGTTTCCTAAAAGGGATTAAACCTAATCCAGGACTACACAGCGTTGCTCACTTTAAAGACAAATGACTTAAGATCAGACCAGAAGGTTTTTCTATAACCTTTGTGTGTACTTTTTATTAACAGTGCCATTTAAATCTATGTATTTTATTATAGTTATCTCTTCCTCCCTCTCTGCCCCTAATAAGGTATGACGGATGGAGAAGGGGAGTTTGAAAAACGTCCTCTCATTTCTTTTTATTCTTCATTTTTGGAAGGGCTGGCCACACAGATTTAGGGGAAAGGATGGGGCTGTCCTTTAGTTAGTTCTTTTTTATTATGAATGTTAATTTTAAATCTAATTTTTTTTTTTATATATAAGTACTAAATGTTCTGTTATCAACGCAGATAATGGCAACATTTAAGTGTAAAAGTGCTAGTCTGAATGTACCCCTTTTTTTTTTTAAAAATGCCCTTAGAATGTAAACAAACATCTGGAGGAGTTCCTTCAGCTAATCCCAACCTGTCCCCTGTCTCGGGGTCCCCCTCTATGCTGAACTGACCCAGTTCTCTTGGAAATGTAAATAGGGCCCAGCTTGCTATATGGGCCTGGCATGAGGCCAAGATACATAAAAAACATAAGGATCTGTTCAGAGTGCAGAGCAGTTCCATTAATCAATGCTTTCATGTTCTCCGCCACTGTTTTGTGTTGATACAGCATCGAAAGGTGTCCCTGAGAAATGCAGTGGTGGTAAATATTGAGGAGGCTTAATGCATTGAGGTTTAAGAGCCATAAATGTTTTATTGTCATAAAAACCTGCTTTATAACGGACATGAGTGGGCTTAATAGACTATGAAGTCTGTGACACTGATATGGATTTGTAATAGGCCGTTGATTTTGTCTACCTTCATGAAGTCAGGCCTGATTTTCCTGTCCCAAACCTCCTTATATGGGGCCCCTTGTTTTTTTCCTGGGACACAACTATGTTAAAATACCCTGAAGGATTAGTGACGGTAACAGTAATCCATAGTCAATGTTGTGAGGAGAGGAGTTCCAGAGCAGAAACATGAAATGAAGAGTGTGTCATAACAGTGGCAGCTAGTTAAATATCAAGCTGCACCGATGTTAACTGTACATTTGGTACTTGTGCAAGGACATGGTCTTCTCGCTGAGCATCAGTGGCGTTGCTCAACACTTGATGGCTGGAATCCAAAAAGAGAGTGAACTGTAGTGGAGTTTATTTACTGATAAATTAAATAATAGTAATCGATAAATTAATCAGTCCTCCCGAGCGTAATATAAGAGACATTGTGATGTGCAGCAAGAGTACTCTCATCTAACAGAAATAAAAAAAACATTTTTACTCGTCCTTCTGATGGTTAATCATTAATGATGCCATTCCCGAAAAGCTGCTCCTCTGTTACATTCCTGGAACAAGATTATACTGATCAAGAAATTTTGTTGACGTGCCCCAAGTACACAATGAACATTTTCTAATTCCCTCACATATTTAAGAGACAGATCTCAGATCTTGGTGAACTGGACTGGGTGGTGGTGGTCTAGTGGTAGGATACTTGCTTATGGACCTATGGCTCAAGAGGTCTCAGGTATGAATCCCACCTCAGGCACTACCACCACTGGGTCCCTGAGCAAGACCCTTAACCCTGAGTTGCTCCAGGGGGGACTGTCCCTGTAATTAGGACATGGAAGTTGCTCTGGATAAGAGCGCCTGCCAAATGCTGCAAATGAAATGGTAAAAATCACAACATTTTATCATTACCTATCTTTAGCAGTAAACAAAGAAATTCTGTAGTTGCATAGATTGAGAATGAGAGAAAGCAAGGCCTAGAGGGAAAGTTGGAAAACATTCTGTTCAGTCTAAACGTGTCTTATTGCACATTACACTCCTCCACAGCCTTGAACTTGAACTTTGTCTTCACCGGCTTCAGCAGGCTCATATGGCTTCAAAACTGTCTCTGTTTAGGAGCCCCACTTTTCTCCCCTTTTCATGGATTTCTTTCAGCAGCAGTTTTCCAGGAGCTCCACATAATTATACACGTGGGAGTTCCAGAAACGTGAGACAGAGATAAGTAGTCTGTTCAAAGTGGAGCAGCTTGCCCAATCACATCGGATGAAAACAAACATGGCTGGGAGAAACGCTCTAATCTCATTGGCCAGACCTCAACGTTGGCCCCTTTTTCCAGGACTGTTGAAAATCACAGGGTCAACTGGTGGATTGAATTTCTGTTGGAAAGTAAGAAAAAGCGATGGTGCTTAAGACTTCCTCCTGATTGATTCTTCAAGCTGTTTTACACTGGCCCTGGCACATGATTATTCTTCTATTGCGTTAGTAATTTTACTATTTTTAATCCTATTATCATACCTTGCCTGACCTGACAAGGGTCAAAAGAACACCCAGAAAGTAATAAAAAGTCTTTTGACATAACCTTACAAGTTAATGCATAACCTCTTGTTTTTCCTCATTTCCTGAAAGGCACAGACGCCATAAAAATTCTTGTGAAGCTCAAGGTTTAAAGATGACAGTTGAGGAGGGGGCCTCACAACGCTGATGGCCACTGCAGCTCCTTAGGAGGAAATGGAATTATGGACCCATATGGAGCCAATATAGAAGAGGGCAATTTAAAAGTCTGAGCCCATATTCCTGATGCATCTTGGAGTAGGAGGACTGATCTAAGACCTGCTCTTCTCAGTACATTCACAGAAAATAACAGAAAGATCTAAACCTAGATCAGCAATCCTACACCGCATCTGTGAATATGAACCCGGATCTTCTGAAAGTGATCCTGTTATTGCTGTGTTTATATAGTGAGCTTCCTACACCGAAATGTAGAAGAGCGGGCAACAAAGCTCAAAAAAGATCTCTGACTAGTCTGGCTTGTCCCAGAAACTCTACTGAAAAACTTAAAAACTTAAAAATATGGATCTGTATTTGATGAACTGATATTGTATGATGGTTTATTCTGAAGTGCCACACTTTCCTCTGGATTGGCTCTTCTGTGATCGTATGTCCCTCATTGCTTTGAACATCACATTGACACCAGCAAATGCAGTGTGTGAATTTAGAGAATGAGACAAACAAGTATGTGCTAAGTAAACACATGACAATACCACTATGCTATATAGCATGCAAATCATTCAAAATAATTTACCACAGATCAGTCTGCTTTTGTTATTTTAAAGCCAATAGCTAATTACACAAGAGCCCAATGACTCTCAAGCAAGTGCTTTATATCTGTTCATAACTGAGCAAGATTGTGGCAGTGATGGCCTAGTGCTTAGGGAGTTGGCCCTGGATTGGAAGATTGTGGGTTCGATTCCCACAATCCGATGCCCTGAGGTACACTTGAGCAAGGTACCGTCCCTGCCACTGCTCCCTGGGTGCTTTCAAAAGCTGCCCCTTGCTGCATGGTGTTTGTGTGCATGGGTGAAACACAGAGGCTGAATTTTGTTGTGTTGTGTTGCATTTCACAATGACAAGAAAAGTCACTTTCAAGTTTAAATTGTGAAAATTAGCCCGAAACTGATGGTGGCTGTTTCTTAAGGCTAGCTAAACGTCACTAACACTTCATTGCCTTTTCTGCTCAGAATAAAAATCCATTTGTAATATTTACATCCAACAAAATACAACTCTGATTCAGATCCAGTCATGAATCCCAGTCTTTCCTTATAACAAATTTATCAAATTGGGTTCTTTTCCATGCCACGTCTCACATACTCTCATCCAACGATCTCAGTTTAGTCCATGATGGTCTTGCTGATTAGTTTCTGAGTGGGATCAGGATCAGGAGTCCATAGTGCTGTGCCCACTTGGACCAAAGTTTAATATATGACATAGGATATATCACCTATCACCAATATCACCAATATTAATCACCAATATCACTATCACCAAAGAATACTGCATTGATCAGTGTTTTTTGTGAAGTCTATAGTCACAAAAGATATATATATATATAGATAGATAGATAGATAGATAGATGAAGACTCTAAATGATGTCACTTAACCAAATGTAATTTATTGTATATAATAAAAACCAACTGTCACCAAATGAAAAAGTATTGTATATATTTAATTCAAAAGCTAGCAATATACACAGGGTACAAAAAAAATCAGAATCCCTCTATAAAAATGCTTGTGAATATATATGACTGACACAGTGGTTCCCAACTCTAGTCCCAGAGCCCCATCCTGTTCTTCACATTTTAGTTTTCCCTGCTCCCAAAAGTCTTGATAAAAAAAAAAAAAAAACAACTAGTTAACAAGTGCTTTCTTTGCTGATGTGTGTATGAGATCATGAAAAACACTAAAATGTAGAGAGATCACTTTTAAAGATCATCTCTGTCCATCAGGGCATACACCATCACACAGTGCACCAACAATCACAACCTTAGATTCTTTAGGCAGCACCCCTTATCACAGAGTTAATCAAGAAATGCAGATTCCATAATAAATAAATGTACAAAAGTAGGGGATTCTTTCTATTTACAAACATAAAATATGTACACATCAATAAAAAAAGGTTCAAGAAATGATGGAAAAATTATACTGTGCATTTGGTTGTTACCCCGTACCTCCTGTACCAACCCTCAAAATGCCTATGATACAAAGGTAGCAAACAAAACATTAAAAACAACATCCAGCCATGCTGCTGAAATCATTTGCCCCAATTCTGTGAACTGTATGTCCAATGATTTTATGAAACCTTTAAATGTAGGAGCTTTTTTTCCTAACAATTTCTATGAGAACATTTGAGACTAGTTTGCTTCCAGCAAGTAGATAAGCACTACCTTGCATCTCTATTCTATTCAAATAAGTGTACTTCAGTTAATTGTGGTTCCTACAAGGTTACAAAAGCAAAACTCATAAAATTGAGATACAACTTTGGTATGTTAGGTAGAGCTAGCTTGGCTTTTGCCATGTGTCCTGAGATTCTACTACTTGTAACACTAATGCAGAAGGTAACATATGCAAATTATGAATAAAGCTGGAAAACCCATTCCCAAAATAAAATATTAAATATTTACAAAATACTGGAACAGCAGACAGTTTTTTACTTTTTCTATGCACTGAAGATGCTAGAGTCTTGAAAGAATATGAGTTGGGAGGTCAGATTAGAGTTCATCTTAGATATGTTAAAACTGTTAAACATGTTAAAGAACATAGTGGCTTGTGTATCTTAACAGTTTTTCAAGTGAAGTGAGCTAAACATTTCAACTATAAAGCCTGCATATGTTGTTAAATAACATCCAGAGGGCAGGGGTGTGGTATCACGATTCACTGTTAAAAGACACAAACCAGATGCAAACACTCAACACTCAGTAAGATAATTTCAGCCCAAGTTATGAAAAGGCCAAAGTGTTTAGAAAGACAGGTTGAAATATGCAGTGGTAAAATCCTAGAAAATCGTAACCAAACATGAAACGCACAATTTGATGAAGTCTGTTGGTTGCAGACTTCATGCTGTTATTGCAAGCAAAGTATATGCAACCAAACATTGTCATTTACTTGAGGTAAGCTTACATTTTAGATGCCCATTTAAGATCCTTGTAAGGCTCCAAACTGGTGCTACCATTCAATAGTTGGCCCCTTTAGTGAGACTGCAATTCTGCCTTGAACGTTCTGTTCCAATACTTTGCTCACTTGAAAAACTGGGTGATCAGATACAGATGCAACAAGGCACTATGTTCTATATAATTAAACATATCAAGATGTCAATACCAGAAAATGGATGAAAATCTGATCTCCCATCTCACCTTTTGATTTCAATCCCAAAAGTCTTCAGTGCAAAGCGAAAACAATTGCTTTACTGTTCCAATACTTTTTGAAAGCACTGTATCTTAGAGCTGACCAAACCCTGCTTAATGATACTGTGTATGTGCAGGATTTTTAACACTCACAAATATCTCTGTAATTTCAGTATTTGTAAAAAAACAAACAAACAAACAAAAAAAAACAAACATATATTTGACGGAGGAAAGACGTCAAACAAATTACAAAAACTGAAAGAGACCAAGACTTAGAAGTGCTAACAACAAGAGAGGTTGATGTTGTCTGAGGCCATTTTGTTTTTATGTGCTTATTAGGAGCTTTTATATTCTTAAATGTAGGGAGGCCAGAAAAGGCCCTTTGTGTGCTGCAATAGTAGAACCATTTATGGCCCCCTTTCAATTTTTGTTAGTGAGATATATGAGATTTGGGGCTTTTTTTAAAAGAAAAAAGGTGAGATATGTGAAAGATATTTTTAACTTTAAAACGTTTATAAACATTTTTTAAAAGATTTTTTTAAGTCATCCTCATACCATCAGTCCACATTTTTCCCCAGCCCCACTCACAGCACATGGGGATAGAGCAAATATATGGATCATCTGACAGTCCCCGAGACCATGTGTCAGAACATCTGTTCAGGGAACAAAAATGGTTCTTCACTGCTATCACTCATAACTCTTTGTGGCATCTTTTTTTAAAGAGAGTAGTAGTCATGAACAAACAGCCCTGTTTCTTGCCTGGAAATGTTTCATTTTGGTGAAACAAAGTCGTTTGTTGTTCTTGGATTGTCCAGGTTGGCCAAGGTTGTACAGAAAAAGAAGGCCTCCAAGCCCAGAGCATACAAACCATGTCTCTCACTTGGCTCTGAAGCAGTGTGTCTGGTTGCAGACAGTCTAAGCCTTCAGATAAGTTCACATCTCATCGTCAAGACTGACAATTTGCCGCTAGAAAAGAAGTTAAAAAGAGCAATGAGACTACAATGCTATCAGTACAGTTTTGCTGTCATTTACATACAGTTCTCTGTTAGGTTATTTTTGACTTCACTATCCATTGGCAAAAGGTTGCTAGGAGGAACACTAAAATGTCTCCCAAAAAGAGATACTAAAGATACCAATGCAAATTATGCTGATTAACCAGTGAAGATAAATTTTTTACATCTTACAGGTGGATAGGAGTAGCCTTCTGAGTTGAAACTTCTGCAAATGTGAACTTGGTCTTCTGTGGTCTTCTGGTAGACTGGATTGTCAAAGTGAATGCTGTTCGTGTTTTTCAGCTTCCATGTCCTCCATAGCAAAAAACCACCGATTGCAAAAAGACATAAAATCCCTTTATGAAGAAGAAAAGATGAAATGTCTTTGATTTTAGGGCAGTATGGGGACAGTCAGGCTGTCAGGTACAATGTATAATATGTTATCATCCAGTTAGTATATACTGACCCAAGGGCAATGCAATATAAAGAGCCTTTGAAGATGCTGTCTCAGGGACGACTGCTGCAATATCAATGTGGTTATGTATTAGAATAAAACAATCATTAAAACACCAGAAAACTGCATATATGCTAGCTGAAGCAAATAAGTGTGAAAAATATATCCTCAAATTCAAATAAAAATTAAATGAAAAACAAATACCACTATCAGAGTCCTTCAGTTCCTTATTAGAGGCCTTCAGGCTGGCTAGCATACTATTCAAACTTTGGTCTGACCAAACGTTGAGCTATTTTTTAAAATTCACATTTTGCCATTTCCTTTTGAGCATAATATTTATTGACCTTTAATTTCCTAATCGTTCTACTACTCCAGTTTGATTTGAGTCTAAACTGACCTTTAATTGTCTTTGTGGGAACTGCAACAGGATCTCTGTTTGGTTTGGTGCAGAAATGGCAATGCAAACCATAATCAGCTTCTGATTCCTTGTTGGGGAGTTCTTGTATGGGATAGCGACTTCTGGTGGTAGTCATATGCTGAACGGGTGGCTCTGTTGTTTTCATGGCTGTCCAAAACAAATCCCAGCACAGTGAAATTAACATAAAAATATACTTTTAATAATTATTTGTTCACAATGTACCTTGAATAAAACTGGACATTAACAGTGAACTCTCAAAACAATTGCATACAATGAACAACTTTACCATGTTGATCTTACCTGGGACACATCTCTTCATATCTGTGTCCAGCATCATGTGGTCAGGGCAGGCACATGTGTACTTGGGTGAGAATCTGTTGATCTGAGGGGAAGCCAAACACAGGAACGTGCATCCACCATTGCCAGCCATGCACCAGTTGGTAGCTAGAAAACAACAGTATGCAACGAGAATAGTGACACTCTCTCTCTTTATCTCTGTCTCTCTCTTTGAATATTCAGAAGGCTATAAAGAACACTGTTACAACAAAATTTCAGATTCAAATAAAACATCTCATGCTCTTACATTGCACATTCAAGCATTGTAAAGCTAAAATATGCCATTGTATACCCTTTGGCTGCTTGAGGTTGTGGAATAACACAATGTCTTCTGGGGATGAGAGGTGCTCTGCTACTTTTGTGATGTCTCTTCCTGTCACACGGTTAGCACTCAGGATGGCGTTAGTGCTAACATCAGTCCAAAAAACTTTTTCCTGAGGAAAGGAAATTAAGTTAATGTGTATTATTCTTTATCTACAAAGCGCTCATATATATTCTCTAGTGGATACAAAAACATTTTACTTTTTATAATTTCACAATAGCGTCCCTTAAGACTAATACAACATTGATAATATTATAAGGAAATTGCAACCACTGGAGAAATTCAATTGAAAGTTCATATTTTAAATACCAATTGAAGCTAAACAAATTTTAATACCACATTTGTGTTATTAGAGTAAATGTCTTTTATTATGAGTTTAGACATGACTGATTTCACCTGCTAGTTAGGAGCCTCTCAATTACACAAGAGGAGGAGACTAGCACATGCTTTCTCTAGTGCATGAGTAGCCAACCAGCCAGCCATCTTTCTGAATGGCCCACAAACCAACTTCACTGGACAGTCCAAGAGGCTTGGAAGAGAACTCGAAAACTTTCACTTCAAATTTTCACTAACTGCTAATTTGTTACATTGCTTGCCAACACAGAGGAAGAAGGACCAATATATACATCTAGCATCACCAAGGCCAGTGGTAGTCTCCTGGACTTCCAGGCAAAACTGCAGTCTCACTAAAGTGGCCCACACTTGAATGGTTGCACCAGTTAGGAGCCTTACATGGATCTTAAATGGGCATCTAAAATGTAAGCTTACCTCAAAAACAGCAACACTCAGTGGGTGGGCCAATCTGCCATGGTCTACAATGAGTGTACGACGACTGCCTCCCTTCACATCAATGCTGGAAAGGGTGTGCAGTTTGGAGTCCACCCAGTATAGGCGTTGATTCAACAGATCTGAACAGGGGGTGTACAGGGGAACAGGTTGAACAAAACTGATCAAATAGACATGCATATTTCTCAATGCTGCACAAAACCATGTAAAGAAGGACACATATTCTGTCATGTAATACTCTCCTCAATACAATAATAAAACAATAAAGAACAATCAGGCTGACTGATAGGTTTTTTACCAAGAGTTATCCCATTGGGCCAGATAATATTATCAGTCACAAGAGCACTGCGGTTGACTCCATTCAGACCACCTCTCTCAATTTTAGCTGGTGTACCCCAATCAGTCCAGTACACAAAGCTAGGAAAATACAACACACATATTTTATAACATATTTTATAATTCCATATCATTATGCCCAGCAAAAGTTTCAGGTTCAACACTTGACTCACTTCTTAATTGGGTCGACCACAATAGCTCTGGGCTTAACCAGGTCTTTCCTAAACAGTATCTTTTGCTTCATTCCATCTGCTGTTGCTACAGAGATTGTGCTCAGAACACTGTCTGTCCAGTAAATGTTACCATGAATCCAGTCTACAGCAATCCCCTCAGGAGCAACCACACCACTTTCAATGACAACGCTGTGTTGGGAGGAGTCTTCGGCTGAACCCATGGGAGCTCTAGGAACAGCAGAGGAGTCTGAGTTATAAGACGATAGACCTTTTTTGTTACAATTACAGAAATCTCAGTGGGAAATTAAAATGAGGAAACCTAAATAAATGTGAACTTAAAACAGGCAATGTCATAATTGTGATGTGCCTGTGAGAATTTTTGAGGTTTGGTAAAATGGAACTATCAAAAAACAGCAGTAATGACCTAAAAAATTTTTCCAAAAATGACAAAATAATTAAAGAATGTATAGTTGTTTTTGTTCCCCTGAAATAGAATATATATAAAAAGGCCTATCTTCTTAAATAAACTGTTAATATTAAAAACTTTTTGGTATACTGTTTATAGATAAGGTTAAATCTCTATTTGCTGTAAGAGAATCCATAGAGTTAAAAGGACTAAATTAATACCTGTAAATCTTTTTGAGGGACAGGTCACACCAGAATATCTCTTTGGTAGCAATGTTCATGTCCAATGCAACAACATTCTTCAGACGAGAGATGACACGTGTATACTCACTTCGATCAAGAGTCATCTTTCTCACCTCATGGCGATTGGTGAAAAACAGGTAGGCTACAGATCCTGAATAAGGCACAGAGAAAAGGATATGGAACAGGGAACAACCAAAGCTATCAAAAAGCTGCACTCTGCTGAAAGAATACAAACCAATAGTTTTGCAGGCTTTGCTTGCTGGGTCCATTTGGTAGCCTTCCTCACATTCACATTTGTAACTGCCTACTTGGTTTACACAGATTTGGCTGCAAGTGTCTGGAACAGAACACTCGTCAACATCTGCGCAGGGAAAATATGACAAATGTCAGATTATGATGTTCCTATTGTCAATACAGACTGAATCAGAATCACTTTATCCTATATCTTGCTCAATACATGCCTAACTGCCATGAAAAACGTGAACAGTTCGTAATGAAAGTAAATGTTACTTGAGTCACAGGTCAAGCAGTACTAACAAATCTATCAAAAAATTTTAACCAAAGCTATTTTCCACATCAAATTGAAGATCATGTAAAACATGCTTAGGTTTAAACCTTTTTTGCTCCATCTACAATACTGAGGCAAGTTTTGTTTACATCTCTCCATAGTGTCCAAAGAACTAATTGAGCAGTGATTAAGCAGTGCACTAACAGAAGCCACAAAAGGAAGACCACCACTTAGTCTGAACTGAAATAACTTATGAATACAAAAAAAATACACCCGAGATTAAATGTTTTTTTTTGGGTATGTCATTTGTGAAATCACAGCTACCCGTTCCTGGATAGGCAGCTTGGAAAATGAATGAATCCATTTGTAACATTACATTCTACTGATAGCATGATACATGAAAAAGTATGAAAAGAGTGCAGTATGCCTTGATCTCCTATAATGCATGGGATTAAGTTAGAGGAGTGCTGTCTTATTTTTCTTAAATTGTAGTCAAAGAATAATGGAAACAGTATTTAAACCCAACTGGATGGCTTTATGTAGTTGTAATTGTGCTGTGATGGGTTTTTTTTTTTGTTCGTGCAATTTAGGTGTTTTATTTTTAAGAATAATAAAATACTCTGTCTATATTAAAGGATTTACATTTTTCACACTTAAAGCAATACATTATTCTATTATTGTATTATACAATTATTATTCTATTATTGTACTATACAACCCATAGACGTGCGCTAACTATTTGAAATAGTAACATTAGCTCTTTGGTAACAAAAAAATACCAGTTTAAGCTGATGGCCTCAGAGGCTCAGCACCCATGCGCACTCAGCAATGTCACATTTTTAGACACCAGTTTGCTGTGTATAATGTATGTTAAATGTTGGTGTGTAAGATAAAAGGCAAAGGAAAAACACAAAATATTCAATTCACAAAAAATATTGAAAACCTATCATTAGATAATAATATTTCTGCATACCTTTCTGCTAAATTTTTTCTGACATTGAAAATATTAAACTTTTGACTGACTAATTAATTCTTGATTCACTAATTAAATAAATGAAAGGTTGATATCTGAGTGCTGCACAGTGCTGTAAGTCATTCCCTTGTTAAATCCAGGTTGGGTTTTGAGATTCACTATAAATCCATAACTCCTTCTGAACCTAAACAAGTTATCTTGTATGTTGTAGAAAAATTTATGTATATTTCCTACCTTTCTCTAACACTGGGTACTGAGCTTTTTTTTTTTTTAATTTTTAAAAAAAAAATTTTTAAACATTACTTTAAACGCAGTTCTGCATCATCATAATTTTACCTTCACAGCGCCTGTTGTCAACTAAGTGGAATCCACTGGGGCATAAACATTCATAGCCAATCTTCAGGTCATTACAGATGTGAGAGCAGCCGCCATTGTTGTACAAACACTCATTGGAATCTGTTGGTTTGAAAGTCATGGTTACACATTTCAAAGATATTGTGACCAATTTGTGTTTTTGTTTTGGATTTTCATTCATTTTTCATCAAGGCCAATTACACCAACTAGCAAGGTCTCCCCCTGTCTCATGATGTTACCAATATGAGAGCAGAGTCAATTGTGCTCTCTTGGACAATTCCTGGTGATGTAACATCCATCTATGGCTGTGAGTTCACCTCTCCCATTTCCCATCTTCTATTTGCACTTTACTTTACTGCCTTCATAACATTCATATTACTATTGCTCTGCACAGTCACTTTAATATAAACAGTGATTTACTTTAAAAACTCAGGTGTACAGTAGATGTCTTTAACTCAGCATGCATATTTTACTGCAATATTCCACTGACATTTTTACTGTTGAATCGACTCCATAAACCACTAATATCTCCTAAATTTTGATGATCTGTTTCTTCTTATTTTGTAGTCTGCATATATTGTACTGTGTGTATGTATTCATTTACAATACTGTTTCACTTTATGTTAATGTGTCTTTTTTTGGCACTACTGCACTGTATGTTAAGTACAGGCTGTGTTAACATCTTGAGAAGGCATTCAAGTAGGATTTTTTTTAATGTGTGTACCTGTACGTTGTACACACAACAGTAAATCTTGATTTAAATTTAAGATCTTCCAATGACAGAGCCAACAATCCTGAAATTAACTGATCTAAATTTTAATAACTGATTCTGTCATACTCACCACACTCACGTAGTGGTTCATCAGACCAATCTCTACAGTCACGCTGCTTGTTGCAAACTTTGTCCATACTAATACATTCACCACTGCGGCACTTAAACCTGGATGGTGGTTCACAATGGAAAGCTGAAAGACATTAGGATAATTATGTACTCTATATTTTGTACTGTGCTTGTTTTACTGCTATTAAAGGTCTTTGTAAAACGACAGAATTTAGCACAATGTCACTAATGTGTCACAACTCACAATTGGCACAACCCAGCTCATCTGTCATGTCTTTACAGTCATAGGCCTGATTGCACTGCAGGCTGCCATGAATACATGATCCATCACCACACTGAAACTCATCTGGTCTGCATGTGGATAAAGCTGTTCAAAGAATTAAAAGTTATTCAAGCATTCTTAAAGTAACGACTGCACTTTTTGTCCACTATAATATCAGCATTGCTCACACAATTGTCACATCAGATAGGCCTTAGTTAAAAGAACTACAGAAACGGTTTTGACTTACGACAATTTCTCTCATCTGATTGGTCCAGACAGTCAGCATCTCCATCGCATTTCCATTTCTTGAGAATGCATTCTCCACTACCACAAAGGAACTCCAGGGAAGAACAGGACCTGCTCCTGCTGGAAGGTGCTGAAGTCTGACAGTATTGCGGCCACTCATCTGAGCCATCATAGCAGTCTGTGTCTCCATCACAGAGCCATAGGCTAGGGAGACACTCTGAACTATTACAGCGAAAGGATGTGGAGCTGCAGGGTTTTGGCAGGCAGAGGGCTTCATCACTGCCATCATCACAGTCTGCTTCCTCATCACACACAAACGTGTTAGACAGGCACTGACCATTAGCACAGCGGAATTCATCGATTAGACACTGCCTGGGAGCTGTGTGAAGTTTATATAGACATATTAATGCTTAAACACAGACCTTCATTATAATCATAATGATTTTAACATGGGATAAAGTCAAATGCTGCCCACCACAGCCAACTTCATCTGCTCCGTTTGAGCAGTCTGCCACTCTGTCACATTTCCAGCTGTTGGCCACACATTGATTTAGGCTTCCACCACAGCTGAACTCTCTGGGACTGCATGTCTTTGACACTAAGAGATTAATAACAGAATATAGTTTGAAATTAAGAATTAGGATGCATTCTCTTAACCAAATGCTGAAGTGGCTAAAATGAATTTTTACTTAACCACAAAAGGCTGAGGTATCCAACTGCTCAATCTTGCATTGCCAAAAGGTTTATTTGACCTATATCTAAGATTGCCATATAAAAACAACAATATTAAGTTGCTTGGCTTGTGCCGATGTTAATAAACTAAAGGTAAAATCATCATTTATGTATTTACTTTTGCACAATGCATGTATGACCAAATTAAATAGATAAAGCTTTACTTAATTGTATTATCTAAATAATAAACACTAATACTATTTAGTGTTATGTGAGGGTAAGGATGTAGTAGATTTTCACCCTGCAAATGAGAACTGTACTTTCAGAATGAGCCAATCATTACGCTTAATGCCTACCTCTTTGATTCTAAATGTAGGATGCAGCTGTTTGATAGTTTTATATAAAATTTTAAAAACCCCAATAAATTACGCTAAGTACAAACATTTGCAAATCAGCTTTGCAGTGATTGGTTTTAGATCAATCACCAGTATTAAACAGTACAGTGTTAATATTATTGACCTTAAATACTAATGTAGGCTTCAGTTATCTCCCTAACCTAACTGTCTCGGGTGAGGTTTGTTTTGGGCACGGTAGAGGGCACTCTGTTCTGACTGAGCACACCTGAGCTCATGAAGGCACAGGTGTACTTCACTGGGGCTGCTATTTAAGCCCCGATGAGTCAGAACAGAGCGCGGCTCATTCACTAGGCGAAGCCTACACTTAATGGTGGTTTTGGTAATTTGGTATAATCAGACTGTAGTTCCTTGGATCTTGGTTTTAGCTAGAACTGCAGTCCTTGGATCTTGTTTTGGTGATATATAAATGAATAAAACTATGTTCCGGGCTCCTGGCTCTGCACTGATGTCCTTCCCGCACCCCACCACCATTACACTAACCTATATTAGCCTTCAAATTAAACTTAAAATATTAACCAATAACTTCTGTTGCATATCTGGTGTATTTGTCAATGTATCATAACATGTTGTATTGAGGTTTTACATATAAGAGAGTAATGTTGCTGTCGATCCCAAGCCTGTGGTTGGCAAAAAAGTATATTGTTATAATTTCTTTCCCCAAACACTTTCAATCAACTGAAATATGTTAAATAATGTTTAAAATTTTAGTTTAGCTTAGCTCTTGTCACTAACAAACACTTCTGAATACCAACCTTTTCATAAGGTTTAATTTGCCTGTGAACAAATACTTACAACAGGCAGCAGGCAGCTCATCTGTACCATCACCACAGTCATCTGTACCATCACATATCCACCTATTTGTAATACACTTCCCATTACTGCACTGGAAGCTACACATCTCTGTTTCTGTAAAAAAAAAGTGCACATTTAATTTAACAATCATAAAACTGACATCAAAAAGTGCTGAGAAGAAGGACAAAAATCTAAAAACAGCAGCCATTAACACACAAATGTTCCCAAATAGACCAAAGAAGGGTAAAGGATATCAAACATGCTGTTAAACAGGGTATTACTTGGCAACGTCCTACAGGTAAATATGTTATAGTAAGTAAACATGTAGCCTTTTAATCAAAACTACACATGTGAATCCATAATCTAGGAGTATTTAAACTTAACAAAGCTTGCTTGATTTATATTAGAACTGGTCTGACTTGTGTGGAAATGGTGCATCAGGTATTTCCAGCTTTGGAGCTGGTGTAAGTCAGTTACAAAAACACTCTAACTGTAACTGTAATAAATCAGGTATTATGCAATATAGTGAAAGCAGTTTTGAATGTTTTGCAACTTGTTAGTAATATTATTAGCAGCAGTGGTAGAATTATAGAAATTATTTTTATTCTTAAATATTATAATTATTATTAATATCCCAGATTTTGGTTTATGTCATTATTTTTCATTTTTCAATGTTACTGCTGCCATAAAACTTTTTTTTTTTTTTTTTAAAGCTAAAATATTGTGCAGAAGAATTTTATCCACATATTACAATCTTGAATTCAAATCTAATTTATACCAATCACATGTTTTTATTCTTAGATTGGGAAGAAGAAAACATACAAAGGTGAATGAGCTCATTGATAAACAATACTGATTTTTTTCCTTTGGTTTTTGTTAGGAAACACTAGCTATGCTTCTTTACAGTGCTGCACTTACTGTAGCTGGCATAAAAATGTGAAATAAATGTAATTATGTCATGCCACATCTCCTTAAAATCACCTAAGAGTGCTTGTTGTATTAATAAAATTGATGTGTGTAATTCACCCACAAACTCCAAATCTCACTCATCGGAACAAATGACGGCCCAGCTTTAGCATAAGCACCAGGGGAGCAACAGGGGTTTGAGAATTACCTTTTGACTGTACGGTCAGTGACAGTGTCACCTGTTTCTGATGGGAACTGAAGAGGAGGAGCTAAGGATCATACCACTCTTGGCTGATTGGGTTAACAAGATTCATAATTTTAACAATGGATCATCATTGCTGATGTATGGTAATATTTTAAAAATGCTAACTATAGAAGTAAAAAATCTCAAATGTGTCTTCCTGACTGGCATTTTCAAATGGTGTAAAAGCAAAATAGAAAAAAATGAGACATTATGACATTTTCACCCATCAGCTCTCTGAAGCTAACAAAGTTTGCTTTATAAAGTTTGCAAAAGCAATCTTCCTAAGGGCCTGTTTATTCTCCCTGTGATTTATTAACAAAGAGTATTGCTGGAGCCAGAAAATGACTACAAAACAGCAATGAAGAGAAGGAAAGCATGAGGAGATATCAGTGCTATAATATCTCAGAGAGCAAATCTCTTTGAGCTTAACTCACAAAAATCCAGCTCTTCTCACCTAATTAACGTACATTAATTGAAGCTTATTTGCTAATACACCTTACCCGTGTCACATAAATGGAAATTACACTTAAAAGCTGATTTTTGTACAGATGTTTTTAAAGTTTATTTGAGACAAAAACATGAATTAAATTAATGAATCAATTAAATGCAAAGATCCCCCATATATTTCATAAAAAACCATGAACATTTGAGAGCATGGCAAAGAGGACTTATCTATCATGGAAGGTAAAAATGTGGATTGCAAAACAACAAGCCACTTCCTAGAAAGAGTCATGCCCAGATCAAATCGGATCAGACCACACAGAAATATTCATGATAAAGATCAGACCACCCTCAACTGAGCCAAAACATAAATTAATGGCTGTACTTGTGCAGTACTTAAAATGTACACTATAGTGTACAATGGCAGAGTATTTTGTGTTAAAACCAAACAAAAAAAAAAAAATATCAGGCCAATGTCATTACAGACTAATCTCAATATTTACTAAGGGGTTGTGATGAAACACCAGAGTAACTGCATTACCAATTAACAAAGTAATTATGATTTCTTTCACCGGGTCAAACAAAAAGAGAGCTTTTCAGGCTTCTAAATCATAAATCTCAGGGCAGCGGTGGCTTAATGGTTAGGGACTAGGTCCCAGGATCAGAAGGTTGTGGGAGTGAATCCAAGACCAGTAGGTTGCCCTGCGTTACCTTTGAGCAAGGTGAAAGTGACTATTCTCGTCATAGTGAAACACAGCCCAACACAGTGAATCACAATGAAATTACACCCCTGCATTTTACCCATACACACAAACACGTGCAGCGGACAGGGAGCAGTGATGTGACCACAGGGAAACCTACTAGTCTGGGAAGGTACCGTCCCCATCACTGTTTCCTGGGCGCTGGACATAGCTGCCCCCTGCTGTAGGTCTGCCAGTGGTGGCTTAGTGATTAAAGACTAGGTCCCACGATTGGAAAGTCGTGGGTTCGAATCCAAGCCCTTTAGGTTGCACTGAGACACCTTTGAGCAAAGTACCGTCTCCATCATGGGTGTAGAACATTTTGTTGTGGTTCACTGTGTGCTGTGCTTCACAATGACACGTAGTCACTTTCACTTCACTCCAGTGTGTGTTCCTCTGTTGGGAGGCCAGTTGGAACATGTTTCACAGCAGTACAGGGGGGTCTGTCTGTCTCTCTCTCTCGGACAGGTGAAGGAGAAGATGCTGCTGTGTGTAAACTAGACGCGGGAGAACATTAAACCCTGCTGCAGTTTGAAACCTGACAACAAGGCTCTCTGGCCCGTTTCCGTAGCCGTTATCCGCTGGAGAACTATAAACTATGAATTAATCCCTTCCAAGTTAGAAATGCCACACTTTAGGCACGCTGTTGACTCTTAGGGAATAAGAATATCCTTATTTTTATTCCCTAAGCGTCAACAGCGTGCATAAAGTGTGGCATTTCTATGAAATTTAAACGCTCCAGTGTGAAAGCAACCTGAGGGCTCTTACCTGTGTGAACAGGTGGGAAAACAAACGCGACCACCAACAGAAAACACGTCTTCTCCATGGTTTCTGCACAAAGTCTGAGCACTCCGTTGCTGCTGGTGCTGTGGGAACCTGTTCACGCGCTTTTTGAGAACTAAACGAGGCTGAGAGAAGCGCCGCCGCTGCCGCTCCTGAGGGAGTGAGGAGAGTCTGAAGTCTGAGCTGAGGATGAAGAGCCGCGCCTCCGTTTGAACGGATCCGCTGAGGGGGCGGGGCACGATAGCTGGGTGGTGTGAGGGGGCGTGGTCGGAGGAACCTCCGGAGTGAAGCCGCAGCTTTTCTAAACACACCTGCGCGTCCGCGCCGGCCAATCACAGCTCGACAAATCTGAACTGGAGACCTACAGCAGAGGCCTCGGTCTGTACCAGCTAGACCTGCTCAGTGTCTCAAATGTCACATCCATGATTGATATCAGTAGTTACCCCTTTCTCTGGAATGGAAATCAATCAAAAAAAAAAAAAGGAAAATCATATAGTCATGTCAAATTCTAAATTGATTTTTGTTTAATGATGGACTTAAAACCAAGAGTCAAAAAAATGACTGAGGGCCCATGTGTTTGATTCTTTATAAGGTGTATCCTGTCTCTTCAGTAATCATAATGAAATTGTTCTTACACAAGGACGTGCCAGAATGGTCTATCAATAACAGCTGTGGATACTGACACACATTTACACGCAGAAACCATTTGCTTTCCAGGGCACATTAAAAAGTAATGGTGATTTCGTCATTCTTCCCCAACTCATCAACAAAACGTCAGATTGGGATGCACAATATTTGTACAGGGCGCCCCTTTGTACCAGTGTTATGTATTTGCTCACCTTTGCTGTGGGAAGCTTGTATTGATCAGAGCAAATTAATAACAGAGCGCCTCCCGCACTTATACATCCGATTTGGAGCCCATGCTCTCACAGCTGAACACTGACCACAAAAACAAGAGAGCAGTGTGGGACGAGTGGCAAGCAACAGCTATAAATAAAGGATGATTTTTCTTCTTATCACTACAATTATTGTATAGTGTTGTTCTGAGTGTTTGTTCACACAATAAACATTTTTATCAAATCCAAATAACATGGCCTTTAAAGTAAAAAAAAAAGAACATTTGAATGTTTTAGCTGTTGTGCTGGAATGCAGGTAAGAAAAAATATATATGTTTTTAGGAGCAAGAATGTGACGCATGCTTGATGTGGCAGTAGACTAATCTGTCACCTTTCTGATGTGGAAAAGCAGGTCATTTGATCACGATTGTGCCACTGACCACATGGAACAGTTCCAAACCAGCTGATATCTCACACCATTTACAGCTTTCTTCACGTCCTGCTGCATGTCTGGTTCGAATGCTAGCCAGCATTGTATATTACTCTATCCTCTATCTATCAAGAACCACAAAGTAAGATCGCGCAATCATGTCTCCCAAGGTTTAATCGCTTATATGTATACAAATATACACGGTCTGGAAACCATTAAATATTCAGTTCTTTATTAAGAAATGTGCATATATCGATGTCTAATCTTGTTTTTATTTATCTCTTTAAAAGAAAGTGATTTAATTGCAGGTAAACCACCACCATTAACCTTGATTAATTCATGAAACAAAAGATAATGTGTAACGGAGGAAAAAGTTAGGACACCCTACCCACTAATAGCTAGTGTTCCCTCCTTTGGCTGAAGTAACTGAGAAGTGTCTTGTAGCATCTACTCATCTCTGACATCAGTGGAGGAAAGTGTGCTCCACTCCTCAATGCAGAATTCTTTAAGCTGTGAGATGTTTGAGGGGTTTCTTGCAAGTCAATGGTATTAAAATCTGGGCTTTGACTCAGACACTCCAGGATTCTCCATTTCTTAGTTTTCAGCCAGTCCTTGGTGGATTTACTGGTATATTTTGGGCCATTGTCGTGTTGCAGGGTCCAGTTACGCTTCAGCTTTAATGTTCTTACAGATGGTCTCACATGTTCAAGCAGAGGAATGGCTGATTGCAAATTCTTTTGAGATCTTTTCAAATCCCTCACCAGATTTATAAGCTGCTACAATCTTCTTTCCGAAGGCCTCAGACAGCTCTTTGATCTCACCATGGTGTTCACTCTCACCTCAACAATCAGGAGCACCAAACTAAATGTCTGAGGTTTAAATCGGGCAAACTTCCTTCAAAATGCTGAGTAGCGCTCTTCTAATCATGTGCACCTGATGTGCTGCAACTGTGTGTGATTAGAGCCATTTTAATAGGGAATAAAGGTGGAGGTGTCCCAAATTATTCCTCACCAGAAATCCCATTTTTGTAGAATTACATTTTACAGAAAATTTTGAAAAGTCTCTTCTTCAGTTTTAATTGTTTATTAATATCACTTGAATCTCCCAGCATTGTTAAAACTGAGATTAAATATCCAAATGTCCAAGAATGTCACAAAAACACAATTTCTTCACATGACCGTATATATAGTATCACCAGTAAACTACTTCACAGCCAGATCATCTGTAAATAGTCTGCATGTTTCTTGACAGCTTCATGCCTTAGGTTAGATGTCTTTGTTATAATCATACATTAATCACACTCACTGTCATTTGGCAAACCTTTAGCAGGACTTTAACGGCTGGACAGGGGATGAACTGGCAGCAAATAAATTTAAGAAATGAGTCAAACATAATATCTGCAAACAATCTAAAGATAAAGTAAATCTGGAAAACAGTGGCAGTCAAGGCTTTTTACTGAAATTCATGGTAGAACTGCGTCTCATTAGGGAAAAAAAAAACAAAAAACAAACAAAAAAACACCTGGAATATCATGAACAAGCTTGCCCTTCTTTAATCCTGAATGGAAAAACAGATAAGTACAGCATTGTGTGCTGAACGTAAAAGAAAAAGAAGTGTAAAGACCCCTCTTCAGTTCTCTGGAGTCTATCCCAGCTCTCCCAGGGCGCCAGGCAGAGAAACACCCTGGACACGTCGCCAGTCCATCACAGGACAGAAAAACACACTCATTGCACACATCTATGGCCAACTTAGCATCTCCAATCCACCTGATGTGCATGTCTTTGGATGGTGAGAGAAAACCACCACAGACTCGAGAACATGCAGATCCCACACACAAAGGACCTGGACCGCCCTGTCAGCATTATTAGAGCTGATGCTGTAAGTGGTACTTTTATTTTCTCTCTTTTGTCATTTGGCAAACATCCACATTGACCCAGATCATCAGCGCGAAATGAAGACTCACTTTCGATATTAATTTGAAACTTCAGATTTGAGAGACAGAAATGCTTTCCTGACAGAGTGAAGCCTTCAGCTCCGTGTACAAGTTTTTAGGATCATTTTTTTATATTTACACATTAACGATGGACTGATGGGAGATAAGCCATGGCATGGCAGCTAGCATGAGAATGACAGTAAAACAAGATCCAACACGACCTTGTAAATACCATGCAACACAGCACTTGTCACACTAGTTTTAAAATTTTCAGCATGGGGGAAAAAAAACAAAAAAAAAAAACAAAACATTTAAGAACAAAATATCTGCCATGTTAAAACATGCTTGCAAGATGCAGACAGGTACTTGTGCTGTAAATATTCCTTCTATATTTCTGAGGAGTTGCCCCACAGGGGTTATTTGCTTGACTGAGAGTGACATCTAGCGTTAGACTTAGGAAAGCGGTTCTTTAAATTTTATTTTTTTTTCCCCAGATCTTATATCAAGAGTTTATACTTTTAATTTAATGCAAAGATCAAATATCACTATCTCTGTTATGTTTAAAATTTGTCACTGTACATAATTTTTTTTTAAAACTTTGCATAGCTATTAACAAATCTGGACTTAATAAAATAACTTTTACATATCGAATTTGAAACAAACAAAAAATAAAAAGCAGGCAGAGTGTATTTATGAGATGCCTTTATTATAGTTCTTGGAATCCAGTGACACCGACACAGTACTGAGTCCTAAGCGCTACTCCCCCTTGTCACTGACTGAATCTTAACAAGGGAAGAAGTACCTTGATCCCACTAATATTCTTAAATTAACCTTAAGGAAGAAATGGACAGACAGAAAAAGTGAAGCAAAAGAAAGGATAATGGCAGACAATCGATTCAAGTTGCTCTTCTACAGATTCACACAACATGCACTCTGGAGCTGCTTTTAAAACACACACTTTCATACACTGCTCGTAATGACAGTCACAGATTTTTGGGGGGAGACTGATTCTTCCTATGGTCCACAGTCCTGTCAGCTATCAAGCCAATGTCAACATCACTTTCAAAAGGAAATAAAACAAACCCAAACAAATGCAGTAAACAAAATAGCCCTATTATATATAAAGTGGGAATGCCTGTTTAAATATGAAAGGTTTTTTTTTCTTGGTTTTAACATACAGTCTTGTTTTTAAGACACAGATTACGGCTGGACTGCATTACTGTTTATGAGGATCCTCCATTTAAAAACACTTCATTACCCGGGGCCTAATCTGTGTCTGCAACAACCTGTACTAGAAGTTCATTATGGATATAACTTGTCACTAAAAATCATTTAATTTAGAGTAAAACTAGGCCCTTGCACAGGGTTGGTCTGATGAATGTAAAGTAAAAGATTTTTCTGGATCACTATCTGCAAAAGGCGACAAGAAAGTAGAGCTTTGCCCAGCAGATGGTTTAATCTTCCTCACTGCCGCTGGCAGAATGCTCCTGCACAAACGACAGGGATAGAGAAAATAGTTAGACCCTCCGGCTTGTAGCTGAGCACAAGGTGTCATACAATTTTAAATTCTTACGCTGATCTGGAAACACAACAGATACCCAATTCTGCACTCAGAAGATTTCAAATGAATTTAAGTGTAGCTAATTACATTCTATATTCTTCCACAGTCCATCAGAAACTGAAATGAAGGTTTTTGGAATAAAAGCAGTAGAAAAACTATTTATCTAGAAACGGGTTGTTTAAAGGAAAGGCTAATAAAATAATGGTCTGCTTAACTGAACTTTATCAAATAAGTCAATTTACCTTTAATACCGTTATCTAAATATCTGATGCCGCTGAGTAAGTAGTTAGCAAAGGGCAGGTGCTTGATCATTACATTTACGGCATTTAGCAGACGCTCTTATCCAGAGCGACTCACGACTTACAAATTTGATACAAATTATCAAATGTGTTTTGGACAAGTTTGCAGATGTTACCTCTTCCTGCTCGTCCTCAGTGTCATCATCGCTGACCACGGGTTTAGGGCGTGAACCTCGTCCAGTGCGCCGCCTGCCTTTCCCTCGCTCCGCTTTCTCCTTACGGCTCAGCTTGATCTTCACCTTCACTGAACGTGCTATAACACAAAGACAAAGACTCAATTTGTATTTTTCTACCATTCTGTCACCACCATGCTCCTATAAACAACCTAACAAGATGATTATGCGCACACTCAGATTCTGAGCCTTCCTCTGCGTCTTCTTCCTCTTCCTCACTTTCCTCCCCCTCGCTGTCCTCTTCTTTTTCGATTTTCTGCCTCACGCTTGTGAACACAGACTGCAGCACAATGGAGTCTTCATAGATCTAAAATGCAAACACAAGTGAATGAGATGCTAAAGCATTAACCACTGAAATATCCTTTTATTGGTAGACCCTGATGAATCACATTTGCCAGCATGTTTGGTTCTCAGTTTTCACACAGCAATGCAGGCTCTTACCAGTGATCCCTCCAGATTGAAGGTCTGAGCATTTTGGCAGAGCAGCATGACATCCTTCTCCAGGTCATTGAGACTTCGGTACTTATGAATCCTAATGCGCTCCTGTGAAACGACAATTGACAGTATTTAGCAGTGTAAATGATATTCACTACTGTCAAACATTTTTCACATGCGTGTATCTTTCAAGCAATAATTTAAGAGTTTCCTTTTCTAGGCTACCTTGATCTTGCGAAAGTCCACAGGTTTGCGGATGAGCTCGTAGTATTCAGGAAGCTCCTTACGTGAAGGCAGCTGAATGAAGACTTCGCTTAGTTGTCTACCATTGCTATAAAGAAACAAGACACAAGTTAGATTTAGCACACCAAATATGATTTGTAAAGTCACCTGGAATTTTTAAACAAAGGTCACAGCATGTCCTAATTCTTCTACAAATGCTCTAAATATCAGTCTGCAGATTTCACACCTACTTTAGCTCTTTAATAACACATTTTAACTGCTTAAAATGACCTAGCTGTAGTCAAAAGCATTGAGTTTTAAACAGTTTACAATCAGCAATCAAACTGGTAAGTGAACCATTAATAATTAAAAAGAAAAAAGCCACTGATGGTTACCTGTCCTTATACTTGATTACAGCATCAACAATTTTCTTCATCTTTTTGGTCAGGGAAGGAGGGTTGGGGGAGAGTTTCTCAGCAGGAGGCCGACCTCGCTTCTTCTGCTTCTTACTGTCATCATCCTTATCTCTGCTTCGTCCACCACTGGAGCTGGGTGTGGCCGGACCTGGGAGGTCAAGGTCACGGTCCCGCTTCCTCTTCCGGGTTGTTTTCTTGTGCCGCACTTCTTCCTCTATCTCTTCCAGTGTGCCCTCTTCTATAGCCTAAAAGAAAGAAAGTGTCCCAAAAATTGCTAAATAAAGTACAAAATGAACACTGACAAATTCAAATTTTAGGTTAACCAAAATGTTAGTTTAACAATTGCTTACTACTTCCAACATCTCACCTTAAGCCACTGTTTCTCAGTGAGAGAGTCACTGTAGTCCACTTCCTTTCTCTGGCGAGAACCGCGACCAAACATCTTCTCCTCCTCTTCCTCACAGGTCAGTCTCTCCACCTCCGCATCATCTTTCATGATCCAGGTGGGCAGCTCATCTTCTTCCATCAGACGAGGCCTTCGCTTGGGATTCCGTGCCTCCTCGCGGCGCCGGTCCAGGTCCATTCGCTGAAGGAGCAGAAAGAAAGGGTATGGAAAAAGGAGAAAGAAAAAAAGAATGTAGGTTGAAGAGGAGAGTAGAAAATAAATAAGAGAATGTGGTTCAAGTTATATAATAATAATAAAAGATAAATAAAATGTTTAAACATTAAAAAGTGAAAGTAGCAGATGCCATTAAAAATGATCACATCCAACTTACCATAAAGTGATCAAACTCCTCCTCACTTCTGGCAATCATCTGATTGACTGTTTCATCATCAGGTACTTCATCTTCCTCCTAAAGTTAAATAGCAAATCACCTTTGTGTAGTCAGGTTAATTGTTCCAATAAGTTCAAAAATGTATTTTTCTCTAATAAAATTATACCTCATCCTGCTCCTCATGCTCCAGGATGGCCTGTAGGAAAGCCCTGCGCTCATGACTCGAAGACTTCTGGTCAAACATTCCAGCCTGGATAACCTTCTGATCCACATTGAGTTTGTATTTTGCAGCAGCCAGGATCTTCTCCTCTACGCTGTTAACAGTGCAGAGACGCAGCACACGCACTTCATTCTGCTGCCCGATACGGTGGGCACGATCCTGGGCCTGCAAGTCCTATAAGAGAATATGTGAAAAAAGAGGTGTTACCTACAATGTTAGTGGCGAGAAAAAAATAAAAATAAATAAATAATAATAATACATTTAACAAGAAAATAATGTAGTATACCTGATGAGGGTTCCAGTCGCTATCAAAAATGATGACAGTGTCGGCAGACTGCAAATTGAGCCCCAGACCACCAGCTCTGGTACTCAGCAAGAAGACAAAGTACTGAGAGGCTGGGTCATTGAAGTTCTTCAGCAGCATACCACGGTCCTCAGCCTTAGTGGTTCCTACAAATTCAAACATAAAATTGTATTTCAGGGAGAAGAAAAATTACAAATTTTATTAAAAGGACAGAATATTATGATTTATTGATTTAGTAATGAGAGTGACAGGGCTTTGGGGGGGGGCACATACATACATACATACATACATAAATAAATAAATAAATAAATAAATAAATAGTACTCACCATCGAGACGTAGGTATTTGAAATTGCGGTATGCAAAGTAGTCTTCCATTATGGTCATGAGGGAGGTCATCTGACAGAAGAGGAGCACTTTGTGATTAGTAGCACGCAGCTTGGGCAAAATGCGGTCTAGCAGCTCAAACTTCCCTGAAGCACGATACAGGTCTGGCCTGGAGAGTAAGGGGAAAATGAGAAATAAAGTTAAGAGGAAAGAAAGATGAGGGAAAAATCAAAACATTAAATGTGTATATAAATCTCATATCTGTATTAAAAAAAAAAAAAAAAAACCCACACACACACAACTACGAAAAAAACAAAACCCCTGAATAATAAATAAATAAAAATATTTACCCCTGAACAATTCCTCCTGTGAAGCCCAAATGCTCAGAGAAAGACTCCTAAAAAGCAAATGATGAAGATTTAAAACACACTCATATTTAAGAAATACTTACAGTAAAAATATGTAGTTAACATGTTTGCATTACCTCAATGTGCTGGAACATGTAAGGATGATTACAGATTTTCCTCAGCTGCATAATGGTGTTCATCAGTGTCTTTGTTCCACCCTTACCCTGTAAAGAATAAAATAGATATTAATTCCTACACTGACACAATTTCAGCCTGTAGCAAACCTTTTTGCATTGAGCAGAGCGGAAATGTTACCTTCTTATCTTTCTCTGAGCCATCAGTGAGCAGGACCCCTTTGGCCTGCATATGCCTGTACAGGACTCTCTGTAGAGCGGACATGTCACACTTGATCACATACTCCACCTGCGAACAGATAATTACAAAAAAAATGTTTATACATATTAAAAAAACACAGTTTTGGGCAAAGTAGACAAAGAAAAGATACAAATGAATCAAGTGTTTTAAACAGACCTTCTCAGGAAGCTGTGCCTCTACTTCCTTCTTGAGTCTCCTGAGCAAGAATGGGCGAAGCACTTTGTGCAGACGGCGAATGATCAGAATGGTCTCTTCCTCGTTTAGGTCCACCTGTAGAATGGGAGAAGAGCCATGGGCAGGTGTGACATGTGCCATGGGCCACTAAATAAAACAACAAAAGCAGCACCCTGTGAAATGAATATATTCCAGTGCAATGAGTAAGTGTACCTTTTCACCGGTCATGGCGAAAGGTGCGTTGAACCACTGCTCAAAAGTGCTGCAACTTTTAAAAATGGTGGGCAGCAGGAAGTTAAGCAGGGCCCACAGCTCAGGCAGCTTGTTCTGCAGGGGCGTTCCTGTAAGCAGCACACGCCTGGGGGCTAGGTAGTGTGTGTTGAGAACCTGAGTCAGTTTACAGTGATGGTTTTTCATGCGATGGCCTTCGTCCACAATCATATACTTCCAGCGGATCTGAACGCGAGAGAGATTTATTGATTATTGGTAAACAAACAGAATTCCCAACACCACTGGTATGCATGCTTTATGTATGAAAGTGCAGTACCTTGGCCAGCACTTGCTTGTCTTTGATGATGTACTCGTAAGTGGTAAGGAGCACGTTGAACTTGCCACTCCGTAGAATTGGAATGAAAGAGCGTCGAGCAGCAGGTGACCCCTAAAAGTAATGCAAGAAGAAGGAAAAAAAATATTGATCATAGCTGTATTCTTTAGTACTCTGTGTGAAAGACTTACATACATTTAACTTTAAGAGATGAACAAAGGCTTTATAGTATTAATCACCTTGTACGACACTTTTACCACAGATGGGGCCCATTTATCAAACTCTAACACCCAGTTTGACAGTGTCCTGTGAAAAGAACACAGTTAAAGTTAGCTCAAGAGCTTAGAAGAGGTTCAGGAGCCTTTCCAACTGTGCCATAAACTTCATATTAACCAATCCCAGGCACCAGTAAAACTATTAAACCCCCTATTGAAGGTAGTTTTTCACTACTCGCATGGTTGTTGTTAAATAGATAGTGATGCATATGAATTTATTGATGTGTGAATTTAAGTCTAAAATAAAGATTTTAAATGCAAAGACATTTTTCAAATTGTGACTAACCATTTAAGCTTATACTGGACACTAAAATGATTTCAACAGTAAATAGTATGTGTTAGAGAGGAAGAAAACAAACAGAGCAAAGAAAAACAGAAAACTCACGAGAGGGGTACAATGATAAGGAAGGGCCCATTTATACGTTTATACTCCATGAGGTAGGTAATGAGTGCAATGGTTTGGATGGTCTTCCCCAAGCCCATCTCATCAGCCAGAATACCATTCAGATTATTGTTATACAAAGACACCAGCCACTCCAGGCCTTTAATCTGTCAAAGAGAAAGTCAGAAAAAAAAACTGATTGAAGGAAACAGCTTTTAAAACATTTGGGGACCAAACACTTATAGTATATAAAAGGGTTTTTTTTTTTTTCCTGTGTGCATGAAATATACCTGGTATTGCTTGAGTGTTCCATTGACCATGAGAGAGGACTGTTTGTCCACTCTCTCAGTGACTGCATGTGCCACAGCATAGTAAGACTGTAAGCCAATAGCGAATGAAGCGCTGCCATACTCATCATCAACATCCTGCTTAGCATGTCTGCAAAAAGTATAACAGATGAATGGTTAGAATCTCAGCCCAAATCAGTAGTTTCTGAAAATATGGGAAAATAAATTTAACATCAATTAATTAACCACTGCTAATCTGGGGAGTTAGAGCAGGCAAAAAGAAACTAAAAACCATTCACTAAATTCTGGCCTTCCAAGGTCAGAGCTAGGCACCCCTGTTCTGTTATAAGTAGTTATAACACTACTGAGAACACGAGTTACCAAAACTACTCAATTCTAATCCTACCACTACTGCTTTTGAGAATGCAAGTGAATACCACAGAGCTTGCCTAAGTGGACCATGTGTACTCTTCAAATAAAATGGGATAAAATGTTAGCCAATGGCTGCCAGAAAAATATAAACTGTGCATAAAAGATACTCACTCAATAATGTGGCGGGCATCCACCTCAGATACATCCTCACTGTCAGGATCTGGTATTTTTTTCTTATCTTCTGCTGGAGCTGGGGCCTGAGCATGCGGATGTTCCTCATCTTCCTCCTGCCAAAAAGTTATGAATATGTGTAGGCTTGTTAGTTGTGTGTATTTTTCAGTTTGAATCATTTAACATGCTTGTGATTAACTGCTACTACCACTTCACAAGGGTAGATATGGTTCAGGCTGATAACGACATACTTTTTGATGGCTCGAGGCAAAACGAGACTGAAACAGGTTCACAATTGCATTGCTTCCTCTTCATATATGCTTTAGAACCTAGAATTTACATCTTAAAAATAAAGCCTGAGGAAAGATAAATTGGCAGGCATTCTCAAATTGGTCAATTTGTTATTGACGGCAAAGTTCTACCTCTGCTTTTTCTCTTGCTCCTTTCAACAGATTAAGCTATTTTTTCCTGCATCATAATGAATTGTTTATTTTATCTTTGTATCATTTTGGTAATTGTTGCAGGCCTGCTAAACTGTCTCTTAGCATTGCCTTTTCTTTCACTTGCATTAGTTTATAGCTAAAAGCACTCAGTGGCAACCTACATACATGCACAGGACAAGAATACATTTCATAAGCTAAAGGAAAAGAACTTAGCCCTAAAATAATATTTTGATTATATAAATATTGACAAAATAGTGGATTTCCTGCTCCTTCCTGCATTATTGAGGCCCAACTGAGTGGCTAAGAACAACTGCCAAAGAGTAAAATGATTAGTAAAATTGCCCTAGAGTACAAACAATAACCAAGGGGTGTTCGTGCAAATGTGTCCAAGAAAGAAATAAAAAAGAAGATCACCTCTTCGTCCTCTGAGCCACTGTCTTCACTATCAGAACGTGGCGCCACCTCATACCTAGAGAAAGACACATTTCTTTAAAAATACAAAACTAATAAAATGATAGACTGCTTTCACAAACACTAACACAATTTAACCCAAGCCCACGATAAGGCCATGTATAGTCTTGATTTAAAGACTGCTTTTGATACTAATACTATAGTCTGACCTTCAGCAGGACACTGAACTAAAATTGATGCAACACTATTTAACTCATGTTCATCCTAAAGGTAAAAATGATCGTGCACACACATACCCAGGGTTCATTTCTAGCCAGGCATCCAGTTGTCCAGCTTTAGGAGCATCCACACCCGTCAGGATCTTTCCGCTGTCCACATGAATGACTTTCACTGGCAGGTCACTCATCTGACTGGTTTCATCCAGAGGCTACAGCACATGCAGAAAGCATCATGATAATCTTAACCATTCTAATATGGCATCGCTCCCTCACACACATGCAAATTAACTTCTTTAAGAACAATGTTCAGGACCTTCCTGAGCTACATTCCAAAAACATGATTCAAGGGACAGTATGCATGTGTATTAAGTTTTACCTCTCCATCAGGACCCAATGCTGGAGCTCCCCCCTCACCATTCTCAGACTTCTTAAAGAAATGAAAAAGAAACTTAGTACAAATGAAAAAGGAAACACGGATAGTGACCAGACAAATTTAATGTCAAATATTACTGGTACCTTCTTTTTCTTCTTTTTCTTTTTCTCCTTGAGTGCCTGTGCTGCCTTGTGGGCCCGCACAAGTTCAGTAAGGTTGGCCACGTACTCATCTGTTTGCTGCAGCAGGTATGCCAGACGCTTATCCTTCTTCTGATCAATCAGCTTCCTGTAACCCTCTTCATCTTCTGCCTGGAAGAAAGACACTCATTTTTTTTTAAGGATATACAAATCGAAACAGAAGGGTATTATTTTGAATGTACCCAATGCCTGTTTTGGTTTGTATGTTTTCTCACCATCAGCCTCCTCATTCTCTCCTTCTCAATGCGCTCATTCTCCTTCTTCTGCTCCCGCTCCGTGTTGGCATGGTAAGTGGCCACAGCTTTGGTCTGCTTCTGGATCTTGGCTGTGATGGAGCGATGGTACTCTTTAAAGTCCTTTGCATGCTGCAGGATACTGTTAAGATATTCCTAAAATAAAAATAAAAAAAAATTAAAATGCTCCATGATTAGATTTAGTTGAACAGTATCATTTTTTTTTTAATATAATGTGACAACATCATGATTGTGCAGTCTGGATGAACCAAAGAGACATAAGTAACATAAAAGCCTTCATAAACCTGTTAGAACCACCTCCTGTAGGGAGAACAGTTTTATACCTGATGCTTCTGTCTACGCTTTCGTTCCTGCTCAATCTTTTGTTGCTTCTCCAGTTTCTCTGTAATGCGAGCCTCACGTAGGGACTGTCTTTTGCTGCGTTTGTAAGCCTTGGCATTGAGCGCCGTCTCCAGGGCTGTGTCACGCCGCATACATACTACCACCTCTTGACGTAGCTGTTGAAGAGGAAAAAAAACGGGGTCACATAGCATACACTGTGTTATATTTTAAAAAATTTTGGTAAGGTAAGATGGAAGCCACATCGCTCTCTTGAAGTTACACATAAGTTGTCCCTTTGTGGCTTAACTGTAATACCCTACCTGTCTTTGGAAGTTAAGGAGTCTCAGTGCCTTCAGTTCAATTGTAGCTTTGGTCTTCAGGTCTCCTGGTAGAGAGCCTGGAAGGTTCTCCAGATCTTGTATACGATGGGCAATACGAGCTTGTAGTCTGAAAATGGATGGGAATTTTTTTTTTTTTTTAACTGGTTGACAGAAAACCATTGATTTACATTGATGTTGCTCTCATTGTTGTATTTGTCATAATTCAAAAAAGCCAGTGCTGTTTCAGGTGGTGGGACTAATAGACTCCTGGTTTTTCACCCCATCAAGCTTGGAAAAGCAGTGACAACCAATATCACTTATGAGCATTTGCAAGTCTTCCTAACCTGTACTCCCGCTCTTGTAGAATCTCTACAGGATCCAGCCCACGAGGCTTCTGGATGGGCGTTATGCGGTTCTGTTTAGGATATAGCATCATGGGTGGTGGCTGGGCTGGCTGTCCAGGAGACTGAGTCTGAGGTGGCATGACAGGGGAAGCAGCTGGGGGTACAGAAGGCGGTGCAGGGGAGGGCCGACCAGTAGGCTGAGGAGGTATCAACTTTTGAGGAGCACTGGCTGGAGCAGCAGCATTCACCATGGGCCCTTACAACAGAAAAAGAAAAAAAGAAAAAAAAAAAAACAAGATTGCTACTGCTTTAAGAGTTAATGTTAGCATTGTTCAACAAGAAGAATGAACAGCCTATGTGAGCTATAATATTCATAATTTTCCTTCCACTGGGGGGGGGGGGGGGGATTACACATATATAATGTCAATGAGGATTAATTTGAATACTCAAAAGTACTGGCACAGCCGCTTCTCAAATACTTTAACTCAAATAATCTCACCTTCAGGCCATGATTTGGGTGGTCCATTGGGGGGCTGTCCCTGCATTCCTGGAGGCACTCCTGAGGGTCCTGGAGGTGGCATGTTTGGTCCGACCATTCCTGTAAGAGGAGGCAAGATGATCAAGCCAGCTGATACCAACCTTACTTTACATTCTTCCATGGTACACACAAGTTTCCACAGGTGCAGTTAAACATCAGGATCCAATAACCAACCTAAACCTGCATTTTTCCGTTTGGAGACGAGTGGATGTGACTGGACACCTTACAATATATGACTGCAATCATTCAGGAGGTGTCATTAACTTGTAAATATCTAACTATTGTGTAGTATAAATTATGTATTACATGAGTGCAAAGAATAAAGGGCATAATAAGTTCAACAATAATGCTCCCTTACCATGTGGTCTATTGTAGTTAGGGCCTGCTGGTCCAGGGCCTCCAGGTCCAGGAGGGCCAGCTCCTGGTCCTGATGCTGGTGGCATGTTAGGCATTCCCTGCTGCATGCCTGGCATGGGCCTCTTACCCTGTACTGCCATTTGCAGGTGATCAGGCAGAGGCTGCCCACGGGCCAACATCTTGTAGGCCATAATCTGTGCGCGAAGTTGGTGGAGTTGGTTCTGGTTGAAGGGTGTTGGACCTCCAGCACTAGCTGGCCCACCAGCAACTGCTGGACCTCCAGTGGGCCCCGAGCCTGGGCCTGCCACCGGACCACCTCCACGGTTCTGTGGGCCCAAGCCTTGGTGGTCATTGCCCTCCATTGGAACACCACCAGGACCAGAGGGCATCATGGGGCCAGAAGGAGGGCCATTGGCTGCCACAGGACTAGGGGCAGGTTCAGAACCTCCCAGAGGAGAAGGGTAGCCTTTGAAGTAGACAGAAATAAATAATAATAAATCCAATAACACAGAATTCATAAAATACTATTTGTAACAGAACTTTGGTCACTGTTCTTAAATTACAAACCATATCCATGATAAGTTCAGTGTGATAAAATTTTCCACAATATCACAACAATAAATCATGGTCTGTAGTATAGTTAAAAACAAACAGTTTAAAATGACCTTTATTAGTTTGCTGATGGCTCTTCTAGCAACCCGAACATTTAAATAATAAATCTTATTACACAGATTTTTGTTATTATACTACTTCCCATGATTAATCATTATTACCTTATGGCATAGGTTAGCTTCATCACATTCAGAAAAGCATAACTAACTGTTTTCTGAAAGTTCATCAAAACACAATAAAACCCTGTCTTACTAAGAAACTACTTAATCCTGCTTTATATTAACAATGTTGGTTGTGAAGTGAAGATATGAATTTAGGCCTGACACAAACAAGCCGAGGAACAATAATCAATAATTCAATACAAACATTGATCCATCAGTTGTTTTGATTAGAGAAGATCAATATACCATGGAGGAACACCTTGCAACTGCCTATCCTTTTTGAAATGTGTTAAAACAATTTTTGCAAGAACAGGCCACTCAATGTTCCAATTGTCAGGTATAGACATAAATTCCTAGTTATAATGTTTAGGCCTGTAGAAACAAACAGGTGCGCAGAACTGCCACCATACTTATCACTGAATAAGCTCTAAATGATAAACATGTCTGGTAGTTCAGGACATCGGGTTAAATACTTCTCACATTGAACTTTTAATTTAACATGACATGACATATGTACCTTGAGAATGTTGATCCATGGGGCTGGGTGGTGGTCCCATACCACTGTGGGCACCCTGTCTCATGCCTATTCCCTTCATCTGGCCGTAACGAGGGTCATCTGGCATGCCCTTCTCATGCATGCCTTCCATGGGCTATAGAAGGAAAAACAAGATACAGATTTTGTGTTTATTAGCAATGAAAAAATATTTTGGCATGAGGTCATTACAGTTGATGTCACTTGTATTTTTTAACTAAAAACATTGTAATTCAATATAACAGAGCATTATTTGTAAAGTCTCACTTTGTGCATCTGATGCATGTTGTCCTGAGGGTAAGCTCCGGGCCCCTGAGGAGGTAGGGGGTGTCCTGCAGATGGCGGCCCTGGACTAGGGCCCATCATTCCATGAGCAGAGCCAGGTGAAGGCCCAGGACTAGGACCCAGTAAGGCACCCGGAGAGGGTCCAGGGCCTGGAGAAGGCCCTGGCCGAGGGGTCCCTCCCATGGGGGGGTCCGGAGTGGACATCTCTCAGCAGAGCCGGCAGCAGTGAGAGAAGCAAAGCACCGTTCTGCACAGAAATGGTAAGGACACATTTTCAGCAAACTTATATTCACAGTCCTCTCTTAAACTATTTTCTCCCAAAAAAAACAAAACAAGCAAGTACAAAAATACATGGTGCCAAGCTCTCTAATTTACTGAACGGTCAATCTGTTTTACTGGCATTCTAAAAAACAAAACAAAAAAAGCCCCAAAACAAACAAAAAACAAAACAAAACAAAACAAAACACAAAGCACATTACATATGATCATGGTTAATAATTTGGGAGTATGCTATTTCTAGCTTTAGGTAACTGCTGATGCTATTCTCTTCTCATATCAAGTAGTTCTCCAACATCAGGATAGTATATGACTGAGCAATGTTAAAATGCCCCAGACACCCTGCACGATATATTGTCTGTTAATCGACATTGCGATATCAGTCTCGGCAGTACTGAGATTTCCAAAAGCCAAATTAACCACAACAAATCAGTGACTTCAACAAAGCAACCAGCACTGTCCGGTGTTTTGATGAATGTAAGTATTTCTGTAATCAAAAAAAAAATTAACTTTTTTTTGCCACTTTTTAAGCTTTCGATTTTCTTTTTCAGGGCACACATTTGACATTTTCCTGTTTCACTGCATTTGGATCCGTCAAATCGATTTATCAAAGTGGTTTAAAATGTATTATACTTAATGTCACAGTGTGCTCATGTTGAGCAGCCCTTCCAGCAAAGTTACTGAACAGATGTTGGAAGGGCAAAATCAGCTTAGTCGTGCTGCTCCAGACCTGTTAAATATTTATCAAAACACTACGGTACTGATTTAAAATACATTTTCTCTGAAATAATCCAATACTATGCAGCGTATTCCAGACACATCCAATCCACAAAAAAACATGTCGAAACGTCTGAAATGAAGAAAACACAGTAAAAGCAGTGACCTTGAGTTCTTTTTTCTGAAATAGGTCGTCTTCTTAAGCTCGGTTTAATCCGCTACCTGAACCCTTCACACTGTAAATAAACACCTGGATCAGACTCGGCTCATCGCCGGATCGTAGTTGTGCGGCTGAACTGTCAAGATGCCCAAAAAGTCGTTCTCAGTCATTCACAGCTGAGCTCTAGATTCAGACGCTTAAGTACAAAGAGCAAAGCAGCCTTCAGACTGTTTCACAGCTCGAGATCAGCTGAAGCAGGGCGACGTTTGAGTGTGTGGACGAGACTACCAAAAGAAACACGGTTACGAGCAGCCTTGAGAGAAAACGAACCAAAACGAGTCGTTAACAAGACGAAAAGCCGGTCCGCTGATAGCGTGTATGCTAACGCGCTAGCCTTCTAAAACAAATAACATGCTAACTTAACTCCTCGCCCTAAACTGCATTATTCCAGCGTGGGAAAAAAAAAGTTTCCGGACGGAATCTTCTGCATTTGCTGCTGTTTATATTCGCTCAAAATTGAAGGAAGGTGACTTTAGTCACACGTCCGTTGTTGTTTTTCATGTCGCCCGAGTTTTCCCTCTGAGCTAACGGCTAGCGAGCCGGCGAGTTAACTTATTTACTTTAGAACGGGGAACAGACGGCTGGGGCTTCGGACACAGAATGACAAATTCACAACAGACAACTGTTTCATATCGGTTCCTGATAACTTCAGCGCAAACTTAATTTCAGGACCTTTTGGGGGAAAAAAACAGCTCGGGCTCGAGTCGTAGCACGTTAGCTACAAAACGGATCCACCGGCAGCGGAAAAAACACAAACAAGACACAAACAAGACACGAAGCCAACGAGAATATGAGTGTAATTTCACCCTCGTCTTGCTGGGAGATCTTTTCGACGAAAGCTCGCTAAAGAAAGCGGAATAAATGAGGATAAACAGCCTGTATGTTTCCACACAGACGCCCTCGCTCGCGCTCTCCTCCCCCATCGCTGTAAAAAGGTTTCAGGCGGAATCTAAAGGTGCGCTTTAAACGGTGAGCGGAAGGCGAAAGTGGCAGCATCTTTAACTTTTAATTCCGCTGATCCAACCCGCATCCCGTAGCTGCGACGGAGTCTCCTCTTCAGCAAACATTTCCACAAAAATATTCATTCATTCGCCTCCACCGTCGCCGCCTCCGCCGCCGGAGTGGCGAGGCTGGCTTCGTCGAGCCGAACGGTAAAGTGAGGGGTTTAAATACAAGAGCCGCGACTTTTCCTTCAACTTATTTGTTTACTTTAAAGGACGCCTTTCGGTGGTGCGCTCAGTGCCGGTGAAGAGTGGAGAACTTACTCACAGTGTGTGAATTCAGGTTTCGCCGGCGACTCCCCCGTTTTCTTCAGCTAAGCTAGCTAGCTAGAAACAAAGAGCGGCTCAGCCTGTTCCTTTTTTTTCCCCTCTCACCCCCCCATGTCGAGTCTGAGCGCAGCGCTGAGCGCGGCCGCCACGAGCGCCTCACTAGCGCCCCCTTCCCCCACCCGCTCACAGGCATGGCGCATGCGCGGTGCGGGCCTGACTGCAGGGTGGAATGCAGACTGGCAGCACGAGGGGGGATGGGTGCTCACCCAGCATACAAACACATCCACTCTACACTCATACTGCCTCACAAATGGATGGTATTAGTACGAGCTGCTGTTGCAGACTCTATGCTCTAGAGTCTAGAGAAACTGGCCTGCTACTGAAGCTTTAATGATACATCTGTACGAAATTATGCAATGCTCATTTTCAGGTTCGAAACCTAAAGTGAAAGTGACTATTTGTCATTGTGAATACTCTACAGTGCTTACTCTGCATTTAACTAATTCCCCCAGAAGAAGCAGTGGACAGTCGTACATTCAACACGGTACCTTGCTCAAGGGAACATCAGGGTAACCGCCATGTCCCAGACCTAAATCACAATCCTCCGATAATGGGCCCAAGTGCCTAATCACTAGGCCGGCTCTGCTACTTTCACGTCACTGATATTTTATTACTGGTGTTATATCAGTGCATTAGTTCTCCAAAGTGTTAACTGTATGAGGCACCGATTTTTACAATAGATTGTAAAACAGAATACAGGAGATTGCCTCACAGATTGGACAGGAGTGGCCTGGATCGGAGGGTTGTGGGTTTGAATCCCACACCTTTAGGTTGCCCTGAGGTACCCTTGAACAAGGTGCTGACCCCATCAGTGTTCCTCTAGCACTGGATATAGCTGCATATATGTGTGTGTGTGTATGGTTGAAAAACAGGTTACATTTTGCTGTGTTTCACGATGACAAATCATCTCCTTCTAAGAATTTTTTTTCAGAATTTCATAGAGATTAAGGCTCTGACCACACTCCACCTGACTGACTGGCTGGAAGAATATGGGAGTGGTTGAACAACGATGTTCCACTCTCATGTTCACAGCTGACAGATCTTTGGGCAAGACACTTAACCCAACTGCCCCTTGGATGCAGATATTGAAGCCCACTGCTCCCGGTGTGTGTTTGCAGTGAGTAAATTCACTGTTAACTTTATACAAATAATTTCGTGGGAGCTCCCATATACCTAGTTTTGGTCACTGGCATCACTTTCTATGAAAGAAAGCAAATCCTCAAGAGATGCTGAAGGTTGTGCCAGTTATAAACACTGATCAGTCACTCATTAAACCCATTGACAATCAACAACATTGATTTTCTTGTTCCAGTGGGGTCTGTCGAATGGTGGGATATGTCAGGTGAACCATCAGTTCTTCAAGCTGATGTATCGGAATCAGGAAGTATAAGAATCTGTGTGGTCTGACAACAGCCAGATTATGATGGTTAGACAACTAGACATGATCTCCGAAGCAGTTAGTTTTGTGGAATGTGGAGTAAAACTGTCAGAACAGAGTACATCGCAGTTTGCGTGTAGGGGCCGATCATATTGCCCTACAGAAACCTGTGCCCTGCCAAAAGCACTTACAATGGGCATGTAAGTATCAGAATGAGAAGAAAGTGGACTGGTCTGATTGTTTTCTTTTACACAATGTTGATGAGCAGATGTGTGTGTGTCCCTTACCTGGGTCAGAGATGACACTAGGATATACTATGGCAAGAAGGGAATGTAGTGTGATGCTCTGAGCAATGTTCAAGTAGGAACATTCTTTTGAAAACCAAATACACATGAAATGGGGTTTTCTAATGTGGTGGCCTTTTTCAGCAGAGTGATCTGTCAGTCTGCATGAAATGGTCAGGGATGGTTTGAGGAACATGAAAAAGACTTCATGGTGTTGACTTGAACTCCAGGCCTCAATCTATAAGGGATCAGAGCTATCGTTATGGTTGATTAGGGATGGTTTAAATTCGTAGTTTTTGATATAAGCCACTCTTGTTAGAAGCATCCATCTCCATGTCTTCCTGTCCTCTGCATCTTTCTCTTTCAGAACAATGGCCTTCCTCTTCTACTCTTCCCTGGCAGCTGCATCCTCAGCATCTTTCTCTCAATACATTCCTAGCTTCTCCTATGCATGTGTCCGAACATTTTTACTTTTTACATTTACAGCATTTAGCAGACACTCTTATCCAGACCAACTTACATGTGCTAATTACAGGGACAGGCCCCCCTGGAGCAATTCAAGGTTAAGGGTTTTGCTGAGGAACCCAATGGTGGTAGTGCTAGAGGTAATGGGATTTGAACCTCTTGATCCATAGGTCCATAGGCAAGTACCCAACCACTAGACCACCGCCCCTTTTGCTAATCCCGTTGAGCCTAGTGGTTAAGAACTAGTCCCCATAACCCAGAGATCATGGGTTCAAGCCCAGATCATTAGGTAAGGTCCTAATAAGAGACACAAAACTATTTTTCATTTTGTTTTATTTATAAAAAGTTTAACTAATTTAATAATTATATATAGAAAAATAATCACACCGTGTGCTCCTTTTTTTTTACTAAATATAAAAGAAATTGCATCTGTGAAAAAAATAAATTTACAGGACAAATGAAAAAGCAACATAAACTGTAACAAGTGAACTTATGAGAGATATTAAAATCCCCTGCACATCTTTGCAAAACTTCAAATAAATATGCAACCAAATGCATATTAAAAGCTGAAGTAATGTCAGGCAGTAGGCTTTGGCAAGCTGTAGTATTTCTGAGTATGCTGAGAGTATATGCTTAACAGTAACTGTTTGTCGGCTTTTAAGAGAGCCACCAACATGTCTACTCCAGGGTGGTGGGTGGTCTAGTGGTAGGGTATTCAGGTTTGAATCCCACCTTCAGCATTATCGCCACTGGGTTCCTGAGCACTAATAGTTACCAATATTTGGTGTGACCACCTTTTGCCTTCAAAACAGCATCAATTCTTCTAGGTACACTTGCACAGTTTTTGAAGGAACTCAGCTGGTAGGTTGTTACAAACATGACTGTGTTTCAACCTCCGTGTGACATTGATGATCATCAGCACATGTTTGGTAAAACTGGTTGATCATACACCAACTATAATCCTACAAAATCCCTGACTTTGTGCAAGTGTACCTAGAAGACCTTATGCTGGTTTGAGGGCAAAAGGTAGTAACACCAAATATTGATTTGATTTAGATTTTTCTTTTGTTCACTCACTTTGTATTTTGTTAATTGATAAAAAATAAACAATCATTATTTATATTTCTGAAAGCATTCTTTGTTTACAGCATTTTTTCACACCTGCCTAAAACTTTTGCACAGTACTGTATGTTGATTACCTATCAGTTTGCATCATTCAAACAGCACAATGTAATGAAGAACTGCATTTGTGAAATCTAGGTGGATTTGACGAAACATAAATGCAGAGCCAGGAGTCTGCAACTGAGCTTAATTAGACATGAACATTAATGTGCACACACACAAACACACTGAACTCAACGTGTTACCAACAGTCACCAGAATGACCGTCGCTCTGCTCTGACTCATTGGTATCTTTATGGCCTTGGGCCATGGAGGCCCAGTCAGGGTAGAGCGCTGCAAATCGTGACGGAAGCCCAGCCTCCCACATTGTCTTGAAAGGGCCGACACATAACCAAACAGTTACCCCAGTGAACACATTCATAGTGCTGTAGTCAATCGCGGCCTTGTCCCCTAGGGCATTCGCAGGAGCCGTAGATGATCGCGAACCGTCACCCTGGGCAGTCGCAGCAGCCTTCGACAAACTGGGACCGCCCCCATAGGTGGTCGCAGGAGAAACGGGGACAGACTCTGAGACTCGGCCAGTCTCGGGGGAGGACCCTGTGGCTGTGCAAGAGAGGGAGCCAGTGGAGCTTAAGGCGCAAGCGGCTCCATGTGCTGCACTAGCTCAGTGGTTGATGGACTGATCCTGCTTCACCAGCTGCTCGTGGAACTCCTAGGTCAACGAGATTATGTCGTGGACAGCCCGGTGTTGGGGACATGGGGGCTGTTGGAGAATTGTCTGACCTCTGCAGCATTTCCCACTTGAGTCCCCGCTGAGGGCAGGGCTTCCAAACTTGGCCAGGTCAGTCAACCAGTCGTACAGTTGGAGCGCTGGCTTGAGCTGGTCAAGAAATCCCCAGTCCTCCTGCAGGTCCGCACCTCTCCTTGGCCATTTGGACACTTAAAAACAGCTTCTTACTCGCTACATCCGCTTTCTGGTCAGTCATTTCTGTAACGTCTAGGTGGATTTGACTGGACATAAATGCAGAGCCAGGAGTCTGCAACTGAGCTTTATTAAACATGAGCATCAGTGTGCATTCACACACACACTGAACTTAACATGGAATCCAGAATGGCCGACGCTCTGCTCTGACTCATTGGGATCTTTATACCCTTAAGCCAATGAGGCACGGGGCAGCAGGTGTGCCCAGTCAGGGCAGAGTGCCGCAAACCATGATAGCATATACATTCATTGTGAATGAGAGGTGCTATAATGCCACAGGCTGAGCAGGTGGAAATATAAATATGTGTTGGTCTTCAAGGCACTACCAGGCACATATTTAGTTTGTATGTACATCAACCTCTTTAATATAAAAATGTAAAAAATATAAATGTAGTTTATGTCTAGTTTGCATGAATTCTTTCATTTAACAGAACCTGTGATTTCATCCAGAGCATTATTATAAAAAAGAGTTATTGCACTTGCTATTGTCATGATTATGACTGCTTATGGCAAAATACCAGATAATAAAAAGCTTAAAAAATATCTTTAAGAAGTTATAAAACATCTCCCTGAATGATTCTTCAAAAGTCTTTCAAATCCACTGTAGAAGTCAGTTCAATGATAATCCATAACGTATTTGGTGTAAAAAAAAAAAAAGAAAGAAAAAGTTTACACATCCAGAGCAGAGGGCATAAAATGTTTCTCGTAATCTGAAGGAGATGTGGGCTCATCCCACTCCTCATCGTCATTGTCCATGCTAGTATCTTCTTCACTGGTGTCAATCATCTGCTGGTAGCCTTTAGTCCTCTGATGTTTTGTAGAATTGATCCTCTCTAGTCTTCCAGACTCTTGTAGTTCTTTTTCACTGTCCTCTCCATGTTCTCTGTCTTCTTCAGGCTGAGCCTGCTCCCCTTCAGGGGAGCTGTCAGGAACCGGGATTACCTCCACTTGAGAGATTTTGAGAGTTTGCTCTAAGGAACCAAGGTTAGGTACAAGCCAGTCCTGCTGGAACTGTAACACACACAAGGACATATCATGTTGATGTGGATCTACTGGTGATAACTGAAATGTTTTTGAGTAAAGTTGATAAAATTAGAGAAACAAAATACTGAGGACACCATCAACTGGAAGTAATCTCCTTTAAATCGTAGCAGCCTGACAGTGCTCTTGGTAACCAACAGTTGTACCCAGTGGTAAAATTAGGTAATTGGTACAGTTGTAACTGGTAGTTATTTTAATTTTATAGCCATATGTTTTAGGTGACACAAAAGCAAAGTCATTTTCTGCCAAAGGTCAGAATATTAGAAACAGTTAATTTCCAGATTTTGTTGCATGCTTAAATGAATAATTTGGCAAAAAACAATTTACACAATTTTCCATTCACCCAGATGTAGTCAATCAGCCAAGACATGCTTGGTGCAAAATTTTGCTTCTATAGGTCAAATATCCCAAACAATTTCTGTACAAATGCATCACCAAAACTCCCAAGTTACTCCAAACAGTGTATGAATCATTAGCAAGGCCGAACAGACAAGTTGATGTGGCCTAGGACTGCTTTATGAATCCCAGTCCTGGTGAGTCAAGAAATGGTTGCCAGTGCCAACAAAGTTTTATTCATTTTTATAGTTCACAGTAAGTCCAACCATGTCCTTGCCACAGTGACAGGTCTCTTCCACATTATTGAAGAGCTAAAAATATTTTCAGAATGTTAAGAAATTACTACAGTTGTTTTACAAATAATGTTGACCTCTCAGCTGCAGTTCTAAGTTAAAGAAGGGGTTCATCTTGGGTAAGGAAAACTGAATACTTTTAATTTTAATCTGAAGAACATACAGTTAACTACAGAAGTCATTTCTCAAGGACCAAGCCATTTAAAAAACCTAGCTTAAGTTTGCCTCTGCCTCCAACCCAAGTAGTCACCGCATTTCTAACTCACAACATATTTCAACACATAATTATGACCCTCTTCGCAAAGTTGCCCTATAAATGTAACAGTGCAAGTGAAAATGTGACTAGCTGTTGATTACACTAAAAAACTACAAGTTTTTTACACTAAATAATTTTTTTGGTTTCTGCTAGACTGAGATCTGAACTGACCTGATTGTTCTTCTGCTTTAAGAAACTGCTGTTTATTGGATCTGGAATCTTTAGCCATGCAGTCAGTGGGGGCCATAAATGGTAACTGGAGAAATGGAAATAAATATCAACTTAAGCATAGCAATCACAAGTGGCATGAATTCTAAATGATGATAAACGCCTTTTGATTTTTTAAATTGAAGACTGATAAAAATGCATTTGCACTAAAGAGGAATTTGAATTGGATACACAGCGTCAGTACTTACCAAAGACAGAGACCAGCAATTAAGATGATGGTAAAAAACAGCGGAATGACAATGAACATGATCGAATAGAAACCTGTAACACAAAGCAGGCTGACACTGTAAGTTGCATAAAATTCCATGTCAATTATACCGTCTACAGTAGTTCAAACAACAAATAACACATTCATTCTTCACAAACATTGGCAACAGAATGGGATGTACTGTAAAGCACTGACTCTGAAAGTGGCATATCTGTTTATGAAGTTCTGCCCTGTTTCTGACCTGTCTATTATAGTTAAACAGAAGCATACAGAAGCAACATCTCAGTGACAAACTACGCAAACACAGAGAGTGAAGTGTGTAACAAATAAAGTCTGTCCATCCTCTGATGCATCACACAACACAAATTCTAAACTAAATCTGAAAGCAAAATCAGTACAAGGCTGTGCACCAGTAGCTTCATAAAACAGGTTTCCATATTTTCCAAAATGTCAAGTGTTTGCTGTAGAATGCAATTTAGATCTTGAGCCAGGCTTTCTCCAGCTTAACCTCTAAAAGAGATACTTCCAAATCACATATGAAGGCTTCCATGAAGAGTGTTGGCTGGTATAATAGAGGCATGCCCATGGTCTTGAAAGGGAGGATCAACAAGCTCATACACGACAGACAGAAGAGAAATTCAGAGAGAAACAAAATACTGAGGACACCATCAACTGGAAGTAATCTCCTTTAAATCGTAGCAGCCTGACAGTGCTCTTGGTAACCAACAGTTGCTACAGTCCAGTCAGCTAGTATGGCTTTGCAAATAGATCTTCTTGGGTTAGTTGTCACAGAATGAGTGAGGGGATAGAACCAAAACAAATGTGCCAATAAGTAAACCTGCTGAAATGGATATATACCCATTCAAACTCATATCAGACTTCAACTAGATTTCTTAAGAAACCATGACAGATTAACATAGAAACATAGAACATAGTTTTTACTGATTCTACTGCTAGCTTTAGCATTTGCCAGGTTGTTAGAAATCCGTTTATAGTTTAACACTGTTGCTTTCGTTAGCTCCTTTAACAGGAATGTGTATTTTATTGTCTAAACATTCTGGAATTAACTGTGTTTAAAATGAGTTAGATATAAAATGTTAAGCAGTCAATCCCAAGGGTTGGTTAGAACTTCGTAATAATGTCTAATATGAAAAATATTGCACTGCAACATAAAGTATGACAGAAAGCAAACTGTGTCATTTGATACATGAAATTTAAAACGTTTGTAGAAGAATCTTCTTTAATTGCATATAAAAAAAGCTTTCAGTCTACGTAGGTGAGTAGAATGTTGGACGGATAGATCCAGGAATAGCAACAGACAAAGAAACAATGCTATTACGGAAAAGGAGAGACCTGTGGTAATTGTGGTGAACGTGGTACTTGTCCTTCCTCCCTCGCCGGCCGCAGTCACTGCGTAGATCCACACTTCATAGTGCTGTCCAGGATTGAGCTTAGGTATATAGAAGCTGCTTTTATCACTGCCCACATCCCACACTGTCCAAAAGAAGAAGCTTTTTAAATCACAGATCAAGACTTTTTCAAGACAGACAAGTGCAGTCTGGCCAAAGGCCTGGAAGGTATAATTCACCCATCTTGGCCAAAAGTGAGAGTGCAAAGCAATAAATATTCTTCATGCCTCATTTGTCATGCCAACAAGGACAAAAGCATGATGTGTGATGCAGAAAGTAATAAATAAACACAATATAAATAAGCTGCTCATTAGTGCTGTTACTGAACATTTGCAGTAGTTAATCCAAATTCAGATTCACTCCTGTTTGATATGTGAAGCTGCCAATATGCATGTTTCATGTGGTTTACAACTCCTGACTAACTCATGAGTTAACACTGTGTGTGGGGGTGCTGGTGGTCTAGTGGTAGGATACTTGTCTGCAGACCAAGAGGTCGCAGGTTCAATTCCCACCTCCAGCACTTAATCATAAAAACACTATGATGGTAAAAATGATCCAGTTATAAGGTACTGTTCTACTAAACGTTCTCGATCATTTAGCCATGTTCTCCATTGTTCTATAGACTACTTACCTGTGTGATTATCAAGTCCCACAACGTATTTCAGAATAATTCCTCGGCTCTTATTCAGTGGGATGGGTTGCCATGTCAGGTTTACACTTGATGAAGAAATGTCTGAAACACTAAGGTCTACTACTTTTGGAGGCACTGAAAAGTAAGAGAACAAGGGATGTAATATAAAAATTCAAATAAGGTAAGATAAGACAAAAGATTCACATTAAATGAAAAATAACTTTGATAACATTGGCCTAAAGCACTAAAAATATGCCTATTTTTATAACTCCATTGTAACTGTTTGTCCTAATATTTAACTTAGATATTTAACTTAATTATTTAACCCTAGATATAATATTACATTTCAACATACCTCCTTGAACAGTATATGTAACAGCAGACTGGAGTAGATGACTACAATTGTTGACAACAGCAAACAGAGATACATTGTAGGCTGTGTAGTTCCAAAATTGACCTGCAGATGGAGGCATCAGAAGTTATAATTTTTATTCACTTCAACCTAGTCACACCATTCGCGATTAAGTGTTTTGAGACTATGTGAAAGGGCAAAGGAGACCATTCATGTCAAGCGAGCATTAAAAAAACCCAAAATTTAACGTATTTTTACTTGGCTTTAATGGTTAATCAGCAGTTATTGATTGTAGCGGTTACTATTATGAAGTTCAAATGTGGAAACGAAGCACTTTTGTAAGTCGCTCTGGATAAGAGCGTCTGCTAAATGCTGTAAATGTATGTTGTCATTAACCTTTAATTTTGTTTTAAATAACTACTCCACCAATTAAGATGATATGAATATTTAAATAATGAGTCAAATAGCATACATTAACCTAACCCAAAAATAATTTAAAATATTTTAAAATATGTGGCAAAAGAAGAAGTGAGTAAATGTGGATTAACTGCATTCAACTGAGTAAATGTGACAGCGTAAATTAAACTGTGTTGTAAACCACATCGGCAAGTCTACGCCTCTTTAATAAAGACCTGGAAGCGGCTTTAGAGAATTGAGAGAAGTGTTTGTGACATACTTTAAGGAAAACATTTGTTCTACAGCTAATTAGCAATCCCCCTTTTTTTTTTTACCCTGAAAAGGGTATGTTAAAAAAAAAAACGAAAGTGACTATTCTTGTCATTGTGAGTACACAACACAGCACACAGTGAACCGCAACAAAATTACACCTCTGCATTTTACCCATATAATCACACACGTGCAGCAGAGGGCAGCTATTGAAAGCATGACAGGGACGGTACCTTACTTAAGGGTACCTCAGGGCAAACTACTGGTCTGGGATTTGAACCCATGGCCTTCTGATCCTGGGGCCTAGTATCTAACCACTAGGCCACTGCTGCCTCGTTAGAGCAAGGAATTGGGAGGAAAGCAGACGTTATCATTAGAAACATACCTTTGAGTATGACGAAGTTCTGGGCTTTGTCCACTTTAACCCAGTTCAGGCACAGTTTTTGAGGTAGTCCTACAGGTTTAAGCTGCACCACATACTCCTGTATTTTCTCAATAGAATCTTGTGGTGCTGACCATGAAACATTAAAAGAATGATTCTCTCTGCTCACTTTCAGATGAACCTCATGTCTCAGCCGGGCTGGCAAAACAGCACAGACATTGTTACTCTCCACACTCAATTTTATCATTTTTCCAGTTTTTATTTCTTCAACTTCAGGTGACTTTAATGTGAAGAGCTGGAAGGCCTGATCTCTTTGAGCTATTTCTTAAAGTGAAGTAAAAATGACAAATTTTCTTTGTGAAGCACAGCAATTTAGACACTCACATGCATGTATGTAGCAGGGGCCAGCTATTTAAAGTGCCCAGAGGACAGGATGCTCAAGAGTACCTCAGGGCAACCTACTGGTCTAGGATTCAAACCCATGACCTTCCGATCCTGGGGCCTAGTCCCTAACCACTAGGCCACCACTGCCCACCAATTCCAGAACATTTTTTGCAGTTTTTGCTGTGTGGAAAGGGTGCATTATCCTGCTGAAACAGGCCACTGCTATTAGGGAATACTGTTGCTTTGAAGGGGTATACTTGGTCTGCATAGTAGTCCACATGAATGCTGGGACCAATGGTCTCCCTGCAGTTCTCTGCCAAGAGCATCACACGGCAGAAAAATTAGCTGAAGTTCAAGGATGCTCAAATGACAAACATTAAGAGAGACACATAATTTAGCATTTAGCCTAACCTGCTGCTAAACATCTAAAATGTTAAATAGTCTTTATTGTACTAGCTTTGGATGATGACAGATATGTTACTGTTACACAGGAGCTTAAAATAGACATAGTAAGGCCATGAAATAATGCCTTGAAATTCCATGGTTTGATTTTATGGGCCTGCATAAGTATTACACTTTTCTTCAATAGCAAACAACTGCACATATAATGGAATCTCTGATTACATTTTGCCAAATCATTTCTGTGACGGTTCACCAATAAATATTGTTGACCAATTTTGTGTCAGTATAGACTTATTTATTAACCCTTAGTAGATGATCCATTCATCCATTATTAATGATTTACCTAGTCTAGGTAATGCCACGTGTGCTGGACTCGACATCCCTTCCTTTGAGGTAGCAGTCACACAAATGTCCTTCACCTCTCGGATAGGAACCCTGAACTGGCTATATAGGAAGCAGCACTGCTCCTGCTGGCAGCTCAGACAGCTTGGACAATCTGAAATGTTCTTCATGCCTCCATCCACTACCTTCCCACACTGTGTACAGAGACCTGGAGCTGTGTACTCTGAGCCATTGTTCAGCTTCACTTTTACTAGGTAGCTACTGATCTGGCTCCTTGCTTGAACCTTGGGCATTTCCTTAGACAAGACACAAAGAAAAAAAAAAAAGCAACTGAATAGGAGACAGAATAATATTTGCTCTGTTTATATACCGACCTGCAGTCATGGATGAACTTGTTGTGAGCTACGAGGTTAGTCACATATTGTTCTATGTGGTATATGTACGAGATTTTGCAGTAAACAATGGTTTTTAAGCATACCTTCCACAGGATCATACAACTCGGCTGATCTGAGTTAGGCTCACACTCACTCCAAACGTCAAGCTTTCCAACTGGAGCTGAGGAATGTTTACAAAAGAAAGATAAATTCCTATTAATTCAATATCCTACCATAGTTTAATTACAATAAAGCTAGCTATGCATAAATCCATCAAACATTTAGAGGAACTATTATAAATCGATGGTTAGTAATGTCATTTTGCATGGAATAACTGTCAGGAGCTAGACGTAGACTGAGAAAATCCAACACAAATTCCAACCTTTGACTGCTAGTAAACAAGAATTGTTGACCATAATCACCACACCTATCTGCACCAAATATGCAACATGTGAAAGTGACAATGTGTTAAAGAACAAGAACACCTTCCCTCTCTTTATTTAATGGAAGTACATTTAAGTGTTCTCTGCATACTGCAACAACAAAGACATTCCTTTGCAGTTTTGTAAATACATTACATGCATACATTTACTAATTTACCAGAAGCCGTCACGTCTCATGACGCTCTAATATGACTGGGCACACCTAGTGCCTCGGCACGTCACCAGATGTACCTCATTATTCTAAAGGTAAAATCTTAGTGAGTCAGGACAGAGCCATCAGTTATTGTACTTCCTGTTCATTCTGTGCGTCCTTTGTTTCATTTTTGTGAGTACCGTCTTTGGTTAATGGTTGTGCTATATGTTTCCTGATTAATAAAACCCTGTTTCGTAATCATGACTTGCACTTACAACTAATCCCAATCCCATCACAGCGTGACAGATGCTTTTATCCAAAGCCACTTGCAAGTGAGGAACAACTTTTAAGATGCAGTACAATAAGGGCTTTACAGTAACATTAAATGCTTCACAATGTCAATCGAATTCAATTATTTTTTTAACTACAGTGCATAAGCTGAACAGGTGAAGTGATAATTGTGAGTTACGCAAATGTTTGATGTTAGAAGAGGAAAGAACACCTCCTGAAATGTTTTGCAGTTCTTATTGAATTTATTAGGAAGTTAATAAATAACATATTAACCAAGTTAATTTGACTTGGAGTTCACTGTTTAACACAGTTTCCAAGGAAAAAATAAGTACCAGGTTTAAACTAGATTAGATGAAAATTAGCAACTAATGAAAATAGCAACTAATGAAAATTAGAAAGGCTAGATACCTGAATTCGCCACCATGTTGCCATTAGCTTGACTACAGAACAAAAATCTACATTCAACCTATTTCAACAGTGTAACCTTTCACATGCATAAAATAATAAAAACATTATAAATGTAGTTACTCTTAAGACACTTAAGACCTACATTATGTAAAACCCATCCAACCTTACAATGGTTGCTCCAAAAAAATATGAGTGGGATAAGTGCAACTGCTTACCTGCCGCAGGAATCTCCATAGTGTATGAGGCCCAGCTGCTCATGACACTTGTTAAACCTTGAGCACTAAACCCACAGCGAACACGGAACGTATAATTGGTGAATGGTTGAGGGTCATCTAGCATAAAGGATGAATCATAGGTGCCAATAGCCTGTATCCAACAGACAGAAAGACAAACACACACACACACTTAAGCAACAAATGTCATCTCATAACATCATATGAAATAGACAGCAAGCCATGATCACATCGCAGAGTTGCAGCACTCAAAGTGGCCTCAAAATGGTGAAATTTGGTTACGAAAGAAAGCATTTTACTCTTTTGCCTGTGACACTTCAGCCCGGCATATACTCTCTGAACTTTGTGACGCAAGAAGGTTTACCTTCCCTGTAAAAGGCCACGTCCCTGAACACTGACCATACCTCTCCTCCAAGTCCAGTCAGAAGCAGGAGTTTCATGACACTTTCTGTTTTTTGTCATACCACGCTCTTTCTGATTTTCTCTATTTTTGCTTATTCGCAATGCTAAATTGTTTCTGATCTTCAAAATTTTGTGTAATCCAAAAGTCAACCTGAGTAAACACAACTAATTATCTTGTGATTTATTAAAGGGCAAAAACTTACCAACACTTGATGACCCATGTAAAAAAAAAAGAACTGTCCTCTAAGCTTATAATTCTTTTGTGATAACTTTATTAGCAAAAACTGTGATCAAATGTTTGGATGCTTTTGCCCTTCCCAAGTCCTGCTATAACATATCAGTAAGATTCAAGTCAGGACTTTTGACTAGGCCACTTCAAAATATATGGTCACTGCATTTTTTTGAAGATCTTAAACAAAAACAAATGGAGACTCAATAGGCTTTAAAATGTCAGATGTAAACATGTACTATTTTCTGTACTGAAGGAGGTCACCAATTTCTTTTCCTTTGTAAAGAAAAAAAAATCATATTCCAATAGAAAAACTTTGCTTAGCCTAACTTCCTCTCAACATACCTCGGTCCAGTCCAGATCATACTCATTCTTGTACTGGACCTCACACTCCCATTCTTGTGAGCTTCCCTCATCGCCATGCTTCCCCATATTCCAGAAGATCTCCCGAGAAATGTGATCATGAAATTCTGGAGGTAGAGGCTCTCCTGAAGAAGACGGGGAGGTCTATTAAGTCAAAGAATTACTATTCCTGGAATTACTATGGGTGAGAAAAAGCCATAGGAAAGTGACAGAGGATAAAAAGCTCACTGATGTCAGCTGAGTTGAAGATTATGAAGTCCGAGTCTACAAAACCCAGCGCATTCCGAGCAGAGACCCACACTTTAATGGAATTACCATACGAGTATTCAGAACGTTTGATAATAGCAGTGTTACTATTCCCAACTTCTGTGTGTCTTGTGAAACTGATTGGAACACACACACACACACACACACACACACACACACACACAAACTGTTAATTAGGGGTATAGTTATTATGCATTCAGTAAAATATAACAAAATAAACGTGCTTGGTTTATATGAGATAGAGCTCAGCTTGTCCGCAAGGCAACCATTCTGTTCCTGTTTCTATAAAGAGTAACATATATATGTGCATTTTTTAAAGAAGAAAGAAAGTGCAAGATGACCAGTGCTGCATCGCCTGTGGTCATCTTTTTTTTGTACACATCATGATTTCATTGAATTTCAAGTAATACACCTGATCTGTTTGTTCAAGGTAAAACTGCTATATTGTACCCCAGCATTAGTCCTACACTCAACATGTGCAAAAAGGCAAAGGCCTTTCTAATTTAAACGTACTGCACTTAAACATACCTGAAACAAAATGTTGGTTGGGACAGTCTTAAATGAATAAGAGATAAGAGGCTGCCCCATTAAACAACTTCCTGTAACTCTGAGATTTAATATCATGTCTTGCGTTGAACATGTCCAATGCTTTTTATGAGAATTAGAAATATTTTCAAAAGACACCAAATCAAGATAATATTCCAGTAAAAAATGGACTAAAATGGCAAAAGGATAAGAAAAATTGTTATTACTTGTGATCTATGGAATCTTCCCATTCCCAATATAGAGCAAATGTGGTCATGTCTGGGGGATAATGCGACCGTGTCCAGTGGCAGGAAATATCGTTCTCAGCATTATCAACTGGAATTAAGCAAGTGGGAGGTGGATCTGCAGAGACAAAAGAAGAGTGAGTGAGTTGTTAGGACAAGGGTAGAGAAAGTCAAAAAGAGGTGACAGGGGATATACTGAAAGACTAAACGAAACTAGGCTGGGCTTTGTCACTGTGTTCTCCTTACTCACATCACAAAAAGTTAACAACGATGCAATTTCAGCGTTTCGCTGAAAACATATCTGTGACAATTTCAGGGTGAATACATGTGAGACCGCATATACACAGGAAGTCATGTAGGTAGGTTTGAAAAAAAAGCAGGCCCACCACACTGTGCAACTATGCACTTAATCAAATGCCATTTTGCTTTGTTAGCTAGAGGCCCTAGGAAACAGGCTGATGTGTAAGGTTTTGATGGTCTTGAAACAATGCATTTCCTTTCCTTTTTAAAATGAAAGAACTGAATGTAATCCCTCCAAAACATAAAAATTTGTAAGGTTTTAAAGCATGTTATTTACATCACAGTCCATACGGCCAATAAATCAAAATTCAGTTGAAATCACTGGACATTTAGGCTGAATTTATGAGGAATGATTTAGCATGGACCGCTTTATTAATTAGGTACAACAAACAACAGCCAATCATAACAGAACATATTAGTCATAACAAATCTGTCTAGAATGCACAGTACAGGAAATACAGTCCCCTTCTAAAGATCAAGGCTCATTAAGTAGAGTTTGCTATGCACTGAAGACATTTGGGTTTCAGCTCTCTTGTCTTGTCTCTCTTGTCTAGTGCTGGTTTTCAAAGGTCAAATTTAACAGAACATCACAACAAAACCTGTCCGCCTCTCATGTTGCAATACTTTAGCTCACTTGACAAAAATGGGTGGTCAGATAAAGAAGGTGCTATCTGCTAATGTAATTGTATGTAATTGTAATGTAATTTAACATAACTTTTATTATTAATTATCAGGACATAATCTGATTTTAGATCTCACACTGCTCTGATGATCTCAAATGCCTTCAATGAGTCGAGGGAACTTTATATACTTTTTTCTATATATTATATGTATTGTTTAATTTTAAGGTATAAGGAATATACTAGTGGAAAAATTTCACTTTCCTTTCGTACGTTTTACGTTTTACGTTTATACGTTTCCTTTCACTTGAGATCATTTATGAAGTTAGGACCTCCCTGGCCCTGCAGACGGATCAGAACCAAAACCATATATATATATATATATCTCCATTGTTTTCTGGCATATTAGTTCAAAATACCTGTTGGATACAACTATGGCTTATAAAAATGACAACCCATTTTATTTAACATCATAAATGTAACATCAAGGATCATTAATCATGGGAATGTAGCTAAGATTTAGCTAGGATTTAACCCATTACACTATAGGCTTATTATTTATAATACGTACGCCTTCTCACTAGTAACTACTTGAAATGATTTTCCTGTTATAAAACTAATAATATGTAAGCCATGAGCTCATTTTTTTCCATTAAAATCTAGATAACTCAATGTCACATTTTGCCCCCAGACATTTTCATTACCTCTTGTGACAGAAAATTAATAAGATCACAGTAGTGCATTACTCACAGCCTTTTTTAATAGTACAGATTCCAGGTGCCTGTTCAGGACATGAGAGCACACAGCCTATCTCCTCGGTTTGTGGTTCCAAAAGGGCAAAGAACTGTGCAGCGCTGCGGCTACAATGATAGACTGTAGCCTGTGCTGTTGTTTCAGATGAGTTAAGCCTGAGGTGACAGTGACCACATTTCTGCATGTAACTCTGTGGACCTGCATGGCACTCAATAGACACATTGTGGGTGACCGATATGTCAGCCTGATTCCACCAGCAGTTTACGTTTTGTCCAAAAGTGGCTGGAAAAACAAAGATGTAAAATCATTTGTGAAAAAGCAGAAAAAACAAGTAGCCTAGTTAAAAAGGTTTAGCTTGTGGTAGATCCTAAAAAGACACTAAAATAATGTCCTAAGAATGTAGTTATTATTAAAAAAGGTATGACAGATATATTGCTTAATGTTTCAACCAATAACACCAGTAATCAACCAGTAATAAACAAAAAGTGGGCGGGATTGAATATTATTATTAACACCTGAGCATATATCTATTCTACACTTTATACTCCCACGATTACAAATGGTAGAGACTGAACTACCTAAATACATCCAGGACCAAAGTTCAACACATAAGTGAGCCAATCACCATGCCAAAATGTAGACCGTTAACAAGCTCAAATGTAAATGTAGACTAGCTTGATGACGTTTTTTAAGCATGCCATTAAAAGTATGGTGTGATAATCAAATTCACCCAGTTTTCCACTTGTTCTAGATGTCACCAGCTGGTTTAAAACAGTGTGAAAATAAACCACCCAACTTTGAGAAGGCGCCACAATGTCTGGGTGTGGTTTAGAACACATAATGACTTATTGTGAAAATATAACAGGGGAAGGTTCGCAACTACAAGCTGCCATTTCGGACAACAGCAAGGCCGATGTTCACAAAGTTGTTGCTCTGGAGGACTGATCCTGGAACAGATTCCTCTTGATTTATGACATTCACTGTCACAGAAACTGATTCTAGATCAGCTCTCTTACTCCAGAGATGATTTGTGAAAACAGACCCTTTCTATTGTAATACACGTTGCCCACAGCATTCAATTACATTTTTTTTTTCTCCAGTAAGTCACACTAGTCCTAAACCACTTCTGCGAGTGTGCCTGACCTTTCTGGAAAGCTGAATGTGGTCTGAGCGAGCTGGGGAAGTGATCAGGCTCAGCTGAGGGACTGTGTTTAGCAATATTAGTCTTACAGCTCCAGTTTTTGAGTAGGGCAGTAACTTTTGGACTCCAAACAAGGCTTGGCTGCCCCACTACATGTGAGGCAAGAGGAAGATGAGTCGGTTTTCGGCAGACTCAAGTGTGTATATAACCAGTGAAAACTAAGATTCTTATACAAAAAAACATTTCAGAAGCGCTCAGAACTGTTTTATCAGTGTAGATATTAACGCTTTCGACACCTCACCCTGGAACTGTATAGCACAGACAACTCTTAGGCATAAGTCTTCTTCAGAAAGTACATCAACAGTCTCACAGCAGTTCGGATTCGCTCATGTTTCAGAAACAGCACTGATATTTGCGCTCACCGTGAGGGCAAAGCCAGACGAAGTGCAGTGTGAAGAGAGGCAGCACCAGGGTGCCACTGTGCCATGCCATCACCCACTTCATCACTTTTATGACTAACCTACATAATTCATATTCAGGTCCTCTCCAGTCAAACACTCCACACACGTTACAGCAACATCCGCCAGCGCCGCCCAGGACGAGAAGGAGCCGAGCGGACGCGCCCAATGTAACTAACTACGAAAATAAAAAAATAAAGCTGTTGAATTTAAAAAACGCGAGTGTTTGCAAGCATGTTACCCTACCCAACGTGCACCCACGAGGAAGAAAAACTTTCCCCGATGCGAAATACTCGCGTGCCGGATCTGTCCTATAGCGACGCTTCTCTACACCTTCCTCTGCTCTGCGCGTGTTGACACACGCCTTGTCGCCGGTACTATTTTAAGTGTGAGGGGGGTTCAAGTCATAAAAGCGCACATATGTACATACTTATATACATGAGATACAAGTTTATTCTTTTGTTATAATCTAAAACGGTTTTTCAGCCCTGTTTTGGGTCGCCTACGCGTCTGGCCCAAAAGAGCAGTGGGGTTAAAAGCCTCAGCTGGAAAATGAAACCCCGATTTTGGAACATACCAACTCGGCAGCAACAATAGCCTCAGTGTCTCCGCCCCCGATATTACGGAAAGCCATGTGGTATTCTTTTTTTTACATTGTTTTACCGACAGCATTTAATAAATGGGCCAGTTGGAGAGAGAACGAATTCAAGACCAAAACAAGAAGAGGCCTGTTCGGTTCTTTTATTAAAAAGAAGCTTTGGAAACAGAAAAAAACGTTCCTTTGTGAATTTCATTTCATTATGCAGGAAAAAACTGCACAAACTGCTCTATTAAAATAATTTAGAGGAAGTTTCAAAATCTTGGAAAGGGACTGATGTGTTTTTTTTTTTTGTTGCATTGAGTAGTTAATCTTTTTAAAGGAATATTTATCATTTATGCCATTTGTTTTCCTTTTCATTTAAGTTCATTTATGCCATTTATGTGGAATTGTGGACGGATAGAAGGATGGGGGGGGGGGGGGGTGTTAGAGAGGTTTCCCAGCCTCACTAACAATCAAGGTCTTGTTACTGCACTTTCAGTATGGCTGTACTGGCCTTTTATTGTGCCTCATTCAGAAATCTTGAACCTATCACTGGGTCTGGGGTTTAACAGCGCTTATAACTTCTGAGTTGGATGAGATGTCACTAAAACTGTCGATTCAAACCGATTTGCAGCTTAGTTTACATTTATGAACTGGAGAGAGAATGGTATATTTTGAACTTTAACAATGTTTCCATGCCATCAAGCTTTATTTAAAGTCCAATAATAATAATAATAATAATAATAATACATTTAAAAAACTCTAAACCTGATCTTTTTTCAGAGATCAGTCTCAAATCATTTTGCCGTATATTGAATGCATGATTCCCAATTCAGAAATAATGATCTTCAGAGAACCTCTTGAGCTTATTTGATGTATTTTACCCCCATCACACCTTATTCAGCTGATTTAAAGTTTGATTTACAAGAGCAGAGATCTGAACTGACAAGCTCCTCTGGAAATGTATTGTTGTTATATATTGACACATTTCTATCTATGGCATCCAGTTATTTATTTTGAGTCCTTGGTAGTATTTAAATCAAGGTACATTGTGATGTATTTTTTTTCCTCCTTGAGAAGCCATTATGCTTTCTTGCTCTTGAGGCGTGTCAAGAAAAAATTTCTGATTGTGAAATGAGGATGCACTAGCTGAAAAAAAAAAAAAAACATTCAGGATCACATGACTGTAAGGTTTGATTCAACAATGTTTTTATTTCAGAGGACACTATATTAAAAAAAAAAAGCTAAAAATACAATAGGTTGCGATAAAAACCATTTTGTGTTTGGTGACAAGCATAAGAACACATTTTAATGGAAAATGCAAAGCAAGGTGTATTAAGACATGAGAGTGTGTGACATAAAATGCAAGAGTTCACACCAGCAGTGATCATGAGCGGTCTGGTTAAGCATAGAGACTCAAATTCTCAAGAAAAACAGGAAGTCACACACATACTCACACATACACACACACACTCTCTCTCTCTCTCTCTCTCTCTCTCTCTCTCACACACACACACACACACACACAAACATACACACACACACACACACACACACACACAAACATACACACTCTTAAACACCCAAGCTCCAGAAGCTCCAATTGCTCAGGGCAGTTTTCAGCACAGTGAGCTGATCTCACTCTTGCTGCAACCCCATTTGCAGCAGGCATTGGACAGTCCCACCACCACGTCGCGGCCCTTCCTGCTGGAAGTGCGTAGGGCTTCCAGCACCTCCTCTGAAATAAGAGAACGACCAGGACGGTTGAATGCTGCGCCATGCTCTCCACGCCGGGTCAATCCCAAAGTGGAGGGTTCAGCCCCCTGCTGGATGGACACCTCTGGGCCCGAGGGCAGCCCCCAAACCTCTGCAGCTCCTCTGTCTTCTGTGCTGAACAGGTCCAGAGTCAGATCATCTGTAGAGAACAAAGGATGTTAAAAACATGGAAGCTATTCCATGAAAAGTAATTCCATAGACTTCAAGGTTAGGCAAATGTGTGGCTGTTCCAAATGATGGTCTGTGGCAGTTCTGCAGTTGGAATAAGCAGGTCATTTAGTATTCAATTACTAAGGGCACAGAGTATAATTATTATTCTGATACTTTTCTGAGTATATAGAAGAGATCATCAGTAATAGTTTAAGCAGGCATGACTGGTGGGATTTTATATTTGCCATATCACCCACCCCTAATTCAAATGTTTCCCAATGATGCTTATAATCAGAGGATATATGACACTGTCTCATGTTAAAGTTTATAGACAACTGGGTCACAAAAAACAAAAACAAGAAAAAAAAGAACAGATGAGTTATGGTCAATCTTATATTGAATGCTGGCTCCAGTGAAATGCTGCTTTAATTCTGTCCTTCTATATTTAGCCTTTGGTTGTTACTGTTTGTTAGTTTTTAAGATGACACACTATGACAGTAATGTTTAATAAAAAAGAACAGATAGATCAGATTTTACTGTTAAAAAGAGTCAGGCTTAACTGTTAAGAAGAGTCTTCAAGCACTTATGCAATGAACATAATGCATATGCAACCAAAAGAAATGAGAATATAATTCTAGTCAAACAGTCACTGGGATGTTTCAGGGAGTGCTAAAAGTCACAGAGAAAGTGGTACTAAAAAAACTTACATCAAAACAATTCAAAGCTGAAAACAATTTATTTTATTTGTGTTTTGGTTTTTTTCTTTATCTAAATCGCCGCATTAATTCAGTCAACACATTAAGAATTCTTTTCTTATATGAAGGGGGTTACAGTGCAGGGTAAACTGTAAAATGTGCAGAGCAGGGCTAAGGCAGATCCTGCAGGTAATGAAAATGTACAGATCCGAAGAAACATGTTGAAGCTTGAAGGGGGGAAATTTGTTTATATCTTGATGAAGAGATAATATATCCACACAATACTTTTATTTACTGCAGTACATTTGGTTGCACAGTGTAAGTCAAGTCCTTAGTCTAGTTCCACCTTAATTCACTTAATCACGTACCCCGTCTGCCGTAATACATTTATTGAGTTGCTTTTCTGGTTTTATCTGAAGGCTTGGCACCTAATTTGCCATGACTGTTATGCAAATTCATCTTCCTGGCATAATCACTATAGCACGATTTTAGGAGTATGACTAATCCATTTATGTATAAATGAATGAAAAGTAAGGGGTGAATATCTTTACCTGTGCTCGAGATGGAGCGTTTCCAGCGAGATCCTCCACAGGTGAAGATGACTGCACGGATGAACTCACGGCCGCACAGTTTGACCCCATATGTGGGCCCATCCAGGGCCTTCACTCCAGCCAGCAATAGACACATGGCCAGAACTGTAGCTTTCCACATCACGGGGCTGTTGGACAGGCGGAGGACGGATAAAAAAGCTGATTGAGGTGGATACAGGTGGTCACTCTCTGGTTCTACTGGCTGATCTTGGTCAGAGAATTTTTGTTTTGGTTCTCATGTTGTCAGGCCTTGCTTATAAAGGAGTATGACACACACACACACACACACACACACACACACACACACACACACACACACACAATATGTTCGTGCCTTTCTAGTTGCACCTGGCTGCTGGTGTGTCATAGATAACCCATTGAGGTAAAACCAGAGACCTTTCCATAGACAAAAGCAGTGACCAGGAAGAGCATAATTAACTAAGTCACCCAAAATGAAAAAAGGACAGGGCAATCTGATTGAAGAGGACATTTCTGTACGTAAGCACCCCACGTCTTTCTTTCACTATTTCTAGCTTATTGTCCACTGCTGTACCCCCAGTTTTTCAGTTATTAGTCAATTTTCATATAGTGCTACAGGCTGTAATCAGGTAAAACATGTTGACCTCCATTACATTACAGAGTAAATGTGTTTTATTTTTAAATATTGTCGTTAATAAGCATTAAAATAATTATTTGAGATGATTTATATTAAAATTAGTATGTACTCATCTAAAACTGTCAAAGGTAACTATAGTCTGATAACAATAAAGATGCTTCATTTCTGTTTTGTAAACCCAAATTCTCTGTAATGCTTGTATTGTAATCCATCTGAATATCTCAACCTTGACCCTTACCATAAGCAAAGGAGACTAAGGAGGTGGCAGCATCACGATACTTCATGGGACCTCTTTTTTGCAATGCTTAATTATTACACATCATTGATAAAAGGTGAATGGGGCGATGCACATGGAGATATATGAAAATGATATATTCATCTCATTGGCCAAGAAACAGAAGGGGAATGTTTACAGGTAGACAAAGGCCAGTCTCTAAATTAACATTCATACAGGATTTAGAAAAGTGGGAATCCGCCTTGGGGAACTGAAAATGAGTTATCAAGAAGAGTGAATCAAAACTGAGCCAAAACTTCTTGCTTCTTACCCTGAAGTCGTCATTGCTCATTATGTTTTGCAACAAATACATTTTTTTCATAAATAAATTTCCCCTGTTAAGCAAATCATATCAAGCACAGAGTCAAAGGATGTAGTGTGTGAATCTGAAGAGGATGCATGCACTGTAGGGCAGCGCTGGCATAGTGGTTAGGGAGTTGGCCTGGGTTGGAAGGTTGTGGGTTTGATTCCCTCACCAGTAGGTTGCCCTGAGGTACCCTTGAGCAAGGTACCGTCCCTGTCACTGCTCTCTGAGCGCTTTCAATAGCTGCCCCCTGCTGCACGTGAGTGAATGGGTGAAATGCAGAGGTTGAATTTCGTTGTGTTGTGCTATGCTGCGTTTCACAATGACAAGGGTAGTCACTTTCACTTTTTTATTACATAATAAAAATTAAAGTGTCTGAATACTTCCCCTCATTGTAATCCATCTAAGCACAGGATGAAGATTAATTTCTTAAAAAATACCTGCAGAAATAAATAAGTTTGATGCATGTATGAATCCAATTTACCTGAAATGTCTTGTGCTAAGACAGGATATTGTGAGACGTTTGCTGACAGTAGTACACGATGAAGAACACAACGTAAAAGGTGTATAGTAATTCAGCAATTCCCCATTAAAACCACTGACATGAACTAACATAGTGAGGACAGTGGCACAAACATAACACTTGCTAATAATTAAGTATTGTTTTTAAACACCCAAGATAAATTGATTTATTGTTATTCTTAACTGTTTCTATGTGTGAGGTCTATGTGTGTGTGTGTGTGTGTGTGTGTGTGTGTGTGTGTGTGTGTGTGTGTGTGTGTGTGCGTATGTGTGTGAGTGTGTGTGTATTTGTGTGTGTGTGTGTGTGTGTTTCAGTCTCTGAGAGGTGAGAAATATATGTCGTCACAAGCCGGGAGGGGTTCGGGGTTAAGATTCAGAGAGCATGACATTTTCAAAATGCGATAACACATTTTGCCTACATTTTTTATCTTCCTTCCCACATAGACAAAGGTCCCCTATTTCCAAAATGACAATGGAATAATGAATGTGTAATTAGCATGTTGATAATAAGGCTGACAACATGACATTTTGAGGGACATTCACCAAAACATGTCCTTTGCCTCCTTGTCTGCAACATAGAGGTCAAGGGCACGTTGACAGACTGTCACAGTTCTCTACCTCCTTTTAATGATGATCTAATAATCTCTAAAACTTTTCATAGTGAAGACATCACACCTCAATGCACAGTGAATGACAGCTAAACGCTTTCTCTGCATTTAACCCAATACACCTAAGTGAAGCATCTGGCAGGCACACATATGGCACCCAGGGATCAGTGTTGGGAACAATACCTTGCTCAAGGACACCTCAGAGCAACTTGCTGGTGTGGGACTCGAATCCACAAGTTCAAAATCATAAGACCTCATTCCTAACCACAAGACCACCACTGTCCATTCTGAGGCCTCTCCTGTGAACAAATGCTTGAATATGTTTTTTAAATGGACATTGACTTTATACGAACATGTTCTTAATCTGAGCGTTGAGTAACAGGTTATTGTTGTGGAAGTTTGTAAAGTAGAATCCTACAAACGCTGCTTTTTGGAACAGTCTGCTATCTGATTCAAATCTATAGTTCAGCTCCAAGACCAGGCGGCTTCTTCTATTTTTATTCAATAATAACAAAACATGGTGCGACTTCAGAGCAGAAGAAACATGGACACGACCTAGCAATGTTTGTACCGCTTTAAGGCGCCGCACAGCTGTGATTGACACAAACAGTGGACCAATAAGACGACGCGGCTGACCCCAACTTCTGTATTGGGCCAATAAGCGAGAGACAACTTCGTTGTCGTCCCTTCCTTTGGGCCAATCAGACGGCGCAAGGGGGCGGGACGTAAGCGGGTGGGTAGCAACAGTTGCCCGGGTGAGGACGAAGCGCCATAGCCACGGTAGTCCTGGCGACAAGAACCCAGCAACGAGAATCAACAACAACAGCCCGATTCATTGAAACAATAAAAAAATCTAAAATAGCGGTGGAAAATTCACTCGGATTGAAAGGTGAAAACGTTATTTTTTATTTTCGCCTATGAAAACCCGTTACGTTTGTAAGGGAAAGCGTTAGGAGGACTGTTGTTTTTCCCCTTAACCGCAGCTGGATAGAATGTGTCAGTAGCCATTATAGCCACCTGCCCTGCTGAGGGACTGACTCGGGAGCCGCTCTGGAGGCGACCCGCCGGCCAGCCGGGACCCGAACCAAAACACCGACCGGTCTACTGGCATCTGTTCGCCTCGGCAGAGCTAGGCGTTATTATGACGGTGTCAAATGCTAGATTGGCTGTACAAAATGGCGGGTGTTGTTAGCTGAATATACGAGCGTCTAACACGGGCTGCCGGCGAGCGTCTCTCACTTTCTACTAGCCAGCTAGCGTTGCTAGGTAGCCGAGCTGTTGAAAATAAACGCCGTTGGCATAGCTACAGCAAAGCCCAGGCGGACAGGTGACTGTTTGGCCGCTCCTGTCAGCTTTACGACACATATTTAGAGCACGTATGCCATAAAAACACACTGGAAAAACATACCTCCACGCAGTTTATTGCCATTTTATTTTTTGCACTTCATTGCAAAGCAACGCTCTGAATGACATTCACACTTTCTGCACGTAAACCATTGTATCCATTCTAAGGTCATGAAAGGCGGTGCAGCCAAGAGGATGCTGTGTGATGTAAATAAAGTGCGCGTGGTGCATCTGCACATTAAGAAACGAACAGGAACATTTCAGCGGGAGGGATTCACCTTACGCTCTTTTGTTGCTTAGTTTCCCCACTTTGAGGTGGTGCCTACACCTACTGCTCTGCGATCACATTACTTGTAACAGGAAACCTAATTCTTTGCTCAGTCTTTCTCTGAACTTAGCCAGCTGGGGAGGTGCTGTTGTGTATTAGTGTCCCTGGGCAGTTAGAACAGTTCTCCAAATGATTAGTAACATAGTTACTACTGTATCTGAAACCACGCTTTTTGATTAACTCGGGCTCCCATTCTCCCTCTTTCAGAACTAAAACCATCTCAATGGCAACTCCAGCCTATGTGGGGGAGCTGCAGCAGGCCTCCCAGCCTCAAGGGGGCGGCGTAAGTGTAGCATCGGTGCCGTCTGCTGCCGCTGCTGCCACCGCGACCCCTCAGCAGTACCTGGCCGAGCTGCAGACCACCGTAGCGTCCGGCTCCGCGACGGCCCCGCCCACTGACCAAGCCACGCCCCCTCCCGCTGCCGCCCAAAAGGCACAAGCAGTCGCCCAGGCCCCGCCCACGCAAACCACGCCCACACCGACCCAATACGTTACGGCTGAGATTCAGAGCTCACCCACTCAGTCCAGCAACGCCCAGAACACACCACAGTACATCGTGGTCACAGTCACAGGTGAGGGCTTCTTCATACATGGAAGACTGGAGATATGAGACATATAGCGGAGAGTTTGCTATTTTTTCCCCCATAATTATCCCATCTCTCACCTTTTTTTTTTTTTTTTTTTTTTTTGCAGAGGGCTCCCTCCATTCTAGTGATTCAGTTTCAGACTCCAGTCCTCCCCCCACAGTGGTGCAGACTGGAGTTCCCACTCAGGTGGTGCAGCAGGTGCAGGCAGCGCAGCAGGTAGAGGCACACATCTACATCCACAAACCTGCAGTTGATTATTTTACTGTTGCTTTTGTAAGCTTTAAATGGATGAAATAGGCGTAGATGTCTTCTGAAGACAGATCCTGCTGACTATTTTATGAAGCTTTAATGCTGCCAGCATATGTCTAGTAGGTAGTGCATTCCTCCGTTAGCTTCATTCCTTTATTTTTACACGAGGCTACAAAGTCCAGATAAGCATCAACATGTGTTTCTCTGTATATGGTTGGTTTCTCTGGATTATTTTATCCACAGAGATCAGTGGTCCAAGCCACTCAGCCAACAAAGACTGAACAGGGCACTCAGCTGAGCGTCACCAGCCTACAGCCCGTACACTTGACTCAGGAGGTGATTATATACTCACATACAATTTTCCCTTTACCTTTCTCATGCCTTGCATGACCAAGGAAAGCCTAATAACTGTACACTCAAATCTGTATCCTCTGAGCTACAGTCCCACAAACATCCCATTTATTTTGATAAAGGAATGGTTTATCAAAAAATTGAATTTACACAATTTTCCCACGTTACTGCTAACATAGTCAACCAGTTTTTAAATGGAACTTCTTTAGTTTTGCACAGAAGCTGTGAGGCTAATGCAGCTATGACTTACTGAAAGCTTTTTCCTCCCTATTTAGCATATCAGCATATCTAAGTCATTCCATGCTTGCCCCAAATGAGTGAATGGTTAATGGAAAAAATGTAGCATTCTAGATGACTGCTTTGGTCCATATTTATAGACATTTATAGAATTGTATGCAAATGCCTTCCTGGTGTTTTTGTTTAGTATATTTTCTAAGTGAATATAGGCACATTTTCTAAAGGGAACAAACGTAAATGTGACATTTCCTGCTAATTTGTATTCAGTCTTTTCTATCTGCCAGCTTATCGCAATATCGCAGTATCCCAGTATGTGTGTTCTTTATAGATGATGAGGATTTTTTCACTTTCCATTTTATGAATTCTGTAAGAGTTGCCAAAAGCATCTTGCAGTTTCAGGCAAGTGTCTAATGTTTAAGGAGTAAAATTTGGACATCACTAATTGGTGTGGTTTAAGCAACAAGCATTCATTATTTATTAGCTAAATTATCATCACTTTAGTGCAAATCACCTGATCAACTACATGCTGTGTCCTGATTTTGTCTGTTTCCTAAAATTTGTGGAAGTGGTTTTGCAAAGAAGTGTGTAACCTTCCATTACTTACTTCCAGAGTCTTCATGTACAACGAAGGAAGGCAGCAGAGAGGCAGAGCAAAGGGCAGGGAGAGAAAGAGCTAGAGGAGTGGCTGGAGTGCAGGGCAGCAGCAGCAGTGATAGCAGACAGATGTGTAGACTTGTACACAGATGGCCTTTACCATTCAGGCTATACACTGGAATACCCTGGAGAGTCGCCCTATGTCACTCCTTCAGTGCCTCTGGCTTTTTCCCCATTCACCTTCTCTGTCCCTGTCATGACTTATGGCTGGGAGTCAGAGCAGCCCCTCTACACTGCTGTTCCCACAGTGACCGCCAAATGCTTCCTGTATGAAGCTGCTTCCAGCCCTGGTGTATGTAGCCTTAATAGAAGCAAGTTAATATAAGCAGTTCGATCAACATTTATGTAATATAACCAATGTAGTCTATCTGCCAAGACATGTTTGGTGTCTGAAGCTTGCTTTTAAAGTGTAGCTTTGTTGCTAGCTAGCATGTAACGGAAGCAATTAATAATAAATAACAGAGTATTAGTTTGGTCATCTCTGCTTTGAGTGAGAGGTGAGACTTTGCTGATCACAGATTTGTTTGGTTTCTTTCCTGTCCAATATCTTCACCAACACTAAGATTTCAAAGGCCTGGTCTGTTCCAAAACAGGCAATAACTAAGATGATGATCTTTATTAAAGACACATTATTTATTCAAAGGTCTTTTAAAGCTCCCTCATCCCTGCTCATCCTCGTTTCTTCATCCTTGACCACTAATCTGTAATTTTTCTTGGATACTGGATCTCTTTGCTCTTAATAGCTCATAAATCTTCAACAACTCTATGCTACACGTTGGTGTCTTTCCCGTTGTTTTTAAGCTTTTTTATTCTTTATGATGAAGTCTTAATTTTTCACTGTTTAACTTTCCTTTTAAGGGCCTTCAATTCTTCCTGATTGCTCACTATGTTGATATGTTATGTCTTTCACATGCTGATGGATATTAATGCTTTTTATATCAGTCTTGAGTCATCTGGCTGCTCTTAATTTGTGAGGTGGAACCACTGTCCATTTTTCTCTGATGAATGTTTCTTTTTGATAATTCCAGAGTGGTGGTTCCTAATTAGAAAAATAAAATGCCCTGGTATACCCCCATTTTCTTGAGCTATCAATATAGCTTTGATATAGTTAGTGAAACCCATGTTGACTTTATTCTTGGATTCATTGGCTTTTCAGTTGTCCAGAGTACATCAGCAAAGGATAAACCATTCTCAAGAACTATCATTCTTGAATCCCAAATGTCTGGCTGTTGCCTGACTGCTTGGACGGATGTAAAATTGTGCAATAGCAGTCTTTCTGGCTTCCTTCATTACTAGGATATAAACCTGCTCTGGATTCCGTAAATCTGTTTTTCTAATATGCATAATTTGACACTGGACAGCAAAAGTGTCTTGGCAATTAACATTTTAGAGGTCTTTTGTTTATAAGGCCACTAGTTTACCACTGTGCAAAACTGCAAAACTAAGTTGTTAAAGGAATACACCAGTCAGTAAGTGTAATAATAATTTTGGTCTAAAGCCATCATAAGCATCTTGTATTTAGAAAGCAGAAATAGATTAGATTTTCCTGGGCCACTTCAGTATAGACTTAGGTTTGAACTGATGCGGTAGTCATGAAGTAGCAGAGACTTAAAATAAAAATGTGCCTCTGAAAGCTGAGAAAGGGGAAGGAAGGAAATGATTTTTATCACATTCTTCTGTGTGTGTGTGTTTATGTCTGGGTATGCACTTACATGTGATCTCTTCTGTCTGCAGCAGCTTCAGCAGGTCCCGGTGCAACATGTGTACACTAATCAGGTGCAATATGTGGAAGGAGACACTAACTATACTACCAGTACAATGTAAGTCCAGAGGAATGACTGTTCACTCCCGTAGTTACTGGAAATTTAGCCATAGCTATTAACAGATATTTTGAGTTATTATTGAGTTATTATTTTTGCTATACATTTAATGTCACTGTTTAATTATGTATGTGTATTTGCATAATTAATTTTATAGTTTAATGTAAATGAACATAAAATACATAAAATATCGATAGATATTTGGAATCCCTACTATCAACAGAATTACTGAGTAAGTGTGAAATAATAAAAAAAGAGTAAAATGCAATGTAATCCAACTCAATTTCCTTCTCCTCTCAGTCGCTCCAGCAGTTTTCCCTACACAGACACCCCTTTGTACACTCAGACCAGTGGCGGTCAGTACTACGAAACCACCTCTGCCTCTGGCTCCCAAGCTGCCTCGCCAGGGACCCCTCTGACCGTTGCCGTGACTACAGGCTCCACTGGTGTCTCCATGTTTGTTGCTGGTACAGGACAGATTGTAGCTAACACCACGCCTGGCACAGGGGGTGGAGCCACAGCTGTGATCGCAGCCTCAGGAGCAGCAGCCAATGGCTCTGGGGAAGAAGGGGGTGGGGCAAATGGCAGCAGTGGCAGCTATGTGATCCAAGGAGGATACATGCTGGGTGGTGGGGGTACCAGCAGCAGCAGCAGCGGAAACGGCCAGAGTTACTCACACAACGTCCGCGCATCCCCGGCCACTGTGAGTATTAGCGAGGGAGAGGAGAATAGCGTGCCGTCGGCAGACAAAAAGGTATGACTGAAATAAAAAAACACAAAACGAAGACAAGACCAATCGCTCGGCCACACTTGTCACTCACTCGTCACCTTCACCCTTCCCTGTACAAAAAATTATATCTTGGCAAGTGAAATAAACTTTTATCTTTTCAGTATGTCTAATATTACTCATTGAGAATTTATGTCAGAATAAAGACTGATCATAAATATAACATTATATAATATAACATTGCTGCTGCATCACAGCACATCTGGGTTTGATTTTCTGCCGTGGTCCTTTCTGGTTGAGGTTTAAGTGAAAGTGACTATTTACATTGTGAAACACAGCACGGCACACAGTGAATCATAATTAAAAACATTCTCTGCATGTAACCCATACACACCGCACAGATGTTGGCCAGCAGCTGGGAGAAGTGATGGGGACAGTATCTTGCTCAAGGGTACCTGAGGGCAGCCTACTGGTACAGGATTTGAATGCACGACCATCCTATCCTGGGGCCTAGTCCCTAACCACTAGGCCACATGCTGTTTGCATGTTGTTTCTATGTCTGTGTGTGAAATTTACACATACTGTGTGGAAACACAGTGCAAAAAATTCATGCCAGGTAGATTGGACATGCAAAATTTCCCCCTACGTCTGACTGTGAGTGTGTTAACCCTGCAGTGGACCTGCAACCTGTCCATGCCGTTTCTCTGCCCTTCGCCGTGTGAGCGCTGGACTAGACTCCAGCAGCCCCCCTCAGTCAGAAAAGCAGCTAAGGGAGAAAGGATGAAAATTTTAATTAAAATGATATAATCTAAAAAAGCCAATGGAGCAAGATGGTGCTTTCAGTTGATTCAGTAGATTTCAGTCATTTCACTTGCCAAGGTATCTTTTTTTGCATTTTGTTATCAGAACGATGAAAGCGATGTCATCGTTTGGTTTCACGCATCTAAGAGCACAGTTAAAGAGCAGAGTGAGTCAGTAGGACTCATGCAGGTCTGCTATGATGTGACTGAAAGAATATAAACCACAATGTTTTTTCTCCTTTATAAAACCCATGGCAATAGGCTCAATGAACAGTTATCAGAGTAGCTCTGAAATGTTTCGTAGAGACTATAGCACCAGAATACATGAATTATTCATAAATTCAGATTTGCATAGATTTTGCATACATTGTTTGCTTAGATTTGAGTTCTTCTTAGAAATAACAAATTGCAGAAAAATAATTGCGACGGCACTAGCACAGTTTTTTTTCCTTTCACTGTGCTGTCATGTTCACTGAATACAAATGCAGAATTCAATCATAACTCCATCATGTTTCATATCATAAAACTGCATGAGAAAAGGAGAGGAGAATCATTTTTTTTAATATTCACATTCACGCGAATGCCCCTCCGACGCGGATGCATACCTTAAAGAAGAATCAGTCAAAGTTGCAGGCATCCCCCTGGTTATATGTTCTGTTGCATACCCTAATTGTATGCGACGGCACGCGGGAAAGTTTGACATGGAAAAGCATGTTTCTGTATGTCATAAAGTGGAATGCAACTGTTGGTATGTGGATAAACAATAAGGCTATTTTGTTATTTTAGGGGCAAATGAGTGTGTGATCTGCATGTATTTTCATATATGATGGCTCACTTTTCATATTTCATTTAATCATTTAATCATTTTTCCTCCCCCATTAACACAACTCTCTAATTGCATTTTACTAGTGCAGCATATGCATGTATGAGCATGAGTGGAGCATGGGAAAGTGTGTGTATGTCCATGTGGCCGCCCTATTTTTGTTTGCGTGTGTTAGGTCATCCCTGGGCTCGCTGTCTGAGTGTGTGTGTGGCTGTGTGTGTGTCTCATCCCTGCAGCTGTCCTCTGGCCCTCAGGTGCAGTGGTTGTTGGATAATTATGAGACGGCGGAGGGCGTAAGCCTGCCGCGCTCCACTCTCTACTGCCACTATCTGCTGCACTGCCAGGAGCAGAAGTTGGAGCCTGTTAACGCTGCCTCCTTTGGCAAGCTTATCCGTTCTGTCTTCATGGGCTTGAGGACGAGACGCCTGGGCACCCGGTAAGGGGGCTTACAGATGCTAATTTTGAGGTGCTTAAAGCTCTGATAAATGATCATTTCACCTGGGCAAAGGTAATGTGGTGAAACATAAGACTGATTGTCTGAGACAATGTACCTGATGTACATGATTGTGTGTAACAGCAGACCTATGTGTGAGTGTGTGAGAAGAAATGATCTTGAGTTTGATAAATTGTGCCTGTGCCAATAACAGTCTGTAATTCGGCTGTCTGCATTATAAACAGTCTATGAATTTATCAAATTAATTATCCAACAAATTAATGGGAAGCGCAAATGCTGGACCTGTGCGCAAATCACGCACAGGTCCAGCATTTGGTGACTGAGTAGCATAGTGACTTGTTTAGGAATGCACTGCATAATAAGACTCCTGTACTGTACTGTTTAAAAAATGTACCTCAAAAAATTATTTAACATTTTAAATATTGCGCTTTTTCTTGCTTTTATTATTCATTATTATTTGCAGTAATAATCTGACAAATATGCATGTTCACACACATAGCTGGTAGTGAGGCTTCCATTCTAACTGTTACAGGGGGAACTCAAAGTACCACTACTATGGGCTGAGGATCAAAGCTGGGTCCTCTCTTCTTCGGCTGATGGAAGACCAACAACACCTTGCCATGAGACAGCAGCCATTCTCCCAGAAACAAAGGTATTTTGTCTCTTTTCTCATTTTCCTATTTCCTAAATTATTTTCCACTTTTCTTGGACCTGTACGCTTTGTCAGTCCCCCAAACTGTTACTGTTTTTAACCTTTAGGTTGAAGCCAGTCCACAAAGTTGAAGGAATGACCAATGGGATGTCATCAGGGGCGGGACAGCAGCAACAGCAGCAACAGGGATCAGGCCTTTCAGATATCAGTGCTCAGGTACAGCAGTACCAGCAGTTCCTGGGTAAGTATATAAGGCTGTGCATAACTCAGATTTAGTAGTGGTTTTTCTGGACTTTTCACCTGTAGTTATGGATACAGGTGAACAGTAGAATGGGTGACAAAGAGTGTACTCAGTGTGTACCTGTGTATATAAATGATCACCAACCAATAATTTCATTAATGGAATGTGAACACAGTAAACCAAGCATATTTTGGTCCATTTCTGCAAATATAGATAATGTTCCATTGATTGATCTACCAGTTGCTCATAAACTTAATCAAATTTTGTTTCTGCTGTGCTTAACTTGTTTTTCTGCTCTTTTTGCAGATGCATCCCGTGCCCTCCCAGAGTTCCCTGATATTGACTTGCAGGGGAAACCTTTGCCAGAAGGTATCGAGCTGGAGCATATTAAGAGCTTTCAGCTGCTCTACAGAGAGCACTGTGAGGTAATCCACCACTCTGTCTATCTACCCGTCTGCCTGCCTGGCAGGCTCCGTATCTGAACTGGCCAGGGAGGACACCAAGCATTTGTTGCTCAGCTGCAGTCTTCACAGCCATAATCTCTAGGGTGCTAATTTCCTGAATGAATTTGACTGTTCTGGCTTGAAATCTAAATACTCTGTGTGTTAGTGGTTTTCTCTCCTCTTTCCCCCCAGGCCATCCTAGACGTGATGGTGAACCTGCAGTTTACACTGGTGGAAACACTTTGGAAAACCTTCTGGAGGTTCAGTGAGAGCCAGGCTGGAGACACAGCTACGCTCGCTGTGTGAGTCAGTTGCTCTTCATACTGACATTCAGATTTTGAAGCAATCAGACATGTAACACAAAGCTATCCAGAATTGTTAAAGTAAAATGTAATTAGCAGTTTCCAGGTTACCACTATGTAGTAAACCAGCAAATGCAAACTCTTTCAAGACTTGTTGTTATGGATGACATGATCAGGTTTATTAAAACTTGTAAGTAATCATGAGATAAGTTGTTAAGTGGCTTTTGAAGAGATGTTTGCATAAATATTTTGGTTTTTTGGTTTTTCAGTCATGATGAGTCAGAGAAGCGTCTGCCTAAGACGTGCCTGGTGCTGTTGTGCAAATATGATCCAGTGCTGCGCTGGAGCCGGGACTGTGACAACACATTGTACCAAGGCCTGGTGGAGATCCTCATACCAGATGTACTGAGACCCATACCCAGTAAGTTAAACAAACCTTGCCTCCCCAAAGTATTGTAGGATCAAATCAAAACATAAACCATATTTTTGCCCAACAGTTACACTGCACAGTTGAATACAACACTCTAGAAGAGGTGTCCAATTCCAAAGTTTAATTTTCTAGCTGTTCAAACACACCTACTAAACCTGGTTTAGATATGTTTAATCAAGAACATTGCTCGACACCTGTAGAACTAATATGATGAATTCTGTGAAGAGTTGATGAGATGTTAAACAGTTCTTCAACACTTTGAATGTCCTACTTTCTGTCCCAGGTGCCTTAACTCAAGCCATTCGTAACTTTGCCAAGAGTTTGGAGAGCTGGCTCACTAACGCCATGATGAACATTCCTGAGGAGATGGTCCGCATCAAGGTCAGAACGGCTAAACAGTAACATATAAACTGATGTTGGCATTGAGTTTATGTTGAAGGTATATCATTATCACAAACACTTGCAGGGGTAAGCTGATATTACTTAGATATAATATCTTGGTGATGTATAGGTATGGGAAAGTTTCATTGTGAACGCACCACAGCACAAACAAAATGCTTTCTCTGTGTTTAACCCCTTCACCAAGTGAAGCACTGGGCAGACGTACATCCATGCCTAAGTATAACCTTGCCCAAGGATATCTCAGGGACACCTACTGGTCTGGGATTCAAACCTACGATCCTGAGATCATGAAGTCAAGTGCCTAAAGCTACTCACCTGCTTTCATATACCTTCTTTTACCAAATTTGTTGATCATTTTTTTCTGTAACTTGTAAGATGTAACACTTCCATTTGAACCAAACTGATGGGATGTTGAAGTTAGAAGCTTTATAAAGACTGAGCAGGTCATCAGCAACTGGAACACTGGGATTTCCATTGAATTCTGACTGTTACAGACTATGACACTTTTCCCTTTCATTTAAGACCAGATAGAAAGGCTGTCAGCTGGGCTGTGTTGCTATTTGTTTTATTTTTTTTTTTGCCTAGGTGACATGTGCAAATGCCTTTGCGCAGACCCTGCGCAGGTACACGTCTCTAAATCATCTGGCTCAGGCTGCCCGGGCTGTGCTACAAAACACCGCACAGATCAACCAAATGCTCAGCGACCTCAACCGAGTGGACTTTGCTAATGTGCAGGTCTGCCTTAGTGTTTTTCTATGTAAAACTTTGAGAGCAATAGACATTGTCCGTTCTTAAATCCTTACTCACAGTTAGATTCTGTTGCAGGAGGGATGACCTTGAGAAGCATATTTCTTTCATGTTACTTAGCAAAAAACACAACTTCTTCTCACATTAACATGCCAGATCCCTCACAAATTCTAAAAACACTAAATTAACTAAATCAGCACAAAAAGACACTAGATTAGGTGAGTGTCACCTGTCACTGTGTTGACAATATACTTTATTGACTTCCTACCTATAAAAATGTTGAAATATTTGGTTTTGCTTTAGTTTTGTTATTTTGTGCCTCAGTGGCATCTTTATTTAGGCATTTTAAACGGGACAAGCTATAAGCTCATCAATTCACAAACTGCATTTCATTAGATGCCACCAGGAGCTTTGGTCAGTGATTTTATTATGTGAAGAATTTCACAGTTAGAACAGGAATTTCCATAACCACAGGAAAATGTAATATTAATATGTGAATATGTATCATTTTTGGTTAACATCTGCTGACAAACCCCCCCCACCCCCAACCCTAGTCTTTTAGTTGCCCCCCACGCAAATGTTTTACATCTTTTGATAACACTTGTGGTTCTGTCAAACGTGTTATGTTTTTTTTGTACAGCAGAGAGGTGAGGTAATGTAATTAAGTAGGGAGAGAGACTGAAAAGGCCAACCCCATTGACACAGTCAGCTCTATAAATAATACTGAGTATGACTTCTAGCTCTCTCTATATATGCAAAGCAAATGAAACCACAGGGACTGCATGGTCTTTTCAGGCACTAATATCTTTCCAGGCATCGCTGATAGCTAGAGTCTTGCTGATGCAAATTTATTACAACAATTATAAATATATTGTTTAAAGGAATCGACCAGTTATAGACACCTGGGACTTCATCCTTTTGTGTGTATTTGGTAAATTCAAAACATTAAATCACAATGTATTGTTTATTTGTACATATTCAAATACTTATCTTTTGAGCTTTGCATAAGACATAATATGCTACAATTTAAAACAAAGTTATATGCTTCTTTTTAAAACTAGTCAAGAGGATTAATTGAAAAGAGTTCTACAACTTAGGTTCATAATAACAGGAGACTGTTTCCCTCATTGCACTTCATGTTTTTAATATTTAATAAGTGTTTGTTACTCTTGTGTGTATTACAAATAATGCCACTAACAAATAATCCCCTGCATCCCTCACTTTTTAGGAGCAAGCTTCTTGGGTGTGCAGATGTGAGGATCGTGTGGTGCAGCGCTTGGAGCAGGACTTTAAGCTGACACTCCAGCAGCAGAACTCTTTGGAGCAGTGGGCAGCCTGGCTGGATGGTGTGGTGTCACAGGTTTTAAAACCCTACCAGGCCAGCTCAGCCTTCCCAAAGGCTGCCAAACTCTTTCTGCTAAAGTGGAGCTTCTATAGGTACACCTTTGTTTCTTTTGAGATTAATGGGCCTTCAGCACGTTGAAATTTGAAGAATGATTTATTAATGTATCATGACATATCATTAAGCAAAACTTGGTTGCAAAGTTTTAAAATACTAAAAGAAGTTAAAATGAAAAACAATAACCATTTTAGGGTTTGTATGGCAAAGAGATCAACTATAAAGCGACAATATAAAATACTGCAGCTTTGAAGCTGATCTCTCTCTCTCTCTCTCTCTCTCTCTCTCTCGCTCGCTCTCTCTCTCTCTCTCTCTCTCTACAGCTCTATGGTGATCCGGGATCTGACACTTCGCAGTGCAGCGAGTTTTGGCTCATTTCACCTGATCCGGCTGCTGTATGATGAGTACATGTACTACCTTATAGAACACAGAGTGGCCCAGGCCAAAGGAGAAACCCCTATCGCTGTAATGGGAGAGGTACATGTGCACACAAAGAGGAATCTAACTTTGTCATATTGTTTACTGTAACTCAGGAACAGTGCCACCAGAAATTACAGAAAGTTATTGTAGTTTGCTTTTTGTGGATGAATACTGTTTGGTTCTCCTTAGTTTGCAAGCCTTGGTCGCAGTCTGAATGCACTGGACCCTGATAAAGGTAAATGATAGTTACTCTTTCACTATCCTCTTGCTCTCATCTCACGACATTAGCTCATTTTCGTTTCCTGTAACACACCACAGAGAAATAAAATATTTGTGAACATTTCTGTAGACAACATTCAGCAATTATTTAGCCAGATTAAGCAAACTAATAGATTAAAACTTGGATTTATTGAAATGGTGTGTAATACTAACCTTTTGAAGAGGTAAAAAGTAGGCCCTGCCTATAGAGTCAATGAATGAGGGAAACTGCACAGTTAGGATTAAAGTCGCTCATTTCACTCAGTGCCCTCTGCTTTAGATCTAGCTTAGGTTTAAATATGTGAATATGTGAGAGAGTTCTGTAAAGATGTTAAAAACTTTTGGGGAGTTTGAAGGGAGTTCTGTTGTTTTCAATGAATGGATCTGTTGTGAGTGGCACCCTATTTTATTTAAAGAAAAGGGTTTAATTAAAATGTCATTTTAACAATGCATTTTTGTGGAAGTGTATCATGGCATAAACAAGGAAGATTACTGAGCACCTCTGAAAAAGTTACAAATGCTCATCTGGCTGAAAAGGGTTGTGAATTTGTTCGAGGCACACAAATTAAGGAAGTTCAAGATTATTGTTCCCATTGTGTAGCTGACCAAAAGAGCATTAGAGAGCAACAAGAACCATGGTACCTTCAACAACTAAAAGCCTTTGTCTCATTAGGTGTGTCCCAATTCAGGGGATGCACCCTTTGAAGGCCGCATTTGAAGGATGATTATATCAGGGAGCAGTGACTAGGCCGTACCATTTCAAAGGCTCCTTCAAATGTGGCTGAGAATTACAGCCTCGTTTTCATGGAAGCAGAGGATCCAACAGGTGTGTCCTTCCCAGGCTACCATATCCCAAGCTTCATTGCCCACTGGTGATGATTGTTTTTATCAATTAGGAATATAAAATATAAAACTAAAATGGCCAATCTGTCTACATAGTTCAATTACATTTTCAGTAGCTAGCAGCAAGTTTGCTGTTAAAAGCCCCCTTGAAATGTAGTAACAGGACTAACACTTTGACTGTGGGCTAGATCATCTCACTTTACGTTCAGTTCGTGGCCCAGTCTGTTTTTTCCAGTCTTTGAAGGCCACACATATGTAGACCACATTCTTGGAAGGATGCAGCTCCTGAGTTGGGACTTGGTGATAAATGTTCATGAGTCAACCATTAGGAGAACACTGAAGAACAAAGTTATGCTTCGCAGGGTTGCAAACAAAGAACAAAAAGAACTTGGCTACCCATATACAGGCTGCTAAATATCACAAGGCAGAGGGCTATTGGTAAAAAAAACTTTGGGGTGCCTATTCAGTTTTCAGACTTCACTATGAAATTAAAGTACTTTTACTATACTTTTAACATTATTTAATTGTAACTCTTCTTATTGCTGCTTTCAGTAAATACAGTTTGGCATTAACATTGCCATTACCTTGGATATTGACAAAAACTGAATCATGAATTTAAAAGTTTTATTTTTGTTGTCATTTCACACGTGTTAAGTTGTACATCTGAAGCAGCATACTACATACTGGCAGAACTTTAATCACAGAGAGAACTAGAAAACTTGTTTAAGCCCAAAAATTCTATTTATGATTATGATCTTCTATAATTATCTATTAATAATTAATGCCTTTTTTACAGACAATGTTAATTCCCACAGGATTCAAATTGCATGTGGCTTGTTTTTTTTAGCAGGTAGCATTATGTTTCCTCACATAGGAATGCATATTTTGTAAAAAATTAATATTGTCCAATAAAGACTATTTTGCAACTCACTGTGGTTTGAGGGAAGCACAATGCTTGAGACATATTTACTCATTTTTTTTTTATAAGGCTCTCTCACTTTATATGCTACAAACGCATGTCCCATCTGTGCAGTTAACTTGTGTTTTTTCCTTATGTGTCTCAGAAGAGGAAGAGGAGGAGGAAGATGAGAGTGAAGATGAGTGTCAGGAGTTGGCTCTACCTGCTGATAGTGCTGTTCTGGGCGAGGAGTCGCTGGAACCACCAGCCAAGCTTGCCAGAACGGACCAGAGAGTTCTGTTTAGCACAGGCAATGCTGAGAACTGAGAACATGCATACATACTTCACTTCAAACACAGCACACACACACACACACACCCACACACACCACACTGATATTCAGTATGTACACACAGTACTAAATATGCTGCAGCCCACATGAGCCCACTCTTTTCACACACGCAGACACTATTATAGAGGCACATATGGAACACTCCCCTGCAAGGAGTGCACACGCACACACACACACACACACATATACACACACACACACTCACTCTCACTCAAACTTTAATGTATAGTGTGGCAGACAGGTCACAGGAGTTGATCTTGCATAATTCAATCGAATTTTTGTAAAATCCTGTACTTTGCTGGCACATACCTCACACTTCTGACACACATTACAATCAGAATGTGTTGGTGTGTCCTCAAGCGCAATGGAGCCTCCACCTGCCCCCCTCACACAAAAACGCTTGCATACTGGCACACAACTGTGCCAGAGAAAACACCACAAACTACAACAACCAACAAAACACTGGAAACCTAGAGATACTTCAGGACACCGCAGTGAGCTCAGAGTGGCCATGTGAGGTTCTGTTGATGTAAATCAAGCTCCTACAATCTAGGGGAGCAAAACAGGCACATGTGGGAGTAGATTGAATTTGTGTGTGTGTGTGTGTGTGTGTGTGTGTGTGTGTTTGTGTGTGTGCTACATATCGTTCGCGGCAGCCCCACTGTGTGTTTCTCTGTGTTTGTGGGTGCACTGGGGCCTTCCTGCCGCTCTGAATTTACTGGTCCGAGTGAATGTGTGTGCTTTTTGTGTTTCAGTGTGTGTGTGTGTGTGTGTGTGTGTGTGTGTGTGTGTGTGTGTGTTTGTGGTTCTCAAGAAATGTTAGGTGTTTCTGTTGGTGGATATTTTCGAACATATGTCACATATCTCTTCCATATATCATTTTTAGTTGCCTTCATTGAACACTAACTACTGTGTGTTATATTCCATTTAGGAGAAAATACATCTTAACTTTAAAGATGGTTTATTTGTACTTATTTACAATAAGACTACCATGATCATGAATAAGCAGCAACACACAGTTTTTAGAATTGCTTATTCGTGATTTTGAAGGAGTTCATGATCTAATTCATAAATCCACTTCATTTTAAACCGTTCATAAACCCTTTAGAGGTAGTCTTTTTGTTAAGAGGTACATTCTGTCCTTCAGTGTGTCACTTTAATTTTGGGATTACTTTTAAAGATTTCCTTAAATCTGATTTTATGCCTTAGATTCTTGTTTTGTTCTTTTGTCCTTCTGCACTTTTTTCATGATTTGTTTCCCTTGTTGTGCCAAGCTAGGTACGGGACTGATAGCATCTATGTATTCCCTGTTTTAATGCTGAAGTCTAAAAAGTGGTCATTTTATGTGTGCTAGAAAGGTGACTTGCACTGTTTTGTGCACATTTAATGGTTTGTTGTGTACCTGATTTTGACCTACATTCTTTTTTCCAAAACTGCCTACACAGTCTCTTACATCCAGAGAGTGGGAAGGTGTAAAACACATTTTTATATACTGGGGTGTTGTTTTCCAGAGTGGACAGTGAGTGATAAATGGGTGGGGACGATTAGTTTTAACAGATCATTACTTGCGGTCTTTCTGAACTGTTTGCCTCCATTTTCCTTAAACAGACTGACACACTGTCAGCAAATCATTTCACCTTTCCTTTTCCTGTGTTGTACTTAAACCTGTTACTATAATCACCCACCGTTTGAGGGATCTTAAAGTGCATTGACTCAGTTCTGTTTTCTTCAGTACGAGTTTAGCAGTATTTATTAGACTGTACATTTCAAGAGACACTGACATTGGCTGCCCTTGTGTGGAACCACCATCAGCATAAATGCAAACCAGCATGTACTCTTTCCACTCCCTCAGAAACTACTAATACAAAGACAAAAAAGACATATCACACAATCTTCTGAAGAAGCCTTTCACTATAATAGCCATTTTCATAACTGAAAGAAATTCCCTTTTAAGGTCATTTCAGTTTCTTATGAAAACAAACACAAAAAAAAAAGAGTGGCAGTGTTTTATGAATCTTCTGAACCACGAGAATGATTGTGCCTTTGGAGTAATCGAATGAAATTCAAATGTTTTTAATTTAAAATATGAATAAATTAAGAATTTCTAAAATTGTGAATTTGTCCAGAGAAGCCTATTGTGTCATCTTTGTTGGTTTTTCATGCCTTTGAAGGGGTTCCCTTCTGTAATGTTTGTGGCTCAAGCTGCTTTACCGCAGACCTGTTATAATCTGTCTTGAAAAATGGCTTGCAAGTGAAAGAAGGTAATTTACAAAAACAGGCTCACATATTGTGGCTGTTTTGGAGAAACGGTGGATGTAGCCTCTGCTCAGAGGCAGTTTCTTGTCATAAAGAAGAGTCACACCTTTCAGGGAAGTTACTAATAAGAACTTTGCTTTGATTCTTGGTAACCGGCCTAAAAACTCCCCTCCTAAAGGTAGCTCTAGCAGACGACTCATTCTCAGACAGCTCATCCTGTGTGAGCTTTAATCTGTTACTTTCAAGTTGCTGTATTTGAAGGGTGACCTATTAAATCACTAGCTGGGGGGGGGTAATGTAATGATAAGTCGGATCATGATGTTTTCTTTCTAAAAACAATCCTTATGAAAAAAATTATCAAAATGTTCTTTAACCATGATTTGTTTTTATGAAACTATATTTGATGCCATAATAAGGCACGTCACAGTAATTTCCTGAAACAATCTTATTGCACAGGTACATACAGTCCCATTAATATTTTACTTATATATTTCAAACATATTTTTTATATTTACATCTGCATTTGCCTATGCGGAATAAGAGTTAAATATGTAATGTAAAATTTGTTGTTTATGTATTTATTTTGGATGCTCTCATTTAGTGTGGGACACATTTCTATAGTAAAGGAAGAAAATATGAAAGCACTGGTTAATTATTAAATCTACCAATTCCATGAGAACTTTAAATCATAGTTCATAAATCAAAATAATCAATTAGGAAACTGCATACATTTTGTCCACCTTCATTCAACTCTACATTTAATGTAACAACTTTAAAAAGTAGTGACTGTAGAAATAGGACCATATAATATTGTCTGCATACAAATTCTATTAAAATTTTTCTTTCCTTTTGTTTCCAACCCTATTAATAATATAAAAATACTGGCCCAAAATCAGAGCCCTGTGGAACTCTGTGTATGTATGTGACTGTCTTAATGTGGAAACAGACAAAACCAACACACACACACACACACACACACACTTGGTGCTTCCTAAAGAGGACAACAAAGAGATTTTGCAGAAAGGTCTCCTTCCTGTTACACGTGCATACACGGCAGTTATTCTTTTTTTCACACCTAGAACAGTATAACACCTCAGGATACACTAATGCACTAATGTGAAAATGAATCACAGCTGAGATAAACTTTAATCCTTGTTGTCCAAATTGCTGCCTGTGGATGGCAGTGTAACACAAACAGTGGAATCATGTCAACCTGAAAAGCAACATGAATCCCAAATCTCAGCTGGAGTGTAAAGTTGCAGGGGTGACAATTCACTGCTTACACATTGTGCACTAAGTGTGTAATGGGGTGAATTCAGGGACAGAGTAAAAGACAGAAAAATATAATAAGGTGCATAATGGGCAAGTTCTACTGCAGGAAATACTTAGTGTCTTGAACCTAGTTTACAACAGTTTTATATTAACAACAGGTTTTTGTATTTATAACAGAGGTTTTGCATTTGTACTTTGCATTTATTTTACTGCAACCTTTCACATATTAATTATCCTCATATAATCAGCCTTCCTTTATATACTCTATCATTTACAATATGGACAAGCATTGGTAGAAATAGAAGAATGAATCTTATTATAAATAAACAAGCACTCAGGCTGAAAGGCAGAGTACATCCTGAACAGACACACACACTCACACTCACACTCGCACATACATGCACACACACACACACACACACACATACACACACACACACACACACACACACACACACACACACACACACACACACACACACAAACACACACACACACACACACATACAGTCTTCGGACTGTGAGGGGGAACTGGAGCACCTGAAGGAGGCCCACACAGACTCAGGGGAGAAAATAATACAAATACAATTTCCAGGTGGGAATCAAAGAGAGAATCTTTTCACAGAGAGCCAACAGCACTACCTAAAAAAATAAATAAATAAAAGGAAGCATAAAATGCACTAACAATAATTTAAGCATACAAAATCTAAATAAAGCCAAACTAAGGTCAAATAAAGCAGCTCCAGATGTGACCCCAGTGGGTCAAGCTTAAGATTGTCCTGTTAAAATTGCTTGCTGGTGCGTTGAAGATAAAAGCAAATTTTCCCAGTTCTGGTAGTAAAAGGCGATCCAGTCCCTGGGACCAGTCTGTGAATATGCACATACTAATATGATATTACTTCCCTTTTAAAGCTCAGGCTAAATATACCCTGTTCAATATGAAAAAGCAGTACAAAGATTTTCATACTTCAGTATCATAAAACAGGAATTTTCACTTCACTTATGTCCAAGCGCCACCCAGTGGCACATTTTAGAGATTAGGGTTTTCTACATGGCCCACAAACACAGCTCAACAGCAGGCCAAATACAAGCACAGAATACAGTATTTGATGTTCACACACACACACACACACACACCCACACAACCAAATCCACACACACACACACACACACACACACACACACACACACAACCACATCCACACACACACACCCACACTCACACACACACACACACACACACCCACACCCACACACACACATCCACACCCACACACCCACACTCACACCAACACACCCACACTCACACACACACCCACACACACACACACACACACTCACATCCACACCCACACTCACACCCACACACCCACATTCACACTCACACCCAAAAGCTGCATGTATAGAATCAGTTAAATGCAGAGGCAAAAGGCACCCTGTCACAGCTCGTGCTTGTGCACATGAACTTTAGATACAGTTTGCATCTTTTGCAAGGATGTTAAAGTTTACACACTTCCAGCATCCAATTCCTTTAAAATTATTATTGACAGGAGAGCATGTTTTGAGTTTTGCTGCTGATCCAGCAGACACAGATGTTTATAATCAAACGGTGTGTTGTGGGAAACTCTACACTGACCGCAATCTTTGTGGGCTGACACCAGATCTTTTATGAGCAAAGGTATGGCCGAATAGTCCAGCTCAGTTCTTGAAAGGCTGAGCGGCTACACCGGGGTACATAGAAAAATTACATATATTACTCACTCCCATAAAGAAATTGCCGAATGCACAAATGCATAGGCTAGTAACAGGGGAGCACCCCAGAGGAATACCTAAAATTACAGATGCTCGTCAAAAAAGTCAAAAGTGAGAACATCAGCAAAGGGCAGGTATTGAGAAATAGCCTTGTTGCATGTAATTGCCAACAGGAGAAGGAGCCTGTTGTCAGGGAACTAAATATAGTCAATAGGCCATTCTGTGTGATAACACCCATGGCACAGGAGGGATATTTTCCACCTGACCTGACATAAAAGAGAAATTCTAAAAATGACATCCATTTTTATCAGCTAGATATGTCAACACAGAATGGAGCAGAACTTTCTCCCCATGATCTTTAGACAAACAGCAGCATGCTGGAAGACCAGAAGGACAGGGAAAGAGGTATATAGAGAACTAGTGAGAGAAAGAGGAAGAGGTGGAGTAGAAGTTGGAGGGAAAGGATGGGTTGAGGACGTAAGCCGAGCTGCCGTTGGTCAATACTCAGAGACGTCTGGCTATATTTGGCAGCTCCCCTGAGGCCTGGCCAGTGCCGAGTTTGGCCCCTTTCCCTCCTTTTTCTCTGTTTCTGTCACAAGAGCATGGCTAATAATATCAACTGATTTGCTCCGACAGACGGAAGAGTGTGCACTCAGACATCAGGACCTTGGGCACACATGCCAGCCCTGCCATCTCCTTGTCACTGTCTTCTTTAGCTCTGTTTACTGTCTTCCTGTTTCCTCCTTCTCTTCTGTTTAACTGTTGGTCTTGGTTGCTTGTCCACCTCTCTAGCAAGCTGAATGCTGTAGCCAAGCCGTGGAGAGGCAACATATGGTCCTCCCTCTCTCTTCCATCCTGACACGTGTAGCTTCCTCTGCCTTGTGTCCACCTGTTCCTGCAAGGCCTCTTCTGTCACTTTGCTAACACTAGCACTAATCTCCTCGGGGTCGCCAGCAGCTACTGCTGACGTGCTAAAAACCGCAATCAGCAGTGACCACTGCACAACTCTCTAGGGACTGGTAAATCTTCCCCAGGAGACTATGACTGCTATGAGTGGAGGCTAAACATGAGTCAAGCATATGATCTGGGAATAGACAGATGCTTGTTTAAATTACAAAAGAGACATAAAAACTGTAACCATTTATCTTGGCAGTCAAATTAGAGGTGTTTTTATTTTTGTAGGTCAAATTACTAGGGGTAAAGTCATCTGTCTGGGTTATTGGATAAATTGGAAAATGATCCGATAATGCGGCTGCATTGTTTGAAGACAATTTTGTCAGTCAGCACCGACAGCCCACTCCAGTAATCCCACCTCTAGTGTTGTTAGTAAACTGTGCCACAACATTACAGTGTTTACTAAATTCTGTTCCAAATACATAAATGCAGATAGAAAGAAAACAAGGATGTCCACCGGAGGGGGCTGAAAGCCACAACCTAGCCCTGACAGGCAAACACACCACGCCTTGAATGCACTTTTCATCAGGAAAGGTAAAAAAAGTATGTCATGACATTGTACATAATCATATGATCATACTGAGCTTTGAAACTGCATTTCCTAGATTTGTCATCTTTTATCTACTAAATGTGTCACATTTGTGTTACACTGAACAAATACATGCAAACAGTCAAGCCTTGCTGTCAAGCCCTGTAGATTTTTATATGCAAATTCACAATCAGAAAAGCACAAATAGCTTGTAAGTGTGCAGGCATCAACCACCCAGTTAATGTGCAACAAACAAATTTAACTAGGTAACCACTTTGCAGGACAGATCAGAGCAAAAGGGATACAATGATCCAATCAGTTTATAAGATTCAAGTAGGTAAAAAGACCTACTTGTTATATTCAACTAGATAATTAGAGTGCAGCATTAAAGCAGCAAAACAGATTGCAAGATTCAAATAGCTAGTGACGAGAATGAATGTACTATTAAATAACTCCTTCAGTTAGATCACTCCCAATCATCTTCGGCATCTACACATAATTATCTCCTGCCTGATGATCAGTGTCTTTTGTTTATTGATATTGCATCAATTAGTTAAAACTGATGATGATCAAGAATGCCAAGCAATACCAATTATCACTCCAGTGATTGATGAGGTCATCGAGAATACGCCCTCCTTCCCCTTTGGTAAGCATACATCATTGTGACATGACCAAGATTTCTCACTTCAGATGTGACAGGATCATAAAACCACAGGCTGTTCATCAGGCTCAGCTCTGAGAGTTTTCCAACAAGACCAGGTTGAGGAAAATGCTTTATGGACTTTGAGAACTTTATTGTATGTGACGTCTATTTTTCCTGGACGTGGACTATTATTAAACTGTTGGGGCTGTGCAACGAGAGCATAGTGAGTCCTGGAGCAGAACACCTTCTTGATTTCTTCTGCTTTCGGTGCAATACTGCCCACAATTACTGTCCATGAATACTGTTTTCGTGTGTGAGAATATGTGTGAGATGAAGGCTATTTATGTCTTTGTGTGAAGCAGAGAAAATAGGTTTGTGAGCAATGATTGTTCATGCTTGCGTATATGCTTGTGTTTTTTGTGTGTGTGATTGAGAGAGAGAGAGAGAGAGAGAGAGAGAGAGAGAGAGAGAGAGAGAAGATTGAAATCATTTGCAGGCCCCTCAGGTTTTTAATACAGCTACCCTGTGATTGGAGGAGGGAACAGGGCACAACACTTAGCATACATCTCCACTGAAGCGCTGTGTTCCTGCACCACATACATTTTGTTAGCTTTGAATTATTTCCTTGGTGCTTTCACACATAATGTGGACCTTTCTTGATCGTTTAAGTAAGAAAGGTAAGAAAAGTCTGTATACTGCCTAAACAGGGCTGTTTTTATGTTTAGGTTTTAAACAAAAACTCAATTTCTCAATTCAACTCAATTAAAGATATATCTTTAGGTATAATTCTGCATGTACCCCTTCAGCATGACTTTACAAAACTAGGATTAATACCATAATCTTATCTTAAAACCATTGTAAAACTACATCTGAAACATCAAGTGATGTGTTCATGTATTGCTGGGCATCTGGTTTCTATTCCACAACCCTGGAAGATTTAAGATGACAATTTTTTTTTGTAGATAAAGTACAAGAGTACTATAACCAATTAGTCCTTAATCTAGAAGGAAAATAATGGCAGAATACAAAATCAAATCAGTTACCACCCTAACTCGGTCCCAACTCCTAAACACTGATTGTACAATCATAGCTTGGCACCTGTAAATGAACATGTCTGGCAACCTACAGAATATAGAATGTCGATTAAACAAAGTGAAGCACCACAGCTAACTACTTAGCTAAGTACACACTCAGGATGGTTATCAGAGGTTTTAAAACTGGCTTTTTTATTAACTCGTTGGACTATTACGGCTAAATCAAAACTCAATGATCATCCCACATTAATTGAGATGTCAGGGCTAAAATAAATAATAAGAATGAATGAACAGAAAGAATTCACAAGTTAAAAAACACGAGAATTCAAACAAGCAGTATAAACTTCACTGTTCTGTAGACAAATGGTTTATTCCTGAATAAATCCATCTCTGCTCAAGTCAAGAAGTGGAGAGTGGTAGATTAAACCCCTCACAAAGTAATCAGGTACAGCGTGAAATAAGATTGGTGTTGGCCTATTATAGTCAATCTAGATCGATATCTTGCTGATATCGAGTTTAGCAAACACTGGAAATATTGAACATGATCTAATGGGGAGCACAGAGTGCAATCCTTAACATACACTGAAACATATTTGTCCATCCTGCAGAACAAGACCAGGGCTTCTAATATCATCTTATCCAGACAAATCAACATGTGATGAGGCTTGACCTTTCTGACAAAATCTGCAGGCTTTATTCTCCTTCTAGCACCACTAGGCTGTCAGGAAACATTATGCTGCCCCTAGTGAAGTTTTAGAGGATTTTTGCAGGGTTTATTTATTTAACAACTTTAATGTTTAGTACTGTATCTGCAACAAGGGTTTTGGTGGATATTTTAGGTTCTAAGTGGTATTGAGCCATGTATAGCAGAGCGCATAAGTATTATGTGGCTATTGTGTATTGCTCATAGGGTTGCAAAATTGCAGCAACCCTTATAGGTTTAGACTTTTTGGAATTAATAAAAATGAATCGGAATATATGGTAATAAATGGGGATAAACTGGACATTTGCAAATGTACTTGTTAGTCTATAACAGAGAACTGAAATGTATCTAAAAATCTTGCTGCATTGTATTCAAAACAGAATTAAAAATAAAATTCAGATGGATTTCTACCCTGCACTGTGCCTTCCTCTAACACATCCTGCAGCTCAACAAGAGGTGCATTTCATACACACTGATATATATTTGAAGGTTAAATAGCAAATATGAAATCCAGCTACCTCAACTGTGATGCTATTTCTTCTTAATGTCCCATTAACTCCCATTGAATTCCCGTTAATCCAACTTAGAGTATTTCCAAAAATACCAAACTTAACTTCACATGAAATGTTTCTGGAAAGTATGCAGAAATGTTCCATCCCTTTGCCACCTTAGATCATCAGACATACATATAACTGTCCAGTGTAAACACACTAATATAGTTTTTGTGAATTGGTGTTGGTTTGTAAAATGACTTCCTTCTGTGAAGGAAAATGAATGCATATTGAAAAATCTTTTTTATACAGTGTGCTAAATATCCCTTGTTTTTGTGTGAGCAGCTCTCATTTATGACGTCTTGTGGAAAGAGCTGTCTGTCAAAAGTAGGCTTCTGGGTGCATTTTGTCTGAGTAAAGTTGCCAGTGAGAGAAAGAGCCTGTTTTATGTGTGTGGGGGCGTGGTTTTATCTGCTATGATATCCAGTAGAAAAAGCTCATTTAGTTTTACACTAGTTTGCAGGAAAGGTGGTAGAAAGAACAGTTAGTGACTTACTAAGAAGTGTGTTAGATGCATTAGTCGTACATCATTAAGAAAACAAAATAAACAGCCTCTATTCATGGATGTCCTTGTATATGTGTTACCTACCTTCCACAGCTGACTGCGTGATTCTAATTGTGAACATGAGCAGCACGAGAGTGGGAAGTGCCGCAAACAAAAATCTGTGGAAGTATCTAAGTATTTTAATATAATACTGATGGATGAAGTTTTTATTCCGAAACAGTTCTGTAAGTTTTATGTTTTATTCATAAGGCTTTGTTTCCAGGCAGCTCTTCCTGGACTGTTTCTTAGGGCTAGTTTCTCATGATTTAGCTGGTTGTGCTGCTAAATGTGGGCATTTTGAAGTTACTTCGTCAACATTAGCTATAACACTCTTTAGGCAGTAAAGTCCACAATACCTTTACTATGAAAGTTCATGTTTCCATATAAAGTTTCCATATAAAGTGGTTGTAGCATCACCTTACAGGTTGTGATTTTCTCAGTGGGAACAGTTTTTCCCAGGAAATGTCGAACATTTTTCATTACCTTAGTAGTATCTGAAAGGTTTATTCTCAAGAACTTCAAAAATGTCAAGCAATGTTTTTGTCAGACACTATGAAAAAATACATTTAAAGCAAATGCATCAAATAATAAAATCTAAACATTTGTAAGATTTGTAAGATCCCTCAGCACTTGAGTGAGAAGCTGAGGCTGCTGGGCCTGAACACCTCCCTCTGTAACTGGATCCTGGACTTCCTGGCTGGGAGACCCCAGTCAGTCAGGATCAGTAGCAGCACCTCCAACACCATCACACTGAGCACAGGAGCCCCCCAGGGCTGTGTGCTCAGCCCACTGCTGTTCACACTGATGACCCACGACTGTGCAGCCAAGCACAGCTCGAACCACATCATCAAATTCGCTGATGATACAACCATAGTGGGTCTGATCAGCGGTGGAGACGAGGCAGCTTACAGAGAGGAGATACAAGAGCTGACGGACTGGTGCAGAACCAACAACCTGTCTCTGAACGTCGACAAGACTAAAGAGATGGTTGTTGACTTCAGGAGACCACGTCGGGACCACACTCCACTTATCATCAACACCTCACCTGTGGAGATGGTCCAGAGCACCAAGTTTCTTGGTGTTCACATCACTGACAACCTCACGTGGTCCCTCAACACCAACTCCATCACAAAGAAAGCCCAGCAGCGCCTCTACTTCCTGCGCAGACTGAGGAAAGCCCATCTCCCACCTTCCATCCTCACCATCTTTTACAGAGGACCCATTGAGAGCATCCTGAGCGGCTGCATTACTGCCTGGTACGGGAACTGCAACGTCTTAGACCACAAGTCCCTACAACAGGTAGTGAGAACAGCTGAGAAGATCATCGGGATCTCTCTGTCCTCTGTACAGGACATTTTCACCACTCGCTGCAACCAGCATTGTGGATGATCCCTCCCACCCGTCCCACACTCTCTTCTCCCTCCTACCATCTGGGAAAAGGTTCCGCAGCATACGCGCCTCCACTTCCAGGATGGGAAATAGTTTCTTCCCCCTGGCCATCAGACTCTTGAACTCTTAAACCGCCAATATCTACCCAGTCCACCATTTTCATCTTGTATTTATTTATTTATCTCATGTTGCACTCTGCACTTTATCAATAACACTGCTCCACCACACTGCTACACTGTAATCTACCTGGGCTGCTTTGTTCCACAACACTGCGGCCCTCTACGGATGAATGTACTGTCTGTCGTGCCGTCTGTTGTTGTCTCTCTTGTCTGCACTTGTTGCCCCGTTTTGTGTATTATGTTGTGTCTTATGTTGTCTTGTGTCTTGTCTTGTGTGTAGCACCAGGGTCCTGGAGGAACGTTATTTTGCTTTACTGTGTATATGGCTGAAATGACAATAAAATCCTACTTGACTTGACTTGAAGATCCACAATGCATGATTGTTCAACTCAAAATATGTCCAGAGCATCAAAATATACCAAACAATTTGATATGTGTCATTTTGGTAAGTCTATTAATAGCCCTTCTCAAAAAAGTATATTGTTCTTTAGCTTTGTGTCATTGCTCCAGCCTCTTTTCCTCTAACCCAAATCTCTGACACGTAATCAATAGTTGGAAGTATTTTCTTTCCTGGCATGTTTTTCTCTGGCCAGAAAATTAACCGCTCAAAAAGCATCCCCATCTACAAAGTGAGGAGAATTAATCATGCTGTGCATAAAAACAAAAGAAAAACGTGATAGAGAAGGTTCATATGAATAAAACGTTACCTCACTAAAACAGCCAATGAGCCAAATAGTTTCGGTGAGTTTTGTTTCACTCTGTGCTGGCCTCTTTGTTTTGTTATCACTGTTGCTGAACACTTAACTAATCAACATTCAAACATGAAAAATAGCAAAGGAATTAACCATGAAAAAAAAAATCACAATTTTCCTCAAAAGTACATCCTAATCATTTCGGTTTAAAGGTGTAAGATATAAAGGTTTTGTTGGCAATTTTAGTCAAGAACCAAGAGCCACTTTTCTGCCCAATTTAGTCGTCTCAAATTGCAGACAGAAGGTAAAACTCCCCTTTCATTCAGTTCCACCAACACTGGAGTGAAAAAGGACAAACTGGCAACCTTCCATTGATAAGGCCAGCGCTTAGACAGCTGTGCCACTCAGGAGGCCCAGCAACCTATATTTTTTATTACTTTTCTATTGTTACCTTTTTTTTTGTAGGTCAAACCATATTGCAGTTCTTTTTTTCCTGGAAGATAAAGCTCCTTGTGCTTAATAGAACCCATGTTGCATGTATCGTTGAGAAGGTTCTCACAGATTCTTTTGTAAATGAATACAGCAGTCATCTATGATGTCACCCCCTCCCCAAAAAACTACTTTTTTGTCTAACCTTTGCCTAAATGAAAAATAAATAAATAAATAAATAGTCCTTTTTACATTTTTTAAAAGTTATTTAATAGTTTTAATAGTTTTTTTTACAACAGAGGGTTTCTTCTGGCACACTAGTTTGCATGCATGTTTTTTTGGGGGTACAACAATTTTTCCACCTTTGTTTCTTCAAGAACATTTTTCCCCTTATATGTCCATCAATGCTGTGCTTGTTTGAAACTTTGTATACATGCTCCCATCAGTAGGAAAATGCATTTTGATGCATGAAACAATTTTTTTTTAAAGTTATTGCCTGATTTATGGAGGTCACTGACATTTTGTGTCATTTTATTGGTGTATTCTGTGATGTTCCTCAGTCTGAAGGATGACTAAGGGTGTTTGGCCTTTCTGTCATCTTGTATTTATACCCTGATGAAACAAGAAGGCAGGGGTGACCACTTAGGGGTTCCAAAAGACTTAACTGTGCTAAAAGTGAAAAAATATGAAGAGGAGTATATAACCAGATTTTATTCAGAACCTCTAGACACAGAGATCTCTAGTTATCATGTATTTATGAAAATTGTTTATATACATATTTACACACTTTTTCTCTCTAAAAGGTCACATGTTAAGGTAAGGATCAAGCTGTGAAGAATTTTTTATGACCTTTTCCCTTATCTGTGCTGATCATTTTAAAAGCACAGGAAATGGCATAATTGTAATTGTTTAAGGGAAAAGAGGTAGGAAGGAGGTGTGTATGACAAGTATGAGTTGTCTTTGTATGTGGACATTTGTATATAGCATGCATTGAGCCATATCTAATAGACTATTGTCTGCTGGACCTGTTGATGAGTTTTATATTGCTAGGAGTGGGAGGGTGTGGCATTAGTATGAAGAATGAAGACGAAGAGACAATAATAAGATAAATGTTAACTGATAGCATCTGTCAACTTGAGGACTATAAGTAACACAGAGTGTCACATCAAGAGGGAGGGAGAAGGGGTGGGAGAAGAGAAAACAGGATGGGTGAGAGAGTGCATGCAGAGAGAGAGAGAGAGAGAGAGAGAGAGAGAGAGACTCGGAATAAATCCTTACCACATAATGATTACGGCTCACAAGCCTTTGCTCTGACATGGAGTGCAAGAGGAGGCAGGATTACAACTGGACGCAGTAATCCCGAGGCCTGGACTGCACACTACAACTGCAGTGACCATCTACATCTACTGTTAACAGCCAGTCCAGTACCTGAGCTCAACTGTACCGCTGTGATTATCCTTTGAGTAAACTCTGTCAGGATCAATAACGAAAATGCCATTGCAGCCCAGGGCCTGCCATCAAGGAACAGTCTAGAGAAAGAAAGATTTTCAAAATATTAAGCTCAAGAGGTTTTGGCTTTTGTCCTCTTTTTGCATCCCTGCTCTGTTTTTATGGAGGGAGAACAATCGACTGTTGAGAGCAGAACAGGTGAATGAGGTGAACCAGAGGTCCAAAGTCTTCTACAGACTAACTGACCATTTCCGCTCATTGCTTAGCCACTATCAGAGGTGACCAGGGACAAATCGAGGTGCTTGAAAGCAATTGACAATACTAATGTTGATGATCTTTTGGAAAATTATTAGGACACTTTTTGGACTTTGCTTGGACACAGATGTCTACATGATATAAGAGGTAAGAATATCACTTCAAAGATGCAACAATGAATTTGTATTTAAAGCCTTAACACATATCATATGCTCTTGAATATAAATGTGCCAGGAAGGATACTTTTGAGTGAACACAGGGAAGAACTACAGGTTCCCTAAAGAACCTTTTTTAACCTTTTTTTTCATTGGATGTTTTTTAATGAAAAAAGTTCCAGTAAATTAGAGCTGCAAATACGCAGAACCTTATTTAAGTTCAGAACTATCACATAACGGAAAGGCTCTATACCAATAACTGTTTTTTTCAAGTCAAAACTCATTTAGGAACCTTCATTGGATGTGTATATCACACACACACACACACACACACACACACACTCACACACACACACACACACACACACACACACACACACACACACACACACACACACACACACACACACAGACCTAAACAAGCATGCACTTCTTGTTGAAATTATGCCTTCTAATATACACATTTCCATGTGTATTCATCCCCCCCACCTTTCTCTTCTCTGGTTTTTTCTCACTCTCTCTCTCTATCCCCCTCCTCCCTCTCCCCTTTTCCTCCCTCCCCTCACAGAGCAAGATGATGTGACCTTCTGCCAAACTGCTCGAAACCATGCCACCGACACAGCGGGCTCCAGTGTCCACACTGAAATAGGCTCAAACAAGTGTGGACTAGAAAGAGTGAGCAAGCAGCACAGAGAGAAAGAGGGAGAGATATAGTGAGAGAGGGTGAGAGGGAGAGAGTGGGAGAGATAGAGGGGGGAAAAAAGAAAAAGAAACAGGACGTCGGAGTGTGAAGGAGGAATGTGCTGTCAGGAGCCTGGGCTGGATGCGGTTTGCCGTCGCAGGTAACTGATCACCTTCACTTTTGCTGCTGTGGTATGCAAAGTGTTAGACATAAACTGTTGGTAGTACGTGGGACATGTGTGTGTGTGTGTGTGCCTGTATGTGTGTGCATGTGTGTTTGTGATAGCAGACGTGTCTGATTTCATAGGCGGTATTTCTGTCAAGTCAAGTGCGGTGACAGACCAGTGCTTATGTGTATACGAACATCACTAAAATTAACCTGCTGTAGTGTAAAACAGGTGCTATATCTGTGCAAGTTCATCCACAGGTAGGACACTTGCTGGGGCAGGCTGTGATACACTCCTTATCTGTTCCCTATCAGTTTCACAGTCTGAGGTGAAATGAAGCATGAGTGCACAGCTATTCTAAGATAGATGCTAATAGTCTTTAGTTATTGAACTTCAGATACCATAGATGATTTGACCTTAAACATGTCAATATATCTGTCCAGCTGAAGGATCTGCATCTGTAGCATTCAATCGATTATCATGGAGAATGATTTCCTTCTACAAAAGGAAATAAAACAGAAAACCCTTTGATTTGAATATCACTTCTATTAGAAATCATATGGAAAGGCTATTCTGCACCTTCCCAATGGCTTTGAATGCAAGTTTGGGTCTTCTTTTCAGAATGATTGCCCATGTTAACCAGCCTGGATTCTGTAGCTGCTAAAGATAAAGAACAGGTTGAACTATACTGGAGCGTCCCTTTAAAGCCACTGTCCTGGGATGCTGAAGGGAAACGGGGCTGGACTGCCACTGAGAAGTGAGCCGAGCCCCTTAGAGAGCAAGGCAGTGACAGCCCGCAGTAATTACTGTTGGGTCCACTTATTGCTGTAGCCAGAGAGCATACTGATACATTTAGCGTTCGGGCCATTGTGCATGGGAAAGCATGCACTATGCTTTACCTGAGGTTGTTGTTTGCCATGAGCAAAAGCAATTTGCTGCCTGTTAATGAGAAGAGGATAAATGAGCTGGAATCAGATGCAAGAGAAAAAAGGACTGAAGGAAAGGTAATCAATGAAGTGCAGTAAGAAAGAAAGAAAGAAAGAAAAAGAATAGACAGAAAAATGATAAGCATTAAAATATAATCTCAAGTAAAATGTCAAGGAGATAAAAATTACATTAAATGAAAACATTTAATTGAATTTAACATTTAATTTTATTAATTAGAAATGATTAAAAGCCTTTCAATGTAACGAACATGATGTTATACACCATTAGCCTAAGCATTAATCATACACTGCTGTTATCTGCTTAGGTTTATGGACAGTCTGGCCCACTGAATTGCAAGATGAACCAAGGTCACATGAAATGCTCAGACAGTAGTAAAAAGTTAAAGCAGAAATATACAGAGAGTGTTTTCTCTTTTCTTCACAAGGCTCTAGTATATGACCCTGTACCGTCAGAAATATTATAATTTTATACTGCTTCATGGCAGTTCTAGGTCAATTTCTCTAAGCCTTTTAGAAACTGCCCACCCTCCACCCTACCCCACACAGACAGAGACGTTTTCACACTCACACATTTTTTCCTTCTTTCTTTTAAGTCACCCATCATCTACCTTACCTGGCCATTATTCACAGTCACTGCTTTTTTCCGCACAAAATGGAATTTACTCACAGCTGAAAATGAGAAAAGGCTTCTTTTCTCAGCACAAAATGCGTAATTTCTGCTATCAAAGCTTCTGTGTAGGCTGTGTCAAGTGTGTCATAGCCTAGAGAGTGGCCAGGAAAATGACAGCCAAAGGCCACTACAGAAGACAACATACATGGGATGAGGACCCATAACTGGCGTTGTGCGTTGTAAAATGAAAAAGTGATCCAGCTCAGCTTAGAAGTGTATGTGGAATAGGGTGACACAACATATTATGACAAAATTAGCCTTTGCATGAAGGGAAGAACAAAGAGATCGGAATAATTTCAGTACCATGTTACAGTATTGATTGACCAGTGTGTATTGAATGTAGTGTTGAATATAGTGCACTTGTTCATGTAGTAATAAACAGTCACAATACTACTGTCTTGTCCATATCATATCAATTTTGATGAAAAATATGATTGTGGCAGTTAAGCTGAGTGTGTGCTATGAAATGGTGTGGGTCAGTAAAGAGTTAAATAGAGAGGCTGACCGGCTCAGTGGTGATTGTGCTCCGTGTGGGGACAGAACAGATGCATTGATCCCTGGGTATGTTGGCTCTGCACGACAAAGACCAGTCCAACACACTGCAGGGCGCTCACACACTCACACACACACACACACACACACACACACACACACACACACACACACACACACACACACACAGACATGAGCATCCACAGGCATGTATGCAAATGCACTTTGTATATGTGCATGTGTTAATGTATTCTTATTGATTATGTTGTCATGATCTTTTGTGGTATTTTTTTTTTCAGAGCAATTTAGTTTAAAGGTGAAGAACATGACATAAATAATGTCACACCAACTGAATAGTTTTATTTATCTATCTATCTATCTATCTATCTATCTATCTATCTATCTATCTATCTATCTATCTATCTATCTATCTATCTATCATGAGAGATATAGGGACAAGCTGACACAAGCAGAGCAAAGTTTGAAATCATAATAAAAAAGTTTAAAATCAATAACATCAACCACATTTCAGAAATTTAATTAATACAGATAATACATTTTGATCTTTGCCCCATGTCTTGAAATATGCTTGAGAAAGCTTAATAATGTATTCAAGAAGCCTACACGTGTGGGCTTAGTTTGAGCACCTGGAAACAATTTCGCCAGAGAACGTAATTGTGCTGCTCGGAGGGGCTAATTGTATCATTGGCTAAAACATCTGTAAGCTGATAGAAAAACAACTGAACACTGTTCAATACAAAACAAGTTATAGGGCTTTATAACATCTGTGAAAAGTTTATTAATATATTGATTCATTTCTGAAAAAAATATAGATGACTTTGCTAAGGGAATATATGTAGGTGAGGAACCTTTATCCATTTGGGAGCCCTCTTATCAGTGTATCCTTCTTATCTTATCACTTTCACTTCAACATTTCAGAGGGTAAGCTGCCTAAGGACTCTTAGCATAGTGGACAACGCTTGTCTGACTAGAGAATCAAACTTCAGTCGACTGCATAGTGCTGTTACCCACTAAAGAACACAACTATAAACCCTATGTAAAACAAACTTTTTAAAAAGAAAAGATTAAATAATTGGTGAAAATGCATTAATAAAATGAGCTTAACATGAGAGTAACATAACGGGCTGACATTATTTCAGCTTTCCTTGCAGTCACTGTATCCTGTTTGTTGTCAATTACAGGCTGTCTATAATTGGTCTTTTATATAGCTATTTCAGGGTTCGAGGGGTATGGCATCCAACATACGCTCAAAGATTGAGATAATAATTTATCACAATAACATATCATGTTGCCCAGCCCTGCTTTAGTGGAACAGAATCAGACTAATTCCATTAGAATTGATCACAAAGAAACCACAAAGGAGCTCAGTTTCAAATTCCATTGTACTTCTAGCTCATCCACAGACACAGGAGGAAATAATAGACTTTTATTGAAACACCATCTGCTCTGAAGTCCTATCTGTTTGAGTGACAACACTGGGGAAGGCATCAGAAGTCAGAGGGTCTGTTTAGAGCCAGTTTGGTGTATTTGTCTGGCTGGAGGAGTAGTTTGAAGCTGCAATCAAGTGGAGATTTTTAAACAGATGCTGATTTAATCCTGCCCAACCCCAACACACGCAAACAAATACTCACAGTGTGAAAAGTGATGCAATGAATTTACTAGATTCTAGTGTGTGCTTTATTTCCACACAAAGAAATAGATTCTATGAACATAGCTTGGTTTTTCAGATCACTGCAAATTGTCCTGGTGCAATATATTTGACTCATATGGAAATAACACACACAAGTAAATTCAGTGCAGACACACAAAACAAATACAGAAATCAGTTTAAGACACCAGAGCCGCAGTGTGCAGACTTACAGTAATGGCATCTGCCTCTTCATGCGGTGAAATTGGCCAGAATACATTGCCTTTGTGTTAACATAATTCAGGATAAAGATACAAGTCACTGCTGAGGTAAGGGCAATTCCAGTTCGCGCCAGAGACTGAGCTAAACACACTCCAATAAGCTAAGATTGCATCGAGGACAGGAATGACATTGTTGTGAATGGGAGGGCAATGCACAGCCATCAAATGTTTCTTTACTGGCTGCTCAGGCAACAGCTTCATTTCTTGCCTATAAAAGCTGTCACACTGCTGTTTGACTTGCTAATGAAGGAGCGCTATGTCTCACCTGGCTCCAGCACATCTCACAGCATCTCTGTCTTTCTCACAAATGACCTCCAGCACTGCGTCACAGCTTCGGCAGATGCTTTGTCAGTGAGCTGCTCTACAGCATGCCACTAAGAGCTGATCGACCTAATGAAATTAGCTCTTAGAGGAACACTCATGACAGAGAGCACTGTAAGGATGACATTATACACACATCCGTCTGTACACACGTTCACATTCCACCGATGCCGTTAGCAACTTAAATTTTTTAAACAAAAGGTTACTTTAACAAAAATATTTTATTAATTTCATTATACCTATTTTATTATAATTTAAACAAATCTCATTTAGACCTGTCAACGGTTTTAATAAGCCTAATACAGGCCTCCTGAAGAGTTTTCAACTTCACAGACAAATGAATACGCAAGAATGAATAAACACACACATGCATATTCATTTAAGACTTTATAATGACAGAGAGAAAAGATGGGTTTGATGGACAAGTCCAGGGCAAACACACACACATTCACCCCTATAGTGCAAATTAGCATCTTAAAAAGCTGAAACTTACCTGAGTAAGCCCATGCAGACAATGCAAACTCAACAGAAGAAGGACCAACCCAGCACTATGTCCAAAAAAATGGCTTAGTGAAAGTGAAAGTGACAACCCTTGTCATTGCGAGGTCACAGCACAGCACACAGTGAACCACAACGAAATTGGACCTCTGCTTATAACCCATGCACACAATCACCGTGCAGCAGTGGGCAGCTATTGAAAGTGCCCGGGGAGCAGTGACGGGGACGGTACCTTACTCAAGGGTACTTCAGGGCAACCTACTGGTAAGGGAATCAAACCCATAATCTTCCAATGCGGAGACCACTCCCTCACCACTAGTTCATGGTTCATGCTTTCTGTTATTCTGCCATCACTTGCCTCTCACAAGCTCACAAATACACACACAACGCTCGCTCACACATATACACACACAAAAGCAAAGGTCTGGAACTGCACAGGTTGAATTGCCACCACACAGGATGATCAAGGTCATGTGTGTGCTGTTGAGTTGGGCGTATGTGTTTGTCAGATAAGCAGGCTGCTCCACAGTCTCCAGCCTCTGTCCCCCTCTCTGCACAATCAAGCGCCAGTTCGAAACAGGAAAATCACAACTTTCCTGTGAGGTGAGAAAAGAACTCTTTCATGTAAGAGATCGCCATAGGCTCCGCTCCCACACTAGGTCTCGCGCTTCCAGTCTGCACTTAAACAAACCCTGCTTTTCCATCTGTATTCAGTTTACTGCTGTGTCCACTGCTGAAAATAGAAGAAAAAACTGACAGTCCACTGAACGCAAAAAGAAAAGAAACAAGACAGAAAGCAATTTTCTCCTCTGCTTCATCCTGACATAAAGCTGTCTTGGGACTTCTTGCTTGAATTCTGTACCGGAGGATGGGATTAAAGTATATAGGTTATACTGGCCTACCATAACATGACCTGTAGTAGTTTCTCAAGATAGGTGCCCAAAGAGGGTGTAGTAAGTTTTCTGTTAATATGATTTATTCTAATCATGCTATCATATTTGAAAAATGTTTTAGAAATCTAGATTTGGGACTGGGAGGGACTGCTTAGGCCCGCCAAAAGTTTAGCCTAGCCCAGTGGTTTCTGGCAGGTTAACAAATGGACAAAACTTTACAGACAGACAATCTCTCCAAACCTTTATATGATTTCAATTTGACAGGGCCGATACATTCTTAACTACATTCAGAAGTAAACAGACCTGATTCAGTGATAAAAACATTTAACTCTGTATTAATATTTAACTGAATATTTTCTGGTGAATCCTTGGGAGGTCTTTTTGCAAGAGTTTTAATCATGTTCCATTCAAAACCCTAACATAGGAATATAGAATATGTGTCACATACATTTGTCACAATTTATGAGTAAAAGAAACCATCTATCACATGTAAACCCCCATAAAGGAAACCCAGTAACTGTAGATTGATCACTAAGAGTGTTTATGAGTAGGTGTGTACGTTACCATCATGTAAGTCAGCTGGTACAATCTAATGACATCTGGATGTGTGTGTGTGGGGGGTGTAGTTAGTGCTACAACTTGAGCTTAACAAGGGTCTTATCCTGATCCCCTGCTCCACATTCTATACACTAACACAGACACATGCTCTGTATGCAGATTGGTTATGGTCTCAAAATCCCTAAAGCCACACTTATCAAAGATTCTATCAGTTGGAATACTAAGAGTAAGTTATATACACAATGTGGAGTATGCCTTAGGTAGACTAGAGTTACATATGTAGAGTAAAATGGATTAATGACGCCACTATAAATCCGCAATGCCATTGTAATCCTGCTGCCTTTTAAAGTTTATTTACCCTCATACACAATGCCAGTATAATTCTTGCTGACAATGCAAAGTAAAAAGTTTGTCACTTAAGCAATAGGTGAGCTTGTGCAAAACAGACCTTTGTGCAGAGTGTCAAATCACTGTGGGCCTGTGATGTGATTGGTTTTTGGACACTGATTACCCAGTGGAGCTGCCCTACATTAATTCACTTGCTGAAAACAGTTCTAAAATCTCACTGTCTAGGACCTGTTTGATGCCTTTGTGAAATATTCAATGAAACCTACATACAGATGCACGCAATATAGTAATTCTACATTTATTTACCAGCTATTGCTTTACCTATGCAATATGTTTTGCATCTACAGTCTACTTTTAACAAAAGACTTATAATATTAAAAATAGACATATTATATTGATTTATTATTATATTTATTGATTGATACTCAAGTAACAGTTGGGTAATACTCTAGGTACTCTAGGTTCACTATTATTAATTGTCGACGGTCTGAGTCAGCTTTTTCTATGGGTGGATCTAAAAGCTCCTCAGAGCCAAAGATGACTCAGAAATGCTTATTTTGTGTTTATTTTTTAAATGTTTAACTTTTCATTTATGTGTATAATTAATATGCAAACATGGCTTCAACATTAACAAGTCTGGCTGTAACAAAGAATAAGAAGTAAAGTAACAAAACAAAGTAACAGTCAAGGTAAAGCCAAGGTACATGAAGTTCTACATGAGCTTTTTGAACATTATCAGATCATAATGGACGACACAAATACCAGTGGACCAGCAAGAGAATGATCAAATCTTAAGACAGTTCAGTGAACTATCATGACCACATCAAAATTTAGTCTTTTGTCAAATTTATTTTCCACCACCTCTCTGTCTGGGAAAACACTGGCTCCCCATCATGTTGCCTGGCATTTTTTCAAAATGAACTTGAAATAAAATCAAATTAATTTAACGTACATTCAATGTGAAGTTTTTTTTTCATTAAAGGTATTGCTTTTGGACATAACATGTATTTTGTCTGACAGTAACACATAAAACATATGACAAGTATAACTGAAGCTTCATGATGAACCCATCTTACAGGAATAACTGTGTTTTATGTTCCATCTTAGACAAAGTTTGAAGTTTGAAGGGTCTCTTAGAAAGTTGGTGTCTCTTAGAAAGTGAGCAATAGCAGCATATATTTTGATTTTGTCTGTGCTAGGTTTTTTTCCTCTCACAGTTGAAAATAAATCACTCACTCTGAAAAAATTCAGAATATAACATTTCTGCAGGCTTTTTTGACCCATTAGGCACACTAAAGGGTTAAAGGCTCTGCTCAGTTGGTCACTCATTCTAAGTGAGGACAGTTCTCTAAGGGCATAAAACTGCAAATATAAATTCCTGGTTTCACCCTGGTGTGGGTCAGGCTCTCAGCCAAATCACTTATTATTAGGAACCAATGTCACATATTTTAAACCTCAACATGCACTAAAGTGTGACAGGTGTTCATTTTGGGGCATGACACAGTAATTAAAGCAGACATGGCTGCTATATGACTTTATAAACCTACTTTACTGTTTACTGGTAAAAAATAACTTCCTAAGTCTGGAGGTCTACTGTTTAATTTTTTTAGCTTGTTCAATTCAATTTTTTTTTACATAATTTTAGTAATGGTCAATGCTATCTACTACACAGGACTCCCCCAATCACATAATGTTCACAGCTGAAAGGCCTGATCACATGATAATAACCATGTATCTTCTCAGACAGCCACGAACATCATTATTCAGCACAACATGCTTGGAGGATGTAACTTTGGCTCACTGGCTAGCATTGTTTTGGAGGAGCAAAAGATGGAGATACTGTTGTTTACTATAGTTACATCTAAGCATTTAGCCAAGCCCTTTCCTCAGTGGTTTTGTCCATGATAAGTAGACAAACCAGATAAAATAGTCAGTGAGTGTAGGTACAGAGAGGTGTACCCAATAATATGGAACCTCGATGATGTCTCAACAGATAATGCAAGATCTAGCAGCAAATAAAGCTTTTGCATCTTGATAGGCAACAAAGAAAATGAAATGCTTCAAATTGCTTCAAAACAGGCTAACAAACCATCTCTGCATTGCACAGCAGAAATGACCCAATTTTTACTAACTACAGATGAACAGAACACGACAAACCATTTTTGAAGGACTTTGTAAAATAGCAAAAATTCAAAAAATGCTTTAATCAAAGCAGCGGTGGCCTAGTGGGTTTTTAGTGGATCGGGGGTTTGAACCCCTTCCCGATAGGTTGCCCTGAGGTACCCTTGAGCAAGGTGCCGTCCCCATCATGCTCCTCGACCTGGCGACCTGTTCCCATCCTTTGCCCTGTGTGAGCTGGGATGGACTCCAGCACCCCCCCGCGACCCCGCTTGGGTCAAGCGGCAGAAAATGACTGACTGGCTTTAATCAAAGAAGTTTAATAATAAGCTTTAAATGTCATTGTACAGCTATCTACAGCAAACATCCATTAAAACTTTATATAAAACACATTTCCCTTTCCTCAATAAAAATTCAATAAAAAGTGAATAATTTTTATAAAAAAGGAAGTTAACTCTGGAATGTGCTAGCAAACCCCATTTCCATATGAATATGATATGTAAATAGTGCACTTTCTCTACTATACTATCCATTATCCCATAGAGAGACCAGGGTGCAGTATTGGGGAAAGTACCCTGCTCTCAAGGGTACCTCAAGGTAACCTACTGATCCAGGACTGAAACCCGTAATCCTCCAATCATGGGATCAAATGCCTAACCCTTAGTCCACCACTGCCCTTAGAACTCACTGGAGATGCAGGGGATTGAAGACATTCTCTCCCTGTTGTAGCCCTCGTCACAGTGTGTACAACAACGCAGACTGCCAGCGTGTTAGATTTACATCACAGGTAGCTGATATGCCTCTCCTGTCATATTCCAGTTATTAATCATATCACTGCATTGATGAATCTGTCTTTCATTTAGAGTTATTTTTCTGTATAGTGGCTTTCATAAAGCAGCAGATCTGTCACCTGTCATGCAAACCTATTACCAGCACCACATCTAAAAGCTACACATCTGCAACCTAAAGTGTCACAAACACTGGGATGAGGACAGCAATAGGGAGAAAAACTAATATTACTGAGTGTATCAGTTTGATGTTCCTCCCCCATCCAGGGTCAGAGGGTGTGAGATAAATCAGGACACATGATGATGGAAAACAGGATTCTGGAGGGAATGGACATGAATGGACGGGAGGAAAGAGGAGAGGAAGTGAGGATGGATTGCATGGAAATGACAGGCCATTACTAAACTTTATCATGAGGCTATAACGCTGGGGATCATTTCATCAGAGACAAAAGGGATAAATCTGAGCTTTGCTGTCAGAGATTGACAGACAGTCAGACCCTTGGACACCACTGCTAGAGGTTATAACATGACAAGCAGACACGAAAGCAGTGTTTTAAAGATCTGTCCGTATCACAAGTCAGTGATATAGATGCAAATATAGAGCTGACCTGATAAGATGTGACAATCATAATGACCCCTGAGACAGTTTTAGCATGTCTCCTTTAAGGGGACAAGATCAAGAAGGACACATCTTTCATCAGAAACAAATCCATCTTCCACTTCCCACTCATTCTGCCGTATTTCAAATAAAGGTGTCGGTAGATGTCTTTGAGAGAATCAGCAAATGTAGAGATATAAAAGAGAATAATTCACGCTAACAGAACTCTGAAGAGGCCGCACACAAAAGCCTATTTTTTCACAGCCAACGTCTTTCCGCTAGGGATGGACAATGACTAATTTTGGACTCATTTTACTCTTTGAGTGTTCAAAATTCTTAAAATGAAAAACGATGATCCTGTTCCCAGTGAGAAAACTGCTGCTATGAATGAAAATACATACATAAGAGCGCTAAAGGTTCTCTGATAACAAACAATAAAAAGTGAATATGCACATTTTTCATTTTTGTCATAAAATTATAAATGAACATTTTATTTCAATGCAGAGTCATTCACTTCTGAGCTGCCTTTGGCCCAGCTTATTGAAAGTGACTATTTGTCATTGTGAAACACTGTACAGCACACAGTGAACTACATCCTCTGCACTTCACCCATACACACATGTACAGCTATATCCAGTGCCTGGGGAGCTGTGATGGGGACAGTACCTTGCTCAAGGGTACCTCAGTGTACTCAGCCTTCTTTTCCGGGATTTAAACCCACAACCTTCTGATTTTGGGGCCTAGTCCCTAACCACCAGGCCATCACTGCCCCTATTGCAGGACGCATGTGTTTTTCTTCCATTTTCACACAGAGGCTTCAGCTTAAACACAGAACAATGAGATTTTATGACATTTAAACAATACTTTACATTCAATGCTGCAGTATTGCAGGTTCTGCTGGTCCTGCTAAACTGAGTTTTTCTCTTTTATACTGGCACATTAAGAACATGTGTGCGCCAACAGCTGCAGTCTGTGCAAGGTTTGATAGTAGTAGTAAGGATGTTGGTGAACATTAGTAAGTGTTAGTTCGTTAACGTTGGCTTGCTGTTTCTAAGCACAAGTTCTTTTTAAATGTAGACTGAAAGTGTATTAGTTTTCCATATCTTGTATCAGCCAGAATGCCTAAAGCTTTTAAAACCTACAAGAACCTGAAACTCCCAGAGTGGTCTGTAATGCATAGCACTCTAGCTGCTTTTAGCCCCTGCAAGCTAGTACCAGGAATTTCTGCAATATGCTGTAATTCTTGCATAGTAAAAGTCATTTACAATGTGATTTAATCTGATGTGTCAAATACAGGAAGAAGGAGGGAAGCGCTTTTGGGATAGTTGATATTGCGTTCCTTTTCTCTTTGTTTGATACTACAATCAAAACACATGGATATTGGAGTTATGAATGGTATGAAGGATGGATAGAGGGGGTGGATGGGTGGGGTTTAGAAATAATATATAGACTAAGGAATCAAAAGTCAAAATGGGAATATGCAGTGAAGAAGGCTGTCACTGGTGCTGTGATCTGTATATAATGTCTTTAGAGTCCCATAGTCACATAGACTCTTACTGTATATACGTTTTAAACCACAAAGTAATTCCTAAAATGAACAAAACTTCCATTTTAAACCAAAAATCAACCCCACAAACACATTTTTTTTTTTTTACTGAACGTATATCTTGGTAATAGCAATAATAAATATTCTAAGCATTAAGTGAAGTGTCTTTGACAGGGTGACAGGGTGAATAAAACAGTCATTTGAATACATTTTACGTTGAGACACACTTGTTTACAGGATATATGAGATTCAAATATCTGAAATGCTGGTTATTGAAAACTCTCCCTTACTTGGTAGAGGAGCTACATTTTACATCTCTCCCACTAGAGGGGGTTAAGCACTTTCTCAGCACATCTTAAGGAGTCTTAGACCTGAACGCCCATGTTACTGAGAATCTGTATTGAAGGAGAATGACACTGATTATGTTTTTTTTCCTCTAATTACCTAAAGTTTGATAGGAAAATGGAAACAATGCTCATCCATGTCCCAATAAAGATTGCTGCTAGAGCAGGAGAGTGCAGTGTGTGAATTTTGATCATTGAGTGCCAGGCTGGAGCCACCACTCATGCTTTGATCTAATCTGGTCTGTGTGCTCTCAGGCCAGCCGAGAACAGAAAGAGAGAGAGAGAGAGAGAGAGAGAGAGCGAGAGAGAGAGAGAGAGAGAGAGAGAGAGGTCAGAATTTTGAAAGTTTCCAAGAGACAGAAATTGAGGATAGAGAGAATGACATAGTTAAGAGAGAGAGAGAGCGAGAGAGCGAAAGACAGAGATGCAACGGAGATTTGAAGACTGGATGACATCTCTAGAGTGCAAAATTTGACATGGTTTTGTGTGAGTGCAATTTAAAATTTAGAAGATTAGAAGGACTCAGGAGACATCAGTACAATTATTTCTGACTTTTTGAAGGTTTGTCAGTTTACTTTTCCATGCTCTGCTAACAAATGCATTCTTTCAAAACAGCCATGATGGTAGGCAATGGTGCACAATTTCAGGTTGAGTTTTTGTAAAAGAACATTTAGCATGAAAGCAATTAATACAGAGGCAAGATGCTTTGTTTGCATTGTCAAAAATCTCACTGTTCGTGTCTTATATTTTGGTAACATTAAATAAGTGGCAGCTATTAGCTTAGCCTGTGTTTTCAGTCACCCTAAATTTTATATAACTTATATAAATATTATATATCTTATTTCTTTATCAATTTTTACCTATATACACCAATCAGACATTTGCATTTAATATGGACTAATACTGTGTGGGTCCGATTTGTGTCATCAAAGCAGCTCTGACCTACTGAGGCATGGACTCCGCTAGAAAGATCTTTCCAATTTGTCCAGGACCTCCCATAGATGTTTGATCAGACTGACAGGTCAACACCATGAACTTATGTTTCTCAGACCATTCCACGCCATTCTTACAGTGTGGGAGAACGCACTGTGCTGCTGAAAGAAGTCAATGCCAATAGGGAATACCATTGGCAGGTATGCCAAAAGGTGTACTTGGTCTGCAACAAGATTTAGGCAGGTGGTAACAGTAACATCCACATCAATGCAGGGACTCATGGTGTCGCAACAGAGCATTATATTGTCTATTTTGTACCGCAGTCCTTCACAGTACATCCTGGTGGAATCAGTCAAGCAAATCTCATAAACCTGGTGGTAGACATGACCAATGAATAATCTGACCAATGTGCTCATTATAGTGCTCTTGGTGATGCACAGCAGTCAAAATGGGTCGTCTGACCAGTCGGTGGTTACACCGGAATGCACTTCAAGCAGCATGAAATTTGCCAGCAAAATTTGTGTTAAAGTAGCTCTTCTGTGAGACTGGATTAGAAAGGACAGCATTATTTCCCACACACACATCAATGAGCCTTTGTGTCCTTGACCCTGCCACCCATATAATAGTTGTCTTTCCTAGGACCAATTTTGTTAGGTGCTAAACAGCGCGTACAGACCTGCCATTTTGGAGATGCTGTGATGCAGGTGTGTAGCAATTTGGTTCTCCTCAAATTTACTCAGATCCTTACTCTGGCCTCTTTTTCTGTTTCCAAAACACTGACTTTAAGATTCTTTTGACGTCCCTTTATTCTCACTATGCAAACTTGTGTTGATGGTTTATTGTGTTGATGGTTATTCTGTCATTATCATAAGAGCCATGTCGGAAATGGTTCAGTTGATCTGTGTTGTAATAGCGTTGTGTATCTGTTTGTGTATCCTTCTCCTGATCTTAATGGGCCATATTGACAAAAGCAGAGCTTTTGATTAAGTTGATGATGAGTCATTTGGCCTATCTGTTTAATACTGTGCTGTACTTTATGACAGTAATCCCTTACCCTGCCAACCTTCAGATATCCTCTTCTGCTTCCACCTTCCTCATGATTAAATGTGTGTAAGGTCAAACTTTTCTAAACTTTATGGCACATTGTGCTGGTCCAAAGAGAAATCAACTCTCTTTTCATTGCTAATGAAGATTTTTGCTGACCTATGGCATTGCAAAGTGAAAAATACATTAGAGTTAATTACTAAATGACAAATAGTTATATATTAATTCAGCTCATACTTACAGTTTATAAGTATATCAAATATTGAACAAAAAAATTTTAAGAACTGATTTTATATTTATATAAAACAAGACTGTACACACAATGACTTCAAATTCTAATTATAACAAAATATCTCTTTTTCTGCTTATAAACAGAAATGTGGGTGAAGAATTTGCAGTTCTGACAGAATTATTGTTTCAATAACCTGAAGAAGAAATGAATATTATTGATTGTGCCACACTTTTATTATCAGTGCAGACTCTAGGGGTTGAGTCTGAAAGTAATGACAAAAGCGCAAGAATTTGTCATCTAATCATGCGGCTGGTATAGTTATAGGGACATCACTCTGGGCTTCCCTGTCACGCGAGACTACTTGATAAGGTGATACTGTTAGGCCATGACAGACTGGAGGATTATGGGGGATTACACAGTAAATTTGGTTAGCATGATAAGATTGGTCTTCCTTCTGCTCAGTTTGACTAACTAAAGCTATCCAGTCAGTTTGAAGATGATGACAGATAAATACACGCAATGTGTTAGTCCTATTGTATAAGGGTATAATGATATAATGTGTTCAGATACATTCATATATGAGTTATTTCAAACAGAAAACAGAGTTTGATACAGAAACAGTAAGGGGTAGATGGACTAAAAGGTCACAAATAAGATTAAAGTGATAATTAAAATTTTACAACTAGCTTTGTGTCTTTAGAAGCCATAAAAAACACTACAGCTGCAGGAGTTCTGACTGTGCACAATGTTCTTGGCACTGCAACACTGACCACTCAGTGCCTGTTGACTTTTTTCATGTCGAAGATTAAATCAAACTGCATCATAAAATTGGGACCAAAAAGGCACAAAAGAGTGGCAGCATAAATCCCCATGTTCTCCATTTGTTGAAAAAAATGGGGGATTTTATTTTCACAGTGCCTACCATCTGTTGGATTGGGCTGTGCAGTTTCAGAGTGGTGGGCCTAAGTGCAGATGCTATCCACAGACAGAGCCGTCTGGCTATTGCCCCACTCTGCACATGCCTGCCTCTAAAAATACCACTTCTGTTTGCCACATCCCCAAGCCACTAATGGCCTCTTACAAACAGATTCAGGGCAGAGATGGTCCTAAAAGGTTGCTCATAAGTAAAGGAGAACTAAAAACAAAAGCTGGGGAGGCTGAGATTATGTAGCATTATGACAACATTATAACACTACTTAAAGCACCCATCTGCTCTTTCTCTTTCCATGTCTTATATGATGCCGTAATGTAGTCCATATGGACTAATGCAACTTTCACATTAGAAGCCTAACAGCCAGATTAAGTCTAAACACACATTTACCCTTTAGCCACTAATCAACAAGAGATCAACAGTGAAATGTGAAAATTAAATAGATTTTGATGTAAAACAGAAATTCAGATAGACATCCTCATTATAGTCATGGAGAGCCATGTAGAGGCGGCCACTAGCTGACTGACTCGCAAATGACTCAGACTCTACAAGTAAACCTAATCTAACCAAACTAAATCTTGAAGTTTAAGCAGTGTCATTTTTAATACAAGTTGGGCATTGCAGGAACTTCAAACTAAACAAACATGGGGTGGTGGTCTAGTGGTAGGGTAATTGCTTACGGACCTATGGATCAAGAGGTTACAGGATTGAATCAGAAATCTAGCACAACCATCATTGGGTTCCTGAGCAAGATCCTGAGCAAGATGCTGAGCAAGACCCTGAGTTACTACAGGGTGACTGTCCCTGTAATTTGAAATTGGAAGTTCAGAAAAAGAGATAATGGTGTTTAGACACCTCTCGTACAATCAAAAAAGACAGTAAAGTAAAAAAAAGACTGTAAGAAATAAAAGAAACAGGATTGTCATAATGTTAACTCTGTAATGCAAACATGGTCAAAGTGGGCCATATCTTCTCCACCCATTCCAACCTGCCTGCACTCTTGCACTCTCTTCTTCACCTCTCTTCCACACTCGCCGTTACTCTGAACTTCTGAACCTAAATATTTAAACTCCTCCACCTTTGTTACCTCTACTCCCTGCATCCAAACCACTCCACTTTCCTCGCTTTCATTCACGCTCATGTATTCTGTCTTTGCCCTACTCACTTTCATTCCTCTCCTCTCCAGAGCATATCTCCATCTCTCCAGGTTCTCCTCAAGCTGCTCCCTACTCTCACTATAGATAATAACATCAGGTCATGAAAATGTAGTTACGAATAGTCAAACCTGATTACAAAAATGTAATGTTTTTTGTCTTCGTTTTCACAGCTCTTTATAAATCATAAATGTCACATTAGTTGAAATAATAAGATAAAGTCTTTCCCCCCTCCCTCTCTTTTTTCCCAGTAGGCAGTAGGTGACTGAGATGGGCGTACGTCTGGGCCACCTGAGCGACACTCTGTGGCCGCCGCTGCTGCTGCTGTTGCTCTGTACCTCCCTCTGTTGCCAGGGTCGTCCATTCACCATGGTTGAGCCCACCGTCAATGTAGCAGTGGTGTTCAGTGGTTCTGCCTACCAGCTTGAGATAAAGGGCCGACTGAGCCGGGAGAACTTTTTGGACCTGCCGCTGGAGGTGAACCCCATCACTGTGCTGGTGAACAACACAAACCCTCGAGCACTCCTGACGCGCATTTGTGACACACTGGCGGCCAACAGGGTGCACGGCGTGGTGTTTGAGGACAACATCGGTTCAGAGGCAGTGGCTCAGATCCTGGACTTCATCTCCACTCAAACGGCTGTGCCCATTGTGGGCATCAGTGGGGGGTCTGCAGTTGTCCTGCCTCACAAGGTCAGAACTGGTCTTTGATATCACTGTGTAGTTGCACTATGCCAGTTTTTAGAGCTATTTAGACAGCAGCCTGTGTGCCTTTGCCTTAAGGAATAGTGAACTTGGTCTGTGGTTTAGAAGTACCTCTTGTCCTGCACATTTTCATGGTTTATTTGCTTCACTATAATGACAATCTTCACCAAAGGTGCTGGACAAACAAGGCCAGTTCATTTGTTTTGGATGCACTGAGGATATCTGGGTAAGAAATCAAAAGATGAATATTAGATGACATCAGATATTTAGATTTTATTTCCTGGTATTTATATCTAGATATGTTAAATTTCAAAGAACATAGCACCTTTTGAGGTTGCACAGTGGTTCAGTGGGTGGTGTTGTCACCTCCCAACAAGAAGGTCCTGGGTTTGATTCCCAGACAGCATAGCCTGGGTCCTTTTTGTGTGGAGTATGGGTGTTTTCCCTGTTTCTGCGTGGGTTTTTCCCTCCAATCAAAGATATGCAGTTAGGTGGATTGAAAATGCTAAATTTCTCCCTTTGTTTAAGTGTGTGTGAGTGTGTTAGTCTGCGTGTCTGCACTGCAATGACTGGTGACCTGCCCAGGGTGTTTCCCTGCCTTTCGCCCTGTGAGAGTTTGGATAGGCTCCAGCACTGCCTGCGCCTCTACTCAGAATTACGTTGAAGAAAACGACAGAGAGCTTTCAAGTAAATGACACTTAGAAGTAGGTTGCATACACCTTGCTTGTCATAATTGCATCAAACCTGGAACCCACTTCACCGAATTATTGGTTTCTTAATTGGTAATGGCTATCCAGGCTTTTACCACAGCACCTTTCAGTTGTTTGTTATGGGGGTTCCTCTCTTATGTTTCCTCTCCAGAAGATCTTGGTGCATGATAAGCTTCCTTCCATTTCCATTTGCATTTATGCCTTTTAGCAGACACTGTTATCCAGATGCTCTTATGTTGCCAACTAAGTAACATACTTTACAAACTCTGTCAGTGTAAAAATCTAAGTTAACATCCAAACAGATGAGCAAATGCCTAAAAGTTAGTGGGGAAGTGATATATATATATATATACAGTACTGTGCAAAAGTTTTAGGCAGGTGTGAAAAATTGCAAAGAATGCTTTCAGAAATATAAATAATGATTATTTATTTTTATCAATTTACAAAATGCAAAGTGAGCGAACAAAAGAAAAATCTAAATCAAATCAATATTTGGTGTTACTACCTTTTGCCTTCAAAGCAGCATCAGTTCTTCTAGGTACACTTGCACAAAGTCAGGGATTGTGTAGGATTATAGTCGGTGTATGATCAACCAGTTTTACCAAACAGGTGCTGATGATCATCAGTGTCACACGGATTGAAACACAGTCATGTTTGGAACAACCGACCAGCAGAGTTCCTTCAAAAACTGTGTGCAAGTGTACCTAGAAGAATTGATGCTGTTTTGAAGGCAAAGGGTGGTCATCCCAAATATTGATTTGATTTAGATTCTCTTTTGTTCATTCACTACATTTTGTTGATTGATGAAAATAAATGATTAACACTTCCATTTCTGAAAGCATTCTTTGTTTACAGCATTTTTCCCACACCTGCCTAAAACTTCTGCACAGTACTGTATTTACATTTGCGGCATTTAGCAGACGCTCTTATCCAGAGCGACTTCCATGTCCTAATTACAGGGACAGTCACCCTGGAGCAATTCAGGGTTAAGGGTCCTGCTCAGGGACCCAGTGGTGGTAGTGCCAGAGGTGGGATTTGAACCTGGGATCTCTTGAGCCATAGGCAAGTTCTTACAAGATGTTCAAAAGACTGGTCAGTGTTCCTCTCTGTGTGGAATCCTTTCACACAGTTCAGAGTGTGCCTTTTTATCTGTCCCCAGGAGCTCCAAGGCCTCCGGTGGAGACCCCTAATCTAAGACTGTGACCTTGTTTTGGTGTTTTGATGTGCAAAGAAAGCATTACTCAGAAGAGAACATAGAAAAATAGAGATGCAGTTAATAATATATAGATGACAGGGATGTGAATACTACCTAGGGAAGGGATTTAGGGTAACGGGGGGGAAAGGGCCATGGAGCAAATAACTGCAATAAATGACTAAAATCAACCTACAATCCATCACAACAACAAATAATGAATTTAAGGGGTGACTGTTGACATATCACATCATCAGCATCATAAATATACTCTGTAGTTCATGGGACAAGGTGTATTAAAGAAAATATCAAGTTTTGTGCAAGGCTCCTGCAGGACTAGATTTGCTATGCCCCCCAGACAGAAAGCTCACCAACAGTGATTTACAGTGGTATCATGATTCAATCAGGACTCTGGCTAGCAGAAAATGAGCAAAATACGAACACTCTCTGCCATATTATCTTAGGACAGTCAACATGTACAGGCAGACAACTTTTTAGAGTGAAATATCTGTACCTTCCCTGCAAAGTGAGTAAAATCTTCAATTCAATAAAACCCACTTTCCAGCACAGAACTAGGCCAGTTAACAGTGATAATTAACAGAGTCCTTAATGCCATTATTGCTAACAGGCTCAGTTGGTTGCCTCATCTCCAATCACTTATGTAACCGGGATAAAGTCTCTGAAGACTACAGATAATGCCTTTTGCTGTCTCCTGCCATGTGTGCTTGTGCAAACCATTCACACACATTAAATGGACCATATCCTAGCTGTCTTAGCAGCTTGATTGATATTAGACATTATTATCATTTTCATAATCTTATAATCAGATAGGTTAAGTCAGATTGCTCAGATATAGAAGCATTACATTAAAACAACCATGAATTTCATTATGAGAATAGCTTAAAACATGAATGGAATAGTATTAATGAGCTAATACTGCAATACTTAAGGGGGGTTAAATTTGGACTATAGCTTTAAAATGAAATTGACATTATTCTTTCTAATACTGAGTTTTTCTACAAGGACTGCTACGAGACAGGTGATTTTACCGTAACAATAAATTGTAAATCCTCAAAACAGCTTAATAACAGGGGAGACATTTTTAAAATGCAATTGCTTTTGCAAGATGGGATTGTTATGAGTTTCTTGGGGATTCCAGTTTCAGGCCAAACTTTAATTACAAAGAAATTACTGCACTTGCTGGCAAAGTCCCAAACAATCCTTTCAGTACGGATATACAACCTTATAGTGTATGTGCACACAAAGTAAGCTGGCCTGTAGTATTTGGGAATGCATAGTAGAATTCTGTGTTGTGAAGTGCAAGGGCACCGACAGCCATGCTCTGTAGTAACTGTTGCAAGGTTGGACCACTTTACAACTTAAACGTCAAATGTAAAAAAAGTCATTTAAAGAAAGGACAGGCAATGACACAAAAATATAGTCTGGAGGCTCCCTAGTGGCACAACTGTCAAAGTTTTGGCCATATTTTTGGAAGACTGTGAGCTCGATTCCCAGTGATGATGGCTTTCATGAGCTGACGATAGCCCCTGAGATGATCCCCCCCACTACCCCCTACTCACCATATACTGCAATAGCAGACAGTGTGGCCATCTTTTCACTGACTCTACAGAATTTACAGTAACTGTTACACTCTTAACACACTGAGCTGTACAGCTGTACAGTGAAATTGCTTGAGCTGCAGATAAATGCAGTTCTTGGCTTAATGTGCTTAATGTGACCTGGAGAAAGCATGTGATAGTCTTCACCATTCCAGGGTTGGTAGTATTATGACACAGAGTTGTAATAAGAAACACAATGATACCACATCATGCAAACAAAATAATATCAAAAAGCTAAACAGTGCACTGGTATTAATTCAACAGCTCTCATACTCAGTCGAGTTTAACAGGTCTAATAACTGAGAAAATCCAGGCTATACTAATGTGATTATTTATTGAGGTAATAAATGTTGCATTTTTCAATTTTAATATTGAGTTTTCAATTTATAATGATATGGACCACATTAAACTTTGTTGTATTCAATGAAAATTAAGCCAATTTTCAGCAATAATGACAATTTGTAATGACAGTTTTTTAATGTTTCTTTATTTTCTTTATTTTTTTTTACCAAACCATAAACAGAAACAAGTCTAGATGAAGGTATTCTGGGAAACTGAAGGTATTCTCTGGGTTTTGCTAATGTTCAATAATGTTTCTCCAAGATGTGCAAAAACAGATACATTAGGGACATTAGGTATAAAATAAAGCATTTGTAGGCAGAGCATAGACTAGCCTCTTCCCTTCAACATCATTTGTTCATCTGTCTAGACAAAAGAATCAAAGAAGGGTGTGACACTAATGGTAATTTAGCATGACTTTTAATAGCCACTGTAATAGATTAACTTCCCTAAAGTCACACAGGGTTTGGTTTGTTGAATGAACAACACAGAATTTAATTTTAAGTGATTTTATGAAAATAAAAATGTAACAAGGTTAATAGGATTATACAACATGTCAAAGCACTTTTAGTGGATGTAACGTACATCGATGGTTTATAATTTGTAAGCACTTTTTCATTCAATTGATCTGTTGCACAGTAGATTTATACCACTCAGTCAAGTTATCCCAAGAAGACTGGACATTATGCTCTGTGCAAGTCTATTAGATTCTAACAGCTGCTATGGTAATAAGACCTTCCTTATTCTTCTCCATGTGTTGCTGCAGTTTTCTCCCCTGTCCAGCAGCTAAATGGATTTTTGAACTATAATGGAAACTGTGGGCATCTGCACTGTTTCTCAGGGGCTGCAAAGTGTCATTTGCAGCATGATATAACTCCCAGAGGTCATTTACCCTGCAACTTGGCTACCGCAATGGTTGATAATTCATAAAAAATGACAGAGTAAATGAAGCTGTAAAATGCAAGAGCATTTACAATGCATGATTACTTTTATTTACGCCCAGCTCATGGAATAAAATTACATCTCTTCTAATGTTCTAGCAGAAACATCAAATGTGAAATTCAGTATTGAGCAAAAGTTTACCTGTTTGAAAAAAATTATTCACCAATAAATAAATTGTGATTTTATTTTTTACATTAGATTGGTAAATCCCCAATCTAATATTGTGTTTCAGTGCCTTGTGCCACAAAAGCAGCTTTGATGCGTTCAGGCATGGACTCCACCAGAAAAAGTGTGACAGTGTGCTTTGGTGTCTGGCACCAATAATTTAGCAGCAGATCTTTTAAGTTCAGTTAGTCTGAGTTGGGGTGCCCATAGTTCACAAGAGTTTGGCCAGCATATCCCACAGATGCTTAATTTGATTGAGAATGGAAACTGGAGGCCAAGGCAACACCTTGAATTCTACACTGTCTGCAGTTATTAGATGAGTATTTTGACCATAACATAATTTTTAAGCAGATCAGGTGATGTGTATTTGTGTAATGAGGGCGGGTGTGGCCAAAGGAGATTAACACCCTACACCTATTAGACACTTTCTTGTCCTCAGGCAAAATGGAAATGGAAATGGAAAATGGAAAAAACTGAATCTGAAAAGTCAAAAACAGTAAGTCTTTCAGAGGGATACAGCACTCTTGAAATTGCTAAGATATTGGGGCATGATCACAGAACCATCAAATGGTTTGTTGTAAATAGTCAACAGGGTCACAAGAAATGTATTGAGAAAAAAGACGCAAATTAACGGCCAAAGATTTAAATGTGAACCTGTTATCCTCCAGAGCGGTCATATGCCAGAACTGCAACCTACCTGCAGTGTCCAGACTTACAAGGTGTTCAGTGCTCAGAAACATAGTCAAGGTAAGGAAGCCTGAAACCACCACTGAACAAGACACATAAGATGAAACGTCAAGACTTGGCTAAGAAATATCCCAATACAGGTTTTCCAAAGCTTTTATGGATTGATGTGACGAGAGTTACTATTGACAGACCAGATAGATGGGCCTGGGGCTGGATCAGTAACAGACACAGAGCTCTACTTCCACTCAGACACCAGCAAGGTGGAGGTGTGGTACTGGTATGGACTGGTGTTATTAAAGATGAGCTAGTTGGACCTTTTCAGGTTGAAGATCTCAAAATCAACTCCCAAACCTACTGGAAGCTTTTAGAATACTTTTCTTCACCGGTGGAGCAGCGGTGGCCTAGTGGTTAGGGCGTTAGCCGCATGATCGGAGGATCGGGGGTTCAAACCCCTTCCCAATAGGTTGCCCTGAGGTACCCTTGAGCAAGGTGCCGTCCCCATCACTGCTCCCCGGGCGCTTTCAATAGCACGGTGTTTGAGTGTGCATGGGTTAAATGCAGAGGTCCAATTTCATTGTGGTTCACTGTGTGTTGTGCTGTGACCTCGCAATGATGAGGCTTGTCACTTTCACTTTCTTCAAGCAGTGTGTCACTGTGTGTTGTGCTGTGACCTCGCAATGACGAGGCTTGTCACTTTCACTTTCTTCAAGCAGTGGCTCAGGAAAAAAGTCTACATCTTTCAAGAAGGCCATGATGTTTATGGAGGACAATGATCCATCACATGCATGGAAGTTCTCCATCTCCACTGTATGGCCAGTAAAGGTGAAAGATGAAAGGTTAAAGATGAAAGAATAATGATATGGTCCCCCTTCCTCAACCCTATTAAGCACTTGCAGATCTTCCTAAACGGGAGATTTATGGAGAAGGAAAACAGTCCACCTCTCTGAAGAGTGTCTGGGAGGCTGTGGTTGCTGCTGGACAAAAAGTTGATCAACAGATGAAGAAACTGACAGACTCCATGAATTGAAGGATTATGACTGTTATTGAAAAGAAGGGTGGACCATAATGGTCACTAATTTTTATTGAAACCTCAGAAATGTTTATTTTTAAATTCTGAGTAGTTTATTATTCTCACTTTAACAGATGAAAATAAACAAGTGAGATGGGAAAATTTAGTTTTTCATGTATTTGTGTAATAATTCTGCACACTAATAGTTGCCAAATAATTGTGCACACGTATGTATTCCCCTTAGAATGTGCACACTCACATTTCATTTAGAAAACATTCAGGTTTCAGGGGTGAAACCTGTTGATCATTAATTGAATCCTCAAAATACTCACTTGCCTAATAATTGTGCACAGTGTATGTTCTTAAAACCATTCCTGGATGATTTGTCCAGTGTAGTGTGGTCGGAAGTATTATTCTGCTGAAAGATACCACTAGCGTTAGGCAGTATTATTGCCATGAAGGGGCAGTTTCGGTTCTGCAGCAATGTCTCAAAGTAACATCCATAGCATGATCCAACGTTTCCCAGCAGAGCATTGCCTTCACTCCCCTTGGTAAGTGATTTGCACCTAGCCATACACATGCATCCACAATGAGATTCCTCAGACCAGACCACCTTCTTGCATTGCCCATGGTTCAGTTTTGATATTCACAAGCTTTCGGTTGTGGTGAGGGGTCACCATTGGCTCTTTGATCTATATTCAGCTACCCAGTTCCATCTGCAGCAAGCTGGGATGCACTTTGTGTTCTGATATCTTTCTGTCGAAGCCAGCATGAACTTTCTAAAACTTTCGTACTACCGAAGCTCTTCTGTTTGAGTGGATCAAGTGTGGTAAAATGACTACAGTGATGATCAGTATTACTCACCTATATATCAACTGTCAAAAAACTTTTTTTGGTGGCTGATCAGTCTAAATGACATTATTTTGACATGTGAGACCTCAAACTGATGAGCAACAATAATGAAGGGAAAGGTTGGTGGCGGTCCTGTGGTAATATACTCGCCTATGGAGCGAGAAGTTGCAGGATTGAATCCTACCAGGGCTTCTGAGCAAGACCCTTAACCCCAAGATGCTCCAGGGAGACTGTCCCTATAATTTGCAGAAGTTGCTCTGAATTAGATTGTCTGTTAAATGCTGTAAAGGTAATAAAGACTGTTTTTTTGTTGTCATTTCACCATATGGATTGTTTTAACAATGGCAGCTTAAAATAAACCTTTATAAAGGTCTGTATTGGTTTCTAAAGGCTTATGGAGAAGTCTTTTAGCCTTGTAAATGGTCTCCAGCGAAGTGGAAATTTGATGTATAAATAAAAATCTTTCAGAGGCTGTTATGCATTGTTCATAACTATGCTCTTGGCTTATAATTTCTGCAAAACATTATGCTTTAAAACAGAGTAATACATTCGACGAATATCCAGCACTCTTGTATAAAGCCACTTATGTCAGTGCAATGTCATTTACTTCATCAAGTATTGATATGAATAAAATGTGTAATATATACAGTACTGTGCAAAAGTTTTAGGCAGGTGTGAAAAAATGCTATAAACAAAGAATGCTTTCAGAAATATTAATAATTATTGTTTATTTTGATCAATTTACAAAATGCAAAGTGAGCGAACAAAAGAAAAATCAAAATCAAATCAATATTTGGTGTTTCTACCTTTTGCCTTCAAACCAGCATCAGTTCTTCTGGCCCCACAGAGCCCTGATCTCAACATCATCCAGTGTGTCTGGATTACATGAAGAGACAGAAGGATGTGAGGAAGCCTACATCCACAGAAGATCTTTGGTCAGTTTTCCAAGGTGTTTGGAACAACCTAACAGCCGAGTTCCTTCAAAAACTGTGTGCAAGTGTACCTAGAAGAATTGATGCTGTTTTGAAGGCAAAGGGTGGTCACACCAAATATTGATTTGATTTAGATTTCTCTTTTGTTCATTCACTGCATTTTGTTGATTGATGAAAATAAATGATTAACACTTCCATTTTTGAAAGCATTCTTTGTTTACAGCATTTTTTCCACACCTGCCTAAAACTTTTGCACAGTACTGTATGTCTAGAGTCACAGGACAGTTAGCCTTCAGATAGAGTGAACACAACAATTTCCGCTGTAACATGATTATAAAAAAGTGTGGCTTTGAATTAGACAGTCTGCCAAATGTAAAATGTCAATTTCTTTCAGTGGCACTAATGTATGTCCTGTAATAGGGTTTGAATCCCAGCTGTGCCACATCGCGCGCTGTGATGAGATATCTTACATATGTTATAGATATAGATGGTTACTCTCTCTTGTTGCTGAATGACAGCCAGATTTTCTATTTTTTCTTCTGTTTCAGTTAATAAAAATATAGTTTTACACTTTTCAAGCAGAACATTGTTAGTTTGAGTTGCATGGATTGTAAAAATGTCAAAACAACTTCAACCAACACATCTCCAAGCAGATTCTCTCAGGCTGTTAACTGTCAAATAAGGCAGCATGTTTGGCAATAACAATAATGTAAAAATCACTTGAACTAAGGCTTTAGTTGAAGTGTCTTTGAAATAGCACCACACACTCTCTGGCAGCACACAGTGTAGCCTATGTCTTTCTGGCAGTGATTGGCAGAGCTTGTGTGTAAGTGTTTGAGGCACCAGGATTGGTGCTGAGAGATCCAGCTGATGTGGCACAGCTCTCATTAGTAGCTGGCATGGCCAAACCCCATGATACCATGACAGCTGTCTCAGGTTCAGACTGATTAATACCCCCACACTCTGCCACCCTGCTGCCTGTAAGAGCAGGGCTAGAGGAGTGGCACTCTGCACACTAAATGCACAATAAAAACAGAGAAGTTACTTTTACTAAAGTTTAATAGTAAAGTTTATCCGTGTCAAATGCTGACCTTTATACATTTCATAACTACACTGCTTAGGAGTAACCAAAGGTAACAAAAAGGATCATTTTCATCAGACACTTGAAGATGATTTGATGACTGGACTTATTTGTATTGTCTGTCTTATTTTTACAGACAAAAGCAACTTTCAGTTTTTTTTACATTTGATTTCCAAACAAATGGAAATGAGACATACAAATATTTGCTCAGCCTTTACATAACTAATTAATAATGTAGTCGCATAATTACATTTAAATAGTGTACCAATGCACCTGTATTAACAATAGATTTCTATGAGTCAGGCAAAGGTGTTGCTTCAGCCAATAGCAGATAAGACCACTTATGGCTACATGTCTTCGTAATGGAGAAGTAATCACTTTTTAAAATCACTTCTTCACTGTCTGCACTTTTCAAAAGGCAGGGGTCCACTTAAAGATGGCACATATAATGATTGATTAGTGGGCAGCAGTCCAGGCTAGTGGATGGAGCAGCTCTGCCAAAACCGTGCCTTCATCCATTTCTCAGGCCATTCCCTGATTACAAGCCCGCTCCAGCAAAGTGAAGCAGAAGAAAATTAGCCTATAAACCCATTTTGTCCTGGGGATATTTTGCTCAATTACTATGCTGATTAGGGCAATTAGAATACACCATCATTGCCAGGTTTAATATCATGCTAAGCTAAAACTAACAAACTAAAGAGCCATCTATTGTCTCTTGAAAAGCCAATGCAACATATTGAGCTTCACTAAGCTTAGAAAAGCTTCTTGTATTGCATTCTCCTTTTTTATTATTCAAAGACCACTATCCAATTTAAGTTGGTGGGAATGTCCAAATTGAGTTCTTCCTCCAACAGGATGTGTATTGGATCTAATCATCCGCAAGAGCAAGTGTCCACAGATCTGCTCTGGGCTGTGGATGAAATCAAAGCACAGCTTCTATTGCTGGTCAATCACTGATCGATGCTTTAGTCATGCTGCTGACTGCACAGACACTGGATAAATCAATGATAGTAATCAGTTCCGAGAAGTGAGCACTGAGGATGTTAACACAGGAGTTGCTGGTTGTGTACATGTCAAACATTTATAAGTATAGGGCACTGCCTAAAGAGGAGCTGTTGGCAATAGTTTCCTTTGCACCATGTTTGTGAAAATATAGAAAGTATAGTAGAGGAGAATATTTTAAAAAGGCAATTTAACTAATGATTGATTAATTATAACAGAATGCAGTTGCATTCTAGGTTACTAAGTAAAATCTTGGACTACTTTGCACAGTTTAGTCATAACATTAAAGCAACTTACCTATTATTATCTAGTTCCCCTTCAGGTAACCAAAACAGCTTAAGGAATGGACTCAACAAGACCGCTGAAGGTGTGCTTTAGTGTCTGGCCACAAGAATGCTTTAAGTCCAATAAGTTGCGAAGTTGGACCACCATGGATCTGACTTGTTTGCCCAACATTCTCCAAATATGCTCAATCAGACTCAAATGAGAAGAAATTGATTGACAAGAACACCTTAAATGCATTATGGTCTTCAAACCGTTTCTGAACAATTTCTACAGTGTGGTATTAACCTGCTGAGATCATGAGGGGACTACTGTTGCCATGAAGAGATGTACTTAGTCTGAAGCGATGTTTAGGAAGACCATATGTGCCAGAGTAACATCCACATGAATACCAGGAACTACATTTCCCAACAGAACATTGCTCAGAGCATCAAACTGCCTCTGCCATCTAGCTTTCTTCTCCAGGTAAGTGACACACCGGTTAACAGTTTGTGCTGGAGGAGCTCTTCAGTGGAATCACACCAGAAATTCAAGGCTTTCTTACTAGGGCCCATGACCTTGTTGCTGGTACACTGGTTGCCCTGTCTTGGACACCAAATGGTAGATACTAACCTAATTAAACTACCAGGAACACCCCACAACACTTGCTGTTTTGGAGATACCCTGAAGCAAAAATAATCCCTTGACAGGTGCTATTGTAACAAAGTCACCAGTGTTATTCATTTCATCTGTCAATGGTCTCAAATCAGAATTCTTTAGCATTAAATGGCAAAAACACTTGCCATTGTCTGAGCACTCAGGGCCCAATTAACTTTTTCTTCTTCTTTTTCTTTCAACTGCTCCCGTTTAGGGGTTGCCACAGTGGACCAACTGTCTCCATTTCTTCCAGTCCTCTGCATCCTCCTCCTTCAAACCAACCACCTGCATGTCCTCTCTCACCACGTCCATAAACCTACTCTTTGGTCTTCCTCTTTTCCTCTTTCCTGGCAGCTCCATCTTCAACATCCTCCTCCCAATATAATCCTCATCTCTCCTCTGGACATGTCCAAACCAGCGCAAGCTTGCTTCTCTAATATTGTCTCCTAAATGTCTAACCTGAGCTGTCCTTCTAATATACTCATTTCTAATCCTGTCCATCCTCATCACTCCCAACGAAAATCTCAGCATCTTTAACTCTGACACCTCCAGCTCTGCCTCCTGTCTTTTCATCAGTGCCACTGTCTCCAACCCATACAACATAGCTGGTCTCACTACTGTCCTGTAAATCCTCCCTTTTACTCTCGCTGGTACCCGTCTGTCACAAATCACTCCAGCCACTCTTCTCCACCCATTCCAACCTGCTTGCAATCTCTTCTTCACCTCTCTTCCACACTCACTGTTACTCTGAAGTGTTGATCCCAAGTATTTAAACTCCTCCACCTTTGTCACCTCCACTCCCTGCATCCTAACCACTCCACTTTCCTCCCTTTCATGTTTCACTTTCCTCCCACTCATGTATTCTGTCTTTGACCTACTCTCTTTTATTCCTCTCCTCTCTAGAGCTCTTTTCTTATCCTAGCTTCCACGACTCTTTCCCATAACTTCATGCTGTGGCTGATCAACTTTATCCCTCTATTCTTACTACAGCTCTGTGCATCACCCTTATTCTTGAAAATCAGTACCAGTACACTTTGTCTCCGCTCCTCAGGCATCTTCTCACTTTCTAAGATTGTGTTAAACAGTCTGGTAAGAAACTCAACTGCCATCTCCCCTAAACACCTCCATGCTTCCACCGGTATATCATCCGGACCAACAGCCTTTCCATTCATCATCCTCTTCATCGCTGCCCTTACTCATTTGCTGCACTTCCTGGTTCACTATCCTCACATCATCCAATCTTCTCTCTCTCTCATTTTCTTCATTCATCAGCCCCTCAAAGTACTCCTTCCATCTGCTCAACACGCTCTGTTCACAATGTGAGTATGTTTCCAGGTCCATCCTTTATTGCCCTGACCTGCTGCACATCTTTCCCAGATCTGTCTCTCTGTCTTGCCGATCGGTAAAGGTCCTTTTCTCCCTGCTTACTTTCCAACCTCTCATACAATTCACCAAACACCTTATCTTTGGCCTTCACCACTTCTTTCTTCACCCTGCGGTTCATCTCCTTGTACTTCTGTCTACTTTCTTAATCTCTCTGACTGTCCCACTTCTTCTTTGCCTCCCTCTTCTTCTGTATGCACTCCTGGACAAAAACGCTTGTCACTGTCTGAGCACTCAAACCAACCACCTGCATGTCCTCCCTCACCACGTCCATAAACCTACTCTTTGGTCTGCCTCTTTTCCTCTTTCCTGGCAGCTCCATTTTCAACTTCTTCCTCCCAATGTAATCCTCATCTTTCCTCTGGACAGTTCCAAACCAGCGCAACCTTGCTTCTCTAGCTTTGTCTCCAAAATGTCTAACCTGAGCTGTCCCTCTAATATATTCATTTCTAATCCTGTCCATCCTCGTCACACCCAACGAAAATCTCAGCATCTTTAACTCTGACACCTCCAGCTCCGCCTCCTGTCTTTTCATCAGTGCCACCGTCTCCAACCCATATAACATAGCTGGTCTCACTACTGTCCTGTAAACCTTCTCTTTTACTCTTCCTGGTACCCGTCTGTCACAAATCACTCTCCACATACTCCTCCTTCAGGACAACACCTACCCCATTCCTCCTTCTATCTACACCATGATAAAACAATGTAAATCCTCCTTCAATACACCTGGCCTTACTAGCCTTCCATCTAGTCTCTTGTACACACAAAATGTCAACCTTCCTTCTCTCCATCATGTCAGCTAATTCTCTGCCTTTACCAGTCATGCTGCCAACATTCAAGGTTCCTACCCTCACTTCCACTCTCCTCCCCTTTTTTCTCTCCTCATCCCTCCGGATATGCTTTCCTCGTCTTCTTATTCTCCTTTGGCCAACAGTAGTCCAATTTCCACCAGCACCCTGTAGGCTAACAGCACTGGTGGCAGTTGTTGTTAACCCGGGCCTCGACTGAACCAGTATGGACGTCTGTTTTGTTGTCCGCATATTGATTTGGCAAAAGTTTTACACCAGATGCCCTTCCTGACGTAACCCTCCCCATTTATCCGGGTTTGGGACCGGCATGAAGAAATACACTGGCTTGTGCATCCCTAGTGGCTGGGTTGACCAATTAACATTTTAAACTACACAACTGACAAATTTGGTGCATAATTTGAAATAGCATGTCCTGGGTTTCATCCATTTACATTTTACGTAATTTGCACATTTTTTAGCAGCTCATGGAGGGTAGTTTTGATTAATTTTCGATTTTGATTAAAAATGAGAGTCTTAAAAGAACTTGTTATGGGACCCCCTTTACCAATTGCAGCAGAAACAGCGGAATTGATACGGAAGCATGAGCTGGAAATATGTGCTGAAAGAATGATAATCATCAAATTACACAGTTTAAACTCTTGGGATCAGATGGATGTGAAGACATGATGCACAATATGCCATGATGTGGCTGCATTTTGGGCAGACTGTGTAAGATTTCTCAAGCTCTTATTTTGTGACAGGGTAATTACACCCAAGGAGGACATTTAGAGGGAAAGAACTTAATAAACACTGTGCACACTTTGTCACTGATTTTTCATTCTCTGATTTGTTATAGGCTTGTTGATGACCTGCTTTAAACCCTGTACCTTATGAGCAGTCAGTTAGTAGGCGTAGCTACATACAGTGTGTGATAAACTGCAGTCTTCATGATTCAGTTGTAGTGTGAGAGCATATTGTATGTGTGCGTGTGGGTACCTCACTGGGTCAAACGTGAAGTTCACTTGACTTCACAATTCATGGTGTGAAAAAGCAGTTTTCAACTTTGCTGGAGTTGTTTTATTCTTTACCCCATCACACACACACACACACACACACACACACACACACACACACACACACACACACACACACACAAATCATAGTGGGAGAGATGGAATTGTTCAAGGCTGAGATTAGAAAATGAGTTGGTTGAACTGAAGCTGTTTATTGTAGTGAAAGGATATGTGATTAGTTCAATATTTTCTACGTGGAAAGGGCTGCATTCAAGGTATGAAATACCTTTTGATACACCTTCACTGTTGCAGACAAGTACTCGCAGCTGCAAAAATGATTCACAAACGTGATATTTACATATAAACACCTTAGATTTTGAGTCGTTTCCATCAGAAGCAATCTAACAACTGTTTGATAGAAATGTTAATGAATTCATACATGTATGCAGACTTACTACTTCATGATTTGTTTTCAGTTTCTCGGGCCAGTGACAAAAAGACAAACAATTCAGAAGACGCAAAATCCAAAAAAAGTCTTTTCATAATAGTGAAAGTCTTTTTTGTTCAATATTTCAAGCCACCATCATCCAAAAAAGTGTAATTAGTCAGAACTGCTGTCTGGGATGTATAAAACCATATAACCATATGGTGATTAAATCAGAAGATAAAGCTCTTTTAGTAAAGAGAGCTATGGCTTTTGGATAAGTAGCATCATTGTGCAGGCCTGCACTACCTGGTGGAACACACCCCTAGATGTAGTTCTACTGACATTAAGGGTTAAATGGATTTAATGTTCAAAAAATGTATATATATATATATATATATATATATATATATACAATATATTGTTTGTATTTTTTAACCCTGAGATGCAGCACAGGTCCGAGCAAAATTTAAGCCTCTGAAGGACAACTTTAGGGCCACAATTTCAAAGTGAGGCAAACAGCATGGTCCAGACACGTCAGCGCTCAATGGATCAAATATCTCAGAACAAAAGCTCTAGGACCAGCTGTCTACTGTCTGTATGATCGTATTTATGAGGGAAGCACATGAAAGGCAAAACGAGTTCTTATATTAGCATTCCTGCTCTGGGAAATTTAATACAACCCCTGAGCCCATGAAACCCTCAAACAAAATGGAAACACCAACTCAAGTTTAAGTTCATAGCTGGATAACCAACTTTCTCATAGAAGGAACATAACTTTTGATTTCACATTTAGTGCTGAGCTACAATAAAGAAAATCAGTGCTTACTTAGTACCTGTAGCTTGTTTTGAGAAGGCTGTTTATGGTTAAGCAATGCTTAAGACATAAAAGCTAATGTTGCAAGAGATGGATTGCAGTGAATCACTATTATAGATCACTATTCAAAAGGTATTATGTTAATTTGTGGCCTGCCTTCCAGCAGCGGTGGCCTAGTGGTTAGGGAGTCGTGTGTTTGGATCCCAGACCGCTAGATTGCCCTGAGGTAACCTTGAGCAAGGTAGCATCCCCATCGCTGCTCCCCGGGTGCTTTAAATAGCTGCCCCATACTGCATGGTGGGTATGGGTGAAATGCAGAGGTTGAATTTTGTTCAGGCTCACTGTGTGCTGTGCCATATTTTGCAATGACAAAAATAGTCACTTTCACTTTTCAGTGAATTATTTTGCATTAACATTAGTATAAATGGATGAACTATTCCTTTAGGTGATCTCTATGACATCTGTTTAATATGGATACACACATCTCATCCAGCACTGTGTACTATATGACATACTAACAATCAAATAACAAAATATCATCGATCACAGTCATTAAAAAAGAAACTTTCACTGTTTTCTTTGCATTCTCGAGTGTGATACTGTAGAATACATGGTAGTGACTTTAGGGCAATTTCTCTGCAGTGTGCTACTAGATGTACATTAGATACATGTGACGCAATGTGATGAGTAAGAAAGGGTGGTGCAATGCCAGGGAACAAGCCAGCACAAGCTGTGAGTCACAGGCAACACATATGCCACAACGTACGAACACACACACATACATGCAGGAGAGAGGCTAGCAAACCTGATAGATAGACAGATAAGGTCAGGTGGTCTTAAAAGACAATTTCCTCAACATAGATTAAGCCTAGCTGCAAACTAAACTGTAATGCCTGTAGCACAAATGTAGACACTGTCTGAACTGCCTTGGCAATGCAAGAGCTGATCATAATCAATGATAATACTATACAACAGTTTGTTCCAATGATGCACTGCAAAATGTGACAACAGCATGTCATAAATAATATCATATTAATAAAAACAGAATAAATATCATGTCTTTGGGCTAAGTAAACACATACTCTGTGAACTAAATTAGTTGAATTTAATTACTATCAAGGACCATGACTTTAGTTTAAGGAGCTTATTTGGTACATGAGTGAAGGACGCAGAATCATTTGGACGGACATGCGGTTTAATGCTTTTAAATGGAACTCAGCACTCATACACATGTGCATCCATGTACGAAGATAAATATTTCAGGTCATACTGCAATAAATTCAACATTAATATTCAACAGAGTTTTAAAGATAATTCTGAATCGTATATGCATCTGTGGTTCAACTCGAACCTAGTTGTGCTGAAGAGAACTGTAATGAAGCAGAGATTTTGAGGTGCAGATTTGGGAGTAATCTGGTTGTAGAAATCCAGATAAGAGAATGTGAAAGATTCTAACAGCATCGTCAACATATATAGTGCTTTCACTATATTTGCAAACTTTGTATGAAGCAAATGTAAATTGCAACCTATCAGGCCCAGAAATTGGAAGTGAAGTATGCATTTGAGAGTAAAGTGATGACAAAAGCAACGGGAGGTAGAGGTAGAGAGAGAGAGAGAGCGAGAGAGAGAGCGAGAGAGAGAGAGAGTGGTAGGAGCAGAAGATATCTCTTCAATATTCACCATGACCAGCCTGCAGCAGATCGTGACGCTTCTTATTCTAAAAGAGGCAAAGAGCGAGTTCTCTTAGCGTTTTCCATTATATCTGAGTGCTGGCCTATTATGATTCCTCTGAAACTGGCCATCCTCCAGTTTTCTTCATAGAAAGCTGTGATTAAAGGAAAGGAAAAGGTCAGTTTGTAAAACCTTCAAAACTTAAGCTTCATGTGTCCCCTTGCTATGCCTTGAGAGCTACTGACCTTGTGTGTCTTCTGTATCTCATATGTATTTAGATATTAGATATAAAATGAAAGTAATTAATCAAACGACACTCACTAGTTAACTTACTGAAAACCCCTAAACTGTAGCCCGACGTTGCTGGTGCAGAGTTAGAAACTGTAGTCTGTCTTTGAAATGATAATCAAGCCATATTCTACTGCTTAATAAACTTATTAGCTATTACCATTTTAGTGCATCACTTTGTTCAGAACGGTCAACCTCCCAAATAAAGCCTGGTCAGAAGCAGTCCTGAGATCAAAAACTGATCAACAATGATTGGGTTAGATCTGTCCTTGATAAAATGTGAGCTACAGTCATCTGTTAGCACTGTAAAGAAGGTGGACCTTGTAAAGTGATGAGCTGATATAATGTATAGTCCTATAGTCATATAATGCTAGTCATATAATGGTAGTCCAAGGAGGATGTTTTTAATAAAGTTTATGGTGACAGGTGGACTGTGATATCTTTAAAGCAACAATGCAATAAAAATACCTTCTGCTACCAATAAAACACTAAGGGTTAGGTGTCCTCATTAGGATTATGTCCAATCCTGGACCTTTTGTAATAGAATTTCCATCCAGATTGCTGTACTCGTTTAATGCCTGTCTGGGAAACAGTGCTAGGTTTCACAATTTAAATGTATAAGCTCCATTAAAAGTTATAACGTCTTGATTTGTTTAAGTAGAAGATTAAGAAGGGCCTAAAACATTACTTCTAACATCCAAAAGACATCATTCAAGGTGTAGAATATTAGTATTGTGAGAAAAAAACATTCTAATTAGATCTTATAGCAAGAAAATTGCTAGAGCAGGAAATTTGAAATAGTAAATTTCTGTTTCAGCATCTGCTCACTATTTCAAATGTACTGATGTACTGTCCTATCTATTTTCCTCACTCTAATCTGTCCTTAAAGTCACTTATTTTTAGGGCAAAGATCATTGAGAGAGAAAAGCTTTGTGATTTTTAGAGCATTGAAAGGGGTCAATGCATACCGGGTGGAATAAACCAGAACATATCTCATTCCCGCTTTCATCAGCTGACTTACCCTACTTTCAGAATGTGCCAGAAATTTCTCTGAAGGACACCAGACTGTGACAGTGTGATTGCTTTTTAGGAAATGTTTCTGAGCATTGTGAACATGCAGATGTGGTGGCTGTCTGGCTGAAACCTCTGGCTAAAAGCAGGACTTGCGATCCCCAGGAGAAAAAAGAGCTGGCATCAGCACTGCCTCCCAGCAAAAGAATCAATGTGCTTCATGCACTTGGAAGATGTCGTCCAAGGCCTGACATTTCACAGATATATGGACATATTTAATGCCTTCTAAAAAGGTTAAAATAATGCTCGACCAATGTTATTTGGTAGGGAACACTTGTTTACTACTCTCTCCAGAGTCTTTATGGTTTAATGTGGTATGCTTGGCATATGAAACCCTAGTGTGGAGGACTTTGTTCATTACCTTAAATCAACCACATAAGTTTGAAGACAGATTCTTGATGCTCAAAGCTGACATGTAGAGGTTTAGTACATGAAATGTTATTATCTTTCAGCAAGTGACTTTTATAATGGCTTGAGATACTGTATATGATGTGCTATTCAAGTGCCTTTGAAAGGTGGAACCATGTAACAACCCTCTAGATTAGTCATGTGTGCATCAGTCACTGTTCTGAGGAAAAGCATCATGGTTAACTGGCCTGTCCCCCAGCCTGACTCAACAATATACAATATTAATGTAAATGTAATGTAATATATTACATACATGATAATACATTTGGAGAGCATTTGCCTAGTATACACAAGTTCTAGCAGTCATCTTGACAAAGTTTGATTATTCGGGCTGGCTGGTTAATTATCACTGTAAAAAAAATAATGTTATGATGACCTCTTCTCATGGTTTAATGCAAAGAGCCATTCAGCTAATGCAGCTAATAAAAACTAGAAGTGATTCTTTTTTAAAACATCTTCAAAACTTCACATGTTCAAGCCACATCTAGGTCATCATTAAGGTTTTTGTAGACTTGTCAATGTTGTTTTCAATGTTTTATGACTTACTGGGAGGTAAAAATGTTATCCTTATTGAATCTTCATTCATAATGCTGTGTAGTCAAAGACCAATCCTAATCCCTGCCCGGGAAACTAACCATCGGGGTCAAAAAAATGCAATTGCATTCAATTAGATAACAATGGTTCAAAATCTATCCTGATAACTGGCTGTCTAAATACTATTTCCACACAAATGTGACTATTGCTTTGTTTTGTTTGTAGTTTACTGTAAAACATAGCTTTTAGGAATACCAAAACAATACCTAGCCCTTATTGTTACACACTTAATCCCAGTACTTTGATATGGTCTGTCCTGAAGTCATACTCTCTTTCTCTCTCACTCTTCAGGGAGATGGCTCTACCTTCCTACAACTAGGATCTTCTATAGAGCAGCAGATCAATGGCATCTTCAAAGTTATGGAGGAGTACAATTGGGACAGCTTTGTGGTGGTAACCAGCCAGTATCCTGGCTATGAGGCCTTCGTGGACTACATCCGCTCTTTCACAGACACCTCCTACTTCCTGTGGGAGCTGCAGGACGTCCTGACCTTCGACATGTCAGCTGATGGCATGAATGACCTCCGTGCCCGCCGTCTTCTGCAGCAGATTGATGCACAGGTGCTGCTGGTATACTGCTCCCATGATGAGGCCCAGTACCTCTTCAGCATGGCCAGGGAAGTAGGCCTGCTGGGACCTGGATATATCTGGATCATCCCCAGCCTGGCAGTGGGGAACCCCAATGTCCCCCCTCCGGACAGCTTCCCCATTGGGCTTATTAGCATCATTACTGACCGCTGGAAGATGAGTCTGAGGAACAGGGTGAGGGATGGAGTGGCTATTGTGGTGAAAGGGGTGGAGAGCTTCCGCAAGCAGAGGGGTTTTATTCCTGATGGACACACGGACTGCCAGAGTCCGCTGCGGCCAGACACCAATGACACACTGTTCAGGTGAGCGATGGGGAAGAGGTTTTTGGACAAACTTGAGTATGAACAGTGATTAGGAGTTTAATGGCCTTCATATCATTGCTGTTTCAACACACCTCATTTTGTATTATGTTTTACCACATTTTTCAAAAATGTTGACCTTCATACACTAAGTTAAATCGTTAGTTTGCATTTATCACATTTATTTTGTTGCCAATCAATTAAAAAGTTAAATAGTATCAAGAGCAAAGAGTATTTTCTGCATCAGATGAACTAAAATACACAACTGGGTAATTTATTTTTCAAAGGAGGGTGGGAAGGAGGGAGAGAAAGAGAGAGAGAGAGACAGAGAGAGAGAGAGAGAGAGAGAGAGAGAAAGAGAAGGAGAAGGGACTGATATAGAGGTCAGTGATGAAAATCAAGATTGGAAATGAACTTAGAACAGTATTGTTATGGTTTTTGTCAATGCTTTATTCATTTCTTTACTGCAAATCATATATGTGCCTTTTTAATATTTAGACTCTAAGTTTCCACTTACCTATGTAGCACTCCTATCTATTTGTCAGCCTGTCATTGCAAACAAGATGTTGCTTTAAAATGTAGAAGCTGAAGTAGCTATTCTCTTAAAACTATAATATAAACGAAAATGCCGGTTTCTAAATGTGTTGCCAAGAGTTGTAACACACCTTCTGTGCTGAAAGTCACCATGCTGTGAGTATCATTCCCTGCTTTAGGCACAGGGATCAGAGGCAGGAATATAGAATGATAAGATATGCCCTGTCATGCCAACCCAGCCTGAAAGAGCAATCTGGTGCCATCTGTGGCAGGAAACACCGAGCAAATCCTATTTGGTCTGAAAAATTTTTAATCAGCCAAAGGGAAGCTGAAGACAGAAGAGAGGGAGAAATGCAGAATCTGGCACAGGTCAAGGTCACTGAGAACAGAAAAACAGACACACAGCGTTATGTATGTATCTGGGTGTGTGTGTGTGCATGCGTGTGTGCATGTGTGCGTGCGTGTGTACATGTGTACGTGTGTGTGTGTGTGTGTGTGTGTGTGTGTGTGTGTGTGTGCGCGCATTACTTAAGGTTGAGGAAGGCTTGGGCTACCAATGACATCCTTACAAGGTTTTACAAGGGGATACTTTAACATTTTAAACAACTAGGTACAGTGTTTAAATATTCTAAAGTATATTAATTATACATACAGTACTGTGCAAAAGTTTTAGGCAGGTGTGAAAAATTGCTGTAAACAAAGAATGCTTTCAGAAATATAAATAATGATTGTTTATTTTTATCAATTTACATTTACAGCATTTAGCTGACGCTCTTATCCAGAGCGACTTACAAGTAACTAATTACAGGGACAGTCCCCCTGGAGCAACTCACGGTTAAGGGTCTTGCTCAGGGTGGGATTTGAACCAGGGACCTCTTGATCCAGAGGTCCATAGGCAAGTACCCTACCACTAGACCACCACCACTTTGCAATTCACAAAATGCAAAGTGAGCGAACAAAAGAAAAATCTAAATCAAATCAATATTTGGTGTTACTACCTTTTGCCTTCAAACCAGCATCAGTTCTTCTAGGTACACTTGCACAAAGTCAGGGATTTTGTAGGATTATAGTGTACCTAGAAGAACTGATGCTGTTTTGAAGGCAAAGGGTGGTCACACCAAATATTGATTTGATTTAGATTTCTCTTTTGTTCATTCACTGCATTTTGTTGATTGATGAAAATAAATGATGAACACTTCCATTTCTGAAAGCATTTTGTTTACAGCATTTTTTCACACCTGCCTAAAACTTTTGCACAGTACTGTATATGAATAAAAATACACTTTTTACTGAATGCAAATACTGAATGCCTACAAACATGATCTGTACTTGATACCAGATGATTCAGTTCATAACCTACACATTTCTCCTTTTGTTTGAAAAATATTTATCTCCATATTGCTTAACACAGGTCATATTTTGGTATGAAGTCCTTTTAAAATACAGTATAGCTTTCTATAAAGTAAAAATGTATAAATAAAATTAAGTTTTCTACTTCATTTGATCAAAGCAGTTGCTCTCTACATTGTGTGAAAATGTTTTGAATAGAACATGAATAGAAAAGTAGGAATGGTCCAAAGTTACTTGGCATGAGACCTCTTTACATTTACATTAAAAGTTAAGAACACGTTTACCCTCTGCTGTAAAGTGAACGTTTTGGAGATATGGCTCATAGATATTTTGGTTGCGGCTTGCTGTCATGTCCACGGCACATGGATACCCATTAGAACAGTGAAGTTGTTCACATTTACCTCTGCTGAGAAACACTTACATACTACTGAAGAATTGGAGTCACTATAAAAGAAGAAGCTTTTAATTAGTAAAAGCATAAAACTTTGAAACATTTAGGCTGTAGAAATGTTAGTCCTACAGGAGCCAGTGGCTAAAGAATCTGAGCTTGTATAGATCTCAGGCATTGCTAAATGAAAGTGGTAATGAAAACAAACTAATTACAGACTAATTCTAAGTTGACACAGGCAATTAGTGCTAATTTGACAATTAAGAGTGTTTTACCATTAGCACTCACCACTGGGGCAGCAGTGGCCTATTAGTTAGGGAGTCGGCCACACGCTCAGAAGATTGTGGGTTCAAACCCCTTACCGGTAGGTTACCCTGAGGTACCCTTGAGCAAGGTACCATCCCCATCACTGCTCCCCTGGTGCTTTCATGGCTGCCCACTGCTGCATGGGTTAAATGCAGAGGTCCAATTTTGTTGTGGTTCACCGTGTGCTGTGCTGTACTGTGCTGTGCTGTGACCTCGCAATGGCAAGAATAGTCACTTTCACTTCACTTTCACTGCATGCATCTGAGATCTCTCTGGAAAAACTCTTTAAAAGCCTGCAGCAAGTGCAATGCAATGTTTTTTTTTTGTTGGTTTTGTTATTTTTATGTATTTATTTATTTAATTTTTTTAATATTTAGTCATATACACTGATATATACCACATTTACAGTTTTCTCTCTATGCACTTTCTTAAACAGTGCCTAACAACATAGCTAACCATCTTTATATAACCATCTTCCATTTACAACAATGGGCTTTAACCTTTGCAACGGTTAATTCTTTCCTTATAGAATCAGCCTGCACTCGGCTGTGTCATTTCAAATCGATCATATCACGAGTGGGGATGTACGTAGATGTATTCACAATTTTAACATGGTGTCACAACTTGAAAAAACAGCTGCCTGGAGGGCAAAACAAAGCCTTCATTTATCTGCCTGCCACTTATTTTCATTGTTAATGCAGATGCATGCACTAACCAATTATACAGAACTGTGCAAAAGTATTTAGCCACCCCTCTTTTACATTACATTTATGGCATTTAGCAGATGCTCTTATCCAGAGCGACTTCCATACCCTTATTACATGGACAGTCCCCCAGGAGCACCTCAGGGTTAAGGGTCTTGCTCAGGAACCCAGTGGTGGTAGTGCTAGAACCTGGGACCTCTTGAGCCATAGGTCTATAGGCAAGTACCCTACCACTAGACCACCTTCACCCTTATAGCTTCTCTTCATATGTTGCCTCCAAAGGGTCAGACATATTATTTAGCCCTTATTAGCGAACTGTTAATGTTAATGTGCCTGTCACTTTGGCTAGCAGTGCAACAGAATTCCAACAGAGAAAGCTCAGAGGAGCAGGCAGTGGATTAATGCTTTTAGACATGGGTTACTGGAGAAGGAGTAAAAGAATGGCAATCTATAATTCAAAGACAAGTGTTTAATGATTGTATTTTTAGTTATATTTTTAAATCATAGTTTTGGCAGAGTTTAGTAGAGCTGGGTTGTTTTTTGCCGTATATTTCTTAGAAATACTGCAGTAGGTGCTGTAAGGCAATCAAAAGTACTCAAAATGTATAATTTTTTCTCATGTCTTTGTTACTCGTCTGTTGACAGATGATCTAAAGATTTGTTTGCTTTGAAAAGAAGGAAATGTAATCACCTGTGCAGCAGTTATTTTGAACCCCAAGGATTCTGTGTCACTCGAGTGAGAACTATGAATACATGGCTACATCTGCTTCTCCTATAAGCTCCTCCTCAAGCAGACGTAATTAGGGCCCTGTGTAAACATTTCACCTTTGATTAATTGTGTGATACTTTTCACATCAGAAACAACTTAAACCACCTTGATAGACAATTTAACGCTAAGGAAGAGGAAGTTATACCTTTCAATTTGTTCTACTTCTCAAATGTAATTGCATAATTACTTATCGAATAACATAATTAGGTACATAATGTATGTTTTTAATGTTTATTGGTATATTCTTTATTGGCAAGTTTGGGTTTTGTTGGCAAAATGTTGAAAAATAATAGAAATAACTGAAAAAAAAAAGAAAAAGATACAAAAACCAACATATGCAAAACATTTTTTTCTGGAATTGGTGGATTCAATATTTAGAATTTTTTTTTTTTTTTTTTTTACTAATTATATCTTATTTTTGGCATCCTGGAGATACAAATCTATACAAAGGTATGTCTGCGGTACTGTGTAAAAGTCTTTAGCAAACTTTCTCTCTATCTAGTGGTGAGGGAGTTGCCCTGGATCGGAAGATTGTGGGTTCAATTCCCTCACCAGTAGGTTGCCCTGAGGTACCCTTGAGCAAGGTACCGTCCCCATCACTGCTCCCCATGCGCTTTCAATAGCTGCCCCCTGCTGCAAGTGTGTGTATGGGTGAAACGCAGAGGTTGAATTTCGTTGTGTTGTGCTGTGCTGCGTTTCACAATGACGAGGGTTGTCACTTTCACTTTCAACCCTCTGAAGCATGTGTTTTTTTCTGAGTAAGTAAATCGTTATTGCTCAAATAAAAGCTTTTGAATTCTATTTTTCTCAGGTGCCTAAAACTTTGCACAGTACTGTCCATCAAAATAAGCCTTGAACTATTTGAGGACAGAAAAGATTCATGTTGAAAGGAGGAATGAAATGGCCCTTTCTGTCCTCAGACCGCAATATTATTATTATTATTATTTTAAATCTGTAATTAGATCTTAAACATGCTTTGTAAGCAAGCAGAACTATGAATAATAAAGACAGACTTTTAGCTGCTTGCAGGAAAGGTTCGAAGATGATGTATATTACTCCATTCTGACTGGGAAAAGGAGCACAAACCCTTAAATATAAATAAATCCCTTTTGTTTTATTTTAATCCAATATGCTAAATTAAGCAAATCAATCAAATGCGTGCAATGCAGTTGGCAGAAATAGGTCATATTTAAAAAGTTCAATGAACTGGTGCTGAAATTCTGGTTTAATTTGACCAGGTGTGTCCAGAATTTCTATACAATTGTAAACGCAGCCTCTGAGTGAACTATTCAAGTTTGAAGTTATCTAATGCTAAGACTTTTCCTTGCTTTGCTGTTAGATTTGGAGCATGAACATATAATCCCATAACTTTCACCCGCACCAGTCATTTGTAATTAAGGCTGGTATTATGAACGGGTGATTTACTCATTTCACCTGTTAATAAGATTACAGCAGATTACCAGATTACACTGGCTTTGCACACAGATGACACACAGCCTGCATTACCCATGAGGCTCTCATCATGATGAGGTTCATGAGCAAAGGCTGTCCAGCATGTACCAGCATCCAGACATAACTGAATCACTATGCTCTTTTTGACGGTTCAGCTGTGAGGCTATGAGTCACAAAAGAGCAAACAAACATTATCCAGTAAATCCTATAAACACTATACCCAGTAATTTAGCGGAAAGCAAATAGAGAGAAAGAAAATAGCGCTTCAAGTTAATTCATTTATTCATGCATAAGATATTCCGAGACGATGATCCTAACCAGGGTCACAGGAGTGCTCTGAGTTTGTATGAGCATAAAGTGTCAAAGGATGAAATGTTTTACATCAATTTAAGTCTTACCAGAAGCAGCACGACTGTATTTTGTGCAACAAAACATTTACATCATGAACCATATTTTAAGTGCACTTTCATCACAATGCCAGTAAATAAAAAAAAATTCACAATATACTTTTTAGTGTAAAACAATATTGAGAATTTATCAAAATCTATGTTCCTTCTCAAGCCCATAAGGCCTTTCAACCCAGTCTTGAACCCTGACGAAAACAAAATACATGATTTATGAAAACTGAGGGCATGGGGCTCTTCTTGACCTTAAGCTGCTCTTATTCTGAAACATTTATAAAATTGCGGCTCTTTAACTCTCTGTAATTTCAACACTGAAAAATAGATAGCTGATGTGCTGATTAATGCTGTTTTGAGTGAACAGCTAAACTTTCTCTCTGCACGTTTGAAATACGCGTCATTGTCGTGAAACAAGCAAAAGAATCTGACAGTGAAATAAGACTACATCATAAATATACAATATATCTAATATACAACTTATATAAGAAGTCAAAATACAAAATAATAATTAGTTGAAAAATAATGTTTTAACATTTTCATCATGAGAATTAAATATGTATAAATATGCATAACTATACTGACTAGACTTAAAGCAGTGTCACTTAGCAAGATACAGTTTGTTTCATCTGCAGGATCTTTCATTCATAGGCTTAGTAATCATAATGACCTCCTCTTCGATTACTTTCTACAGGCACATGCTGAACGTGTCATGGGAACATACTGACTTCTCCTTCAACAGCGATGGATACCTGGTCAACCCGTCTATGATTATCATCACACTGGACCGTGAGAGGCAATGGGACAAGGTAATAATAATAATAATAATAATAATAATAAGACATTCATACACAGTACTGGACGAGAGTCTTGAGCCTCCCATTAATTTTCCACATTAACCTTCTGAAGAGCCAGATATTCTCATATTTTTAAAATGTATTATCAGAGTCAACGCTGTCTATTTTCATTTTCAGTCCAATCCCTGTTATTTTTTGTTTGTTAAGCTAATCAATGACCTGTGGACAGGCAGGTGATTAGAATACTGGTGATGATGAAAACAATGTGAACTCCTAGCAAAATATATACAAATGAAAAAATGGCTCTAGACCTTTGCACAGTGCTACACATGATAAATTCTGTCCCTGATACGTCTTGATACAGGCCATGTGATCCCTCAACTGTGCCATGGCTATTGCAATGGGGCAGTGGTGGCCTAGTGGTTCGGGAGTTGGCCACAGGATTAGAAAATTGTGGATTCAAACCCCTTAGGTGAACTGAGGACAGTAACCCTTGAGCAAGGTACTGTCACTGCTCCCTGAGTGCTTTCATAGCTACCCACTGCGACACGGTGTTTGTTAAATGCAGAGGTCCAATTTTGTTGTGCTGTGACCTTGCAATGACAAGAATAGTCACTTTCATGTTCTACTATTAGAGTTGCTGGCATGCAAAGTCTAACCCTTTCAGGAGGTCCTGAACAAAACAGAGCTTATATCACTCTACTACTCTCTGACTCCCCAAGGCCATTAAAATCAGTCTCAAGTCACTAACCACTGCTTAGAGAGTAAGTTCTGTATCTGCTCCCACCTATCTAAACTCAATCACACAGGCTTATAGACCTTCTCGCTCAGTACATTCCTCTATGGAATGTGGTCTGGTATTGCCATCCCTGCTCACAAGACAATCTGACCAAAACAGTCCAGACTGTTCTCATTCTTGGTACCCAGATGGTGGAACGTATTACCAAATACGAACAGAGCAGGGAAGTTCCTCTCTACCGTGACCTTGAAGGCACATGTCTTCTGAGAACACATCCTTTCCTGAAATCCTATCACTCTAACATACATAACTTGGCCTTACTCATCACATCAAGCTGTTCAGCTTATACGCTCTTCTAATAAACTGTTTAGTACTTAAAGCTCACTCCTCAGCTTTTAATGCACTTGAATGCTTCACTTGTAAGTCGTGTGGATGAAAACCTCTGCTAAATAAGTACTCGTAAATATACCCTGAACATTATGATAATTAACCTTCTATGCGGTTAATTTTTTTTCTGGGTAAAGTATTAATATGAATGAAACTTGTAATTAAACTGAAAATGTTTTGTGCATTTGTGTTTGCTTACTCGACACTCCAAATGAACAAGAATAAGAATAAGCGCAGCGGTGGCCTAGTGGTTAGGGAGGTGGCCACAGGCTTGGAAGATTGTGGGTTCAAACCCCTTAACAGTAGGTTGCCCTGAGGTACCCTTGAACAAGGTACTGTCCCCAACACCGCTCCCTGGGCACTTTCATAGCTGCATGGGTTCAATGCAGAGGTCCAATTTTGTTGTGGTGTGCTGTGACCTCGCAATGACAAGAATAGTCACTTTCACTTCACTTTCACAAGCTGCGTCATTAGTACAAAGCATTGCTCCCATGAAGTACCAACAGCTACTTGAGTACAAATTGCCCTGTCACCTTACATGTTCCCATTAAAATAATTCATTTAACCAGGGCATGGACCAGATTTTGTACATTTTTCCGGTCAAGTGATACATTATCAAGCAAGCTAACAATGGTTATTTGAAAGGACATATAAAGCTAAAAAGAAGCTTTTACTGATACTGTAATGTCCTCCACAATGCAACAAACAATTTTTTTGATTGTTAGATATGATTGAGTTTCTTACTTTGTTATGTTAATATTTGTAGCCAATATTATTTATGAACTTTAATTGATGAATATTTGAATTCAAGCGATACGTAATAGGTAACTTTTAAAAATCGGCCCTGTATACTGTTAGCATTTAGAATATGATGTTACAAGACTGGAACTGTGTGAACCCCATTTGTTTTCACCATTTGTTTTGGTCTTTTATTTCTTGAATGTTAATTTCAACTAATGGTTTTGAACTATTGTATTGTTGTAACATACTCCCCCTTCTTCAGTTTCTTTACTGACAGTGGGACATTAATTTCCAGTATTTGTCAATATTTAGCAGAATCCTTTATTATCCCTGCACATACTCTGCCACAGCATCCAAACAGCTTTAAAGCATGCATCCACCCTCAGTGCTCTGCCTCTGGCTTATTTAAGTGTTGTGCTGCATACTTTGAACATTTACTTTTGTGATCATCTTTTTGCAATGACTGATCACAAAACTGAAAAGCCTTCCATGTATATGTTGCATTGCGCTGGAATTTTCTTTCATCTCAGGTCCTTAGTCTACCGCTTAGATGAGACCATGGCTGTGGAGCACAACACCCTTAGAAGTTTAAAAGTACACGTTATTTATCGACCTCTTAAGCTGTCTGCGCCTGATTTAAGATTAAGATTAATATCTTTATAAATGTGCCATCTTTAATTTTTTGTCCTGCAGATGTATTCGCTTCTCTTTACTCAGAAAATCAAATGAATGTGAACGGTCCAAAATTAGTTGCAAACGATTAATTTACCCAAACATCAGTCATTAGGTATTTCGCTGAATCCTCTGCCATGCTGATCACAGCTTCCTCTCAGTAAATTGTAACTCTGAAGAACTGATGAAGAAATTTATATGACAGCTTTAAAAGGTTAACTCAGTTTGAGAGCAATGGTGAACTCTGTTGTCTTCAGCCTGAGTCAATACAACAAAGCGATGCAGGGAAAAGCATTTTAATTTTAAATTACCCTGACTCTTTTCCATTTATTTTTTTGACCGCGAATGTGGTCGGCATCCGCAATGCTGAAAACAGTCTATTTTCAGTTTGTTTGTGAATAATCCGGATATATGGACAATTATAATTATACAGGGATTCTGTAGGATTATAGTCGGTGTATGATCAACCAGTTTTATCAAACAGGTGCTGATGATCATCAATGTCACACGGAGGTCGAAACACAATCATGTTTGGAACAACCGACCAGCAGAGTTCCTTCAACAACTGTGTGCAAGTGTACCTAGAAGAATTGATGCTGTTTTGAAGACAAAGGGTGGTCACACCAAATATTGATTTGATTTAGATTTCTCTTTTGTTCATTCACTGCATTTTGTTGATTGATGAAAATAAATGATTAACACTTCCATTTCTGAAAGCATTCTTTGTTTACAGAATTTTTTATATCACATTACTGGATAATAGAATCATAAAATATTTTATTTAGAATAATAAAAATATGCCAAAAACATCTGTACAAGAAAGGTCCAAGAAAGGTACCAGCAGGTCCTGGATGTGGACCAGCGTTAAATCAGGGCTGATTCTGTGACATGATGTGGAAGGCATCCTCTTTGGCGCTGGGAAATGGGGGAGGAGAGGCATCATGAAAAATAGAACAAAGCTGCTCAAATGAGAGGTGTGCGATAATGACTTGAGGACATGAGGCGAAACTTGGCATGCACGTCAGACCCTGCCTCTCACACCTACCCACACACATCATTATCATTTGTTATCATTTCCTTCAGAGGCTTTAGACACATTGTTGCATTAGTTGTCATGAAGCCCAAAATATGGACCTGTATCAACGAAACTTTTCGGAGCTGTTTACAAACAGCCGTTTGTTTCCGGATGTGATGCGGTATAGTATCTGTAAACTTTCACAGCTCATTTAGAATTTATTTAGAAGTTATGGATGGTGAGATCTGCAAGATCTGTGGCATATTCAGTATAACATTCATGCAATGAATGGCGAGAGGAAAATAGTGTGGAGAGAACAGTTATAAGTTGTTTGCCTCAAGATTCAATCATCGCTTTTTAAAAAATGAGGAATTCTGCCTGTTGATTTAACTATAAATTCAATATCAATGCAGCAGATATTTCTCAATAATTACATTTTCGTCTGGGACTCTGCACATGAATTTGTTATTTATTGTTTCATATTTTTATTACAATTACTACAAACTGCAAATTGTGAAGTTATAATGTTATAATAATGTCTACCTATGGAATTTTGGTTTTATATACAAAAGAAACAATAATAATTATTATTATTATTATATAATTTGCACAATGATTATTATTTCAAGTTTTTAATAATACTGAAGAGTCTCTTTATTTGGCACAACTACTCTGTACTTTTTATCAGATCCACTTATAATACATATGCAGTGATTTACAGTTAGAGATTGTTTGTGTGGTCCAAACTGTGTAGGGCATTACATTTGCATTCAACGTGCTGAGAATGATCAACCACATAATACCGGTTCACTGCTGCTTACTTTAGGGTTTTGATCATTAATGAAGTAAAGATGGCTCATAAATGATGTAGAGACAAATTGTAACTCTAAAGTGCCCCTTAGTGCTCAGCAAAGCTCATAAAACTCATTGAGTGCAGGTATGAGGTGTACCTAATAAAAGGGCTTGTCACTGTAAGTGAAAACATGCTACTGACATTTCCGGCTCATTCCATTATGTGGGCTAATACACTATACGATCTTGTCATTTTGCTTGACTCTGGCACTGATGAAAGGCACTGACAAAGGCACTGATGAAAGTGATCCGCTGTCTTTTCTGCCCCATGTGGAAATCTATCCAACACAATGCATTGTTTTGCCTTTGAGTCAAATCCTTCACCTTTCCTAACGCCATTAAGCTGCTGGCTGTCAATGATAAGTCACCTATGACTGACTCACAGTCTCAATAAGTGATGATACTCAGCACAACATAGCTTTCTACATCTAACTCTGTAAAGAAATAAGCCAGCATTAAGCAGCCTAACCTGTCTACTGCATTAGCAGGGTATAGTTGGTTATTTCCCAACAGGACTGAAAAGTTACTTATAATAGAAGACACAAGGCAACTGATGAATTTCTAGATAGATATTAGAACTATGGACGGTGAATGCTGTAGTTATTAGTTAAAATATTTTCCAATGTTTTATTTATTTATTTTTTACAGAATTCTACAACCAACGGCTTATTCCAAATTCAACTTGTTCATTTCTTAGCACACAGAAATGTTACTGAAAATTACTGACTGTGGTAATGAACCATGTGCTGCAGATGCAATGGAGTAAGTTTAAAATGGAAGTGTTCATCATTTATTTTCATCAATAAACAAAATGCAGTGAATGAACAAAAGAGAAATCTAAATCAAATCAATATTTGGTGCAACCACCCTTTGCCTTCAAAGCAGCATCAGTTCTTCTAGGTACACTTGCACACAGTTGTTGAAGGAACTCGGCTGGTCGGTTGTTCCAAACATGACTGTGTTTCAACCTCCGTGTGACATTGATGATCATCAGCGCCTGTTTGGTAAAACTGGTTGATCATACACCGACTATAATCCTACAGAATCACTGACTCAGTGCAAGTGTACCTAGAAGAACTGATGCTGCTTTGAAGGCAAAAGGTAGTAACACCAAATATTGATTTGATTTCGGTTTTTCTTTTGCTCGCTCACTTTGTATTTTGTAAATTGATAAAAATAAACAATCATTATTTATATTTTTGAAAGCATTCTTTGTTTACAGCATTTTTTCCACACCTGCCTCAAACTTTTGCACAGTACTGTATATAAAACCTTTATAGTAACGAACAGATCTTTAATCACTATCCACTGAAAAGCTCTTTATGAAAACTTAAGTCATTCTTCAGTTGCATTCACAGTGTAAATTGAAGGCTTACACTTATATTGGACTCTGACTTCCTCACTGAAAGTTCTTCAAGTCATTTTCATGGCACTGAAAGCAATAACTTTTGGAAAAATGGACTAAGTTGCGGCAGGAGATCTCTATAGCAGATACATGACTTCCTGGGTTTTCATTTCTGCCTGGTCCCCTGGGGTGGAGTCTAGTATCTGGACTCATTGTCTCCAGCTCACTTGAGAGATGTACAGCCCTCTGTATCTCCCTTGTACATCTATCTGTGTGCTGGTCTAGTGTGATACTGCACTCCTCACTCTCCACCTGCTGCAGAGGGGATTTATTAGGCAGGTAAATCACCAGATAACTCTTTTCAAAAGCGGTCCAGCTGACAGCTGACAATGACTCGTTTTTCATAACTGCGTCAGCGACGTCTCCCAGTGACACCTCTTTTCCAAAAATGCGGCGGAGCAACCTCAGGCACATTGAGAGAATATTAAACAGACAGACGACAGTGGGAGAGAGTGAATGAGCGTAAGACGGGAATGGCTTGTCCCATCTCATGCCTTCCAATTGATTTAAGGCTGTAAAAAGCAGAACATCTTAATCTGCATCTCTCTCTCTCTCTCTCTCTCTCTCTCTCTCTCTCTCAGAGAACTGGAACACTGACAGGTCAGAATGGGCTCTTTTAATTTATTAACTTCAGTAAAAAAATCAACCGAAAAATAATATAAAATCAATACAAATATGGTCAAATCCTCTTTTTAAACAGATTCTGTAATGTGCAGGGTACTTAAAAATCAACCACTGTGCGAACCATTACGCTGTTGGTAAATTTCTGCTGAATATGATTGTTTGGGTCGGGTTAGGAAGCTGCTCTCTTTCAGATATGATTAGTAAGCCCACAAAAAATAAAATAAACAACGTGGGTGTTTTATGGATGTTTAAAATACTAGTTGATCCCGTTCAGAAAGTGAAGTGATCAAATCATTTGATCAATGATTGGCAAACACCTAAACTGCTGACTAGAAAGGCCCTTCCCTCAACAGAACATCTTTACTCAGCTCTAAATAAATTAAATTCTGAAAAACCATGTCCATAATAGCCATATCTGTTAGAAATTGCAAGCAGGTTTAAGATGGATTTGGGTTTTAGATTTACCAGTACCTGATGGGTCGGGTTGAGCCAAGTCTCAAAGCTGCGGATTGAGTAAAGTAAGTTTTGCTGTATGAAGTGTTACTTACTTAAAGGCCTTGTTTCAGGCAGCACATGAACAGCTCATTTCTTGATGATGAAGATTAGTTGGGAGCAGAAATAAATGGGCAAGCTTATGTCTGAGTAAGAAAGGGCCGTATTTTGATGACCCTGGAAAACCTATTAGAGGTCAGAAAGAAACTATGATAAGGCACAATTTGAAAAATAAATGGGGAAAAAAATAGTTGCTCTTCTACTTTTTTCTTATATTCCATCTATCATTGGGCAGAAAAGGCTTGTGGAGGAAGATGTGCAGACAGACGGATGATTATTTTTTGGAGGGCTTTGATTACTACCATATGGACAGAGAATTTCGTTTCAAGAGGGAGAAAACATTGCGCAGCCAAAACATTTACTCACAATTTGTCTTCTCATATATACTCTGAAGGTGACAGACTCAATTTCCTTTTTATATTTCACCGCTTTCAGTTTTCAAATATTAACTTTCAAAAATCCATTAGCAAAAACCATCTGTTACTATCATAACTTATATCAATGCATGTTGTATTGCAGATATGCACTGTGTGTTGCATATGAGGGCTTTTTGATAACGATGACCTGCTGGCGACCTTAGAAGCGTAATTCTGCTAGAAGTGCAGCTGCTAACAAGCCTCAAGACGCAGATCTGTTTCATCTGAGTGCATTTGGATGAGATTTAGGCTTCTGAGCCCCCAGACAAAGCTTATAAGCTGTTCTGAGCTAAACAAGCAGATAAATCAATACAGACAAATTCTCAGGGCATATACACTGATCAGTCGTAACCTGAAAAACATCTGCCTGAAATTTTGCAGGTCCCCCATGTGACTGCAAACCAACTCTGACCCTCCGAGGCATGGACTCTGTAAGACCTCTGAAGGTGTGCTATGGTATCTGTCACAAAGACTTCCACAGCTGATACTTTAACTCATGTAAGATGGGAAGTGGAGCCTCCATGGATCAGACTAGTTTGTCCAGCACATACCACAGATGCTTAATCGGATTGAGATCTGGGGAATTTGAAGTAAACAGCTTGAACTATTTTTCATCACAGGGCACATTACTCTGCCAAAAGAGTCCACAAGATATTGAAGAGCTACAATATATTTGTTGCTCTTTGTTCTGTTAATAAATCTGTGGTGTGACACTTTATTTGAAGGGCACAAGAACTTTTAGAATACAAGATTAAACATTCAATTCAATATTTAAGTACTTTTCAACAATTTATGTAGGTATGAAATAAAATGATTATGTGATAATGAAAAAGCATTATAACAGTCGTGGAAATTGGAGTCATTTATATATATATATATAATTGGAGTCATTTATATGTGATAAAGGATAGTTTCCAAGTAATGAAATGATTAAAGCAGCAGCTTAGTTGAGAACACCTAATGCAAGTTCTGTTATTTCACAGTGCAGCTGTGCGCCATTAAGACACAAACAGCATAACCTGGTTTTTTGTGTCCTCAGCCCCACAGTTCTCCTTCACAGAAACTGCTTCTCAAAATAGTTTAACATCTATACTATAATCTACTATATGTATATAGCAGTGGGCAGTAGCCCCTAACACTAGGGGCAGCAGTGGCCTAGTGGTTAGGGAGTTGCCCTGGATTGGAAGATTGTGGGTTCGATTCCCTCACCAGTAGGTTGGCCTGAGGTACATTTGAGCAAGGTACTGTCCCTATCACTGCTTTCATAGTGCTTTCTATAGAGTGCTTTCATAGCTGTCCACTGCTGCATGGTGTTTGAGTGCATGGGTTAAATGCAGAGGTCCAATTTCGTTGTGGTGTGCTGTGACCTCGCAATGACAAGAATAGTCAATTTCACTTCACTATAATTTCTAAAATTACTCATACTACTTTTAATACCCAAGTACATTTAAAGGAAAGTAATATTTTACTTTGAGGGGTTTCTTTTTGTACTTCATCTTCACAGGTACAATCACTTTATTTTAGTTTGATGGGATGCACTATAATATTAGTTTTTCACTAATAAGTTTAATTCTCTGGGTGTTAAATATATGTTTTTTCCTGGCTCATGGTCAATATGTTAAAGACATTTCACCAAATAACTGTAGGTAAAAATGTCTCTAAACAAGCACAGAAAATAAATACATGCAATTACACAAAAAGATAGCTCCATTAGCCACAAAGCAATCAGAGACATTTTTGTCCGGTTCTTCTGTCTTGCTTCATTGCTGTGATAAATACTTACAGGAAATTCTCTCATTACAAATCAGTCAAACATTTGTTATGGCAGTTCCTTAGTTAACAACACTGGAGCGTAATGTCAGCCCTGATGAGCACTTAAGCACATGCGGCATCATTATTTTAAAAGTAAACAACAGCACAGCCCTCTTTATTTCCTTACATTGTTCTGACAATGATCTACTGAAGAAAGAATCCCAAAACACTTCCATTCATTTGCCATGTCATCACAATGAAAAGGAAATTAACCATGGAGGCTTAATTCTGCATGCAGCTTACAAAATTGCCACTGAGTAAACATGCGCTAATTGAAGCAGATGGAAACAAAGGGATCTTCTGCATCATGCACTCGGGTATGCGATATGTGATAACTAGATATTTGATTAGGATTTGAGAGAGGAAAGCTTTTTTTTTTTTCCCAGAAATACATTTGAAAGTCAAACACTCCAGGGATGTTGCAAGTAGTGTGAGCTAGAGTGAACCAAGTGGAAAAAAAAAAGAAACGCAGCACAGCACAACACAACGAAATTCAACCTCTGCGTTTCACCCATACACACACGTGCAGCAGGGGGCAGCTACCGAAAGCGCCCGGGGAGCAGTGATGGGGATGGTGCCTTACTCAAGGGTACCCCAGGGCAACCAACGGGTGAGGGAATCGAACCCACAATCTTCCGATTCAGGGCTAATCCCTAAGCACTAGGCCAGCGCTGCCCTTGGCCTTATGAAAGCCCTTATTAAAGCTTAACCAGCAGCTTGCCCTTATTACAAAGAAATGAGGTTCTGCAGCACTGTGTTTAGCTACTGTGTTGAAGACACTACTATGCTGACTGTGGAAGAACATGGGGAAGAAATGTCCAGTTTACCAAGTCTTAATTGCGCTATAGATGCTGAGCTATATGTGCGCGCAGCATGGATACAGGGACTATGTACCGAAAAATTAATCTGAAACAGTCTCTCATGGAAATCATTCTTTTCCTCTTACTCTGTAGGTGGGAAGTTATGAGTCAGGTATCCTGCAGATGCGCTACCCAGTCTGGCCACGATACGGCACGTACATGGAGCCAGTATCTGACAACCGACATCTGACAGTGGCCACACTTGAAGAAAGACCGTTTGTGATAGTAGAGGCCGTGGATCCCATCACTGGCACCTGCCTCAGCAACACTGTGCCCTGCAGACGGCAGTCAAACAAGACTGAATTGTAAGTTACCTGGGCTTTAAGTGAGAGGAATAGTAGACAAGCCAAAACTCAGATTTGTGTGTCCAAGATCATAACAGAGCTAGTCCATGTACTGATAGTAGGTGTTGCAGAATTGACAGCTTGTGGTCTCCTCCACAAAAATGTTGAGCTGATGTTGTAATTCGGAAAGGGGAAACCCTTACGTTACTCATTATTCAGTTACTTTTTCTGAGGTTTTTTAGGCTACTCTGCCTACTTTAGTCAAAGATGTGAAATATGTCATGGTGGTGTTATAGCATTTAAGGCACTCATGCACAGACCAACAAAATAACAAGAGCTAAAAACAACTGACGTCGAAAGTAACATAAATATTCTGCCCAAATAAAGAAACCTGGGTCAAATAGTCCCATGCACTAACCAAAAATGTTCCAGACGCAATATATTTGCAGTATAGTTTGTCTCTTAATGTCAAGGACCTGAATTTGAGGATCTGCTTGAAACCTGAAGCTTGGATTTAGCACTATTTGTATGCATTTTGCCCTTTGAGAGCTGGAATAAGCTCCAGCACACTGTATTTTTCTTATTGATGGATAGTGGACAGTGTGCTGTTTCACCCAGGATACTCTCTATAATTTGTTGTATGGTGCAAGCTTTTTGATTTCCTTCATACCATTATACCTCAAATAAAACAAAAACACCTGAGAATGCAACAGAAATTTGGACACATCATTAACAGCTTAAACACTTGATTGGCTGCTAGAAAGCAGCAGTAGGTTAGCACATGTTCCAAGCCCAGTGCATGTAGTGGGAGAAACACTGTAGGAAAGAAACACAAAAGGAGTCATTAGAAGAGAGGTTGTCAGCATGTGAGATCTGCCAACCACAGAAGGGTCAGGCACATGCTCAGATCTTGAAAATTTCTCAATGCTATGTGTTTGACTGTAAAAGCAAAGACTGGATGGAAGTAGCAAAAAATGTTAATCTATGTAAAGATCCACCATCTAATGAAAACAGCTTATACTCAGTCCAAGAGCAGTTTAGCAGTTCAATGCTTTTGTCTTTAAATGCTAGTTTTGCATCTTCAACCACAGGTTGGATTTGAAGGGTAATGTTGGTAGTGGTCCAGTGGTAGGATACTCCCATATGGATTAAGAAGCCGCAGGTTAAAAACCACCACCATTGGGTTCCTGAGCAAGACCCTTAACCCTGAGTTGCTCTAGGGGGGACTGTCCCTGTAATTAGGACATGTTAGTTGGTCTGGATAAGAGCGTCTGCTAAATGCTGCAAATGTAAATGTTGAAAAACTAAATATTTTTATGTTAATACTGCACTTTAGGCACGTTTAATTTGTTTACTATGTTCAGTGTAAAGGATTTTCTAAAGATGTACAGTAAAAAGAAAGCTTACACAACACATTTACCTAGTGTCCTTCAGTGTTTGCTAGGTTGCACAATTAAAATGCTTTTTTACAGTTATTTATACTTTAGGCATTAAATATGGTCATTTGTATTAAAGTCAGCCAGCTTTTGCCAACAAAAATAGGCTCACTATTTTCTGACAGGCTTTCCTTGGTCTCTGTCCCATCATATATCATGAAATATACAGAAATGGTCAGAAATTTAATTATACCATGTTATAAATGTTTGCTCATACTGAACACTTCTACCTTTGAGTCCGTTATTGGGGCAACCCAGAGACTACAAAATAAGGAATGACTTCAGAGGTCTATCTGTCTTCCTGCTGTGTGCCTTCTGAAATGAAGGCTGAAAACTACATAATATAAAAACAAGAAAAAGTGGAATGCCGGCGACTATATTTTTATGGAACCCTCTAGCAACAGAAATAACTGCACGGGACACAAATCACATCTTGTTTTGAAAAGTGCTTCCTATTCAATGTTCAGGCAAATAAACAAGCTTAAGTATATAAAAAAATGTTTTTCTGAATATTCAGTTGCAGCATGTTTCAACAAGTTGAGTGTAATGCTTAATGTGGTTTCACAGCTCTGACTCAGCTTAGAAACAATGCAAACATATCTAATCAGATAAGATGGTTTATTATTCAATACAGTGAACACATTATCCATAATCCTCTGGTGAAGCAGTTATCTCTTAAGCACCTAAAAGTTTTGTTGTATGGGAGTTACACAAAAAATGATATTCCTAGTCTGCATTCCTTCTGTTCCCAACAGCACAGATAGAATGTAATACATTCAAGACAATAAAAGAAAAATGTATTGCTAAATGTAAGTACTCATAGAAAAGTATGTAAGCACTCATAGAAGTCAACATCAAGTGGGTTGGGTAAGAACCGAAAAGTTACTTTATGTTCTTAAGAGCTTCACACCCTAATGTACTTTATGTCCTTGTGTTATGTCCTTAAGTCAGCAATTGCTGAATGGGCTGCAGTGGCAATTAGTCACCAGAGTGGGAAAGCATGGTCAATGTGACAAGACAATTGTCTCATTGTCAACAAAATGAGTAGTCTGCATCTCCACTCACAGAATGTCACAGTATTTACAGATCCACTAGAAATGGCTTCTTTATTGAAGTAAGGTTAGTCTCAGCTTCATCACCGCCATCATTTTCGTGGAGCATTGAAGAGTGAGCTAAAGTCCAAAATCTTTTCTAAGTCAGAAACTAAACAAAGTCAAAGAAATGCAGCAAAACCAATTTAATGACGAGTTCCAGCAGTCGTGGTCCAGTGGGAGCAGCTCCAGTTTGCTCATTCCAACCTTGGACTTTAAATACACTTCAAAACATCTTTCTCCTCCTTTGAAATTTATATAAATCCAACCCATTAATGGTTTTCCACCAATGGTTCCCAAAGCCATCATGATTAACACTTCTGCTTCGCCGCCGTCACGATTAAAACTTCTGTTTCCCCTCCTTAACCATTTCCCCACCATTAACAAAGTCGTAAAGCTGTCATCCTTCCATGCTATGTTTAGGAATGTAACAGTTCACATGTGCTCCTGTAAGCCGTCTGGCGGTCAGATGTAGGTCAGCAAACTCTGTGAACTCAGTAGGGTGAGACATTGTATAAGGACAATAGTAAAGGGATTTTCACTACATCACAAGTCGTCATAACAGATTTGTTTAATGATTAATTTGTCAGCTAATTCTGATGGTTAATTTTGGGACTTTGCAAACTGACCTGCAACCACAAAGATCAATGGAACAACAGTGGTGCTGACCACATATCTTTCCTGATACCCATATTGAAGTAAAAGTGACAAACTGTCATTGTGAAACACAGCAAGTCAAGTCAAGTCAAGCAGGATTGTATTGTCATTTCAGCCATATTCACAGTACATCGTGAAACAAAATAACGTTCCTCCAGGACCCTGGTGCTACACATAAGATGACATAGGACACAACATAAGACACAAATAAATGCAACCTCTGCATTTCACCCATACACACCAGCAGGGGGCAGCTATTTAAAGCACCCAGGGAGCAGTAATGGGGACGGTACCTTGCTCAAGGGTACCTCAGGCCAACCTATGGGTCAAAGATATGAAACTATGACCTTCTGGTCCTGGGAACTCATCCCTAACCACTAGGCCACCGCTGCACTAGTGGTTTCTTGCAGAGTATCTTGTGAATACACATTGGAACAAATACTTGTTTTTTTAAAACAAATAAGCTTAGAGCTATTTTTAATCAATGCACGTCACTTCACCAGAAAAGCAATCTAAATGTGCAGTTTAGCTAAAATTGATCCAACTTTCTACTAGGCCACAGGATAAAGACACAGTTAACATGACATCATACAGCAGTGTGCTATATCAGGCCACATTTGTTAAAAAATGGAATTGAATTCATTCTTTTTTTTCCTCCAATATCCCATCCGGCATTTTTTGCTGATGTAGCTCAATGCCCCTCAATACTGATATGCTATTTCTAAATGTCAAGGTCTTAATCAGGCATGAATTACAATGGAACCTAAAAAAGTATAAAGTGAACTGCTACAGAGAAAGAGAACAAAATCGCTGATGTCTGAAACATAGTTGCATTGTTATTCACCACATTTACATTTGCGGCATTTAGCAGACGCTCTTATCCAGAGCGACTTCCATGTCCTAATTACAGGAACAGTCCCCCTGGAGCAATTCAGGGTTAAGGGTCTTGCTCAGGGACCCAGTGGTGGTGGCCAGAGGTGGGATTCGAACCTGGGACCTCTTGAGCCATAGGTCCATAGGCAAGTATCCTACCACCCTCACCCTACACCTTTTAATGCAATTGATATTAAGCTTTGACTTCAACGTATGAAAAATGAAACTAGTTTAATGTAGTATGTGCAATGTAAGGGCTTAACTCATCAAAACATGGTTAAACTAGTCACATAAACTCCTCTGCATGGCTGTTACATGCAAAGTGAACAAGACGTGACTGAAATCATCAAACTAATGGGCCATGGATTCCATTTGGACTCTTAATTAATAGGATGTTCTACCAATATCTCACTGTTTTCCAATTTACTCTGAAAGCATTTTACTTATAGGGACAGTTGTGGTCATGTGGTTAAGGACTAGGACCCATGATCGCAGAGTTGTGGGTTTGACTCCTTGACCAGTAGGTTATCTTGGAAGTAATCCTTAATCAAGGAACCAACCCACAAAATTGCTTCCTGGCTGCTGGGATTGATCCTCCTTCTACTGGTGTGTGTTTACTACCTTTGTGTTTGGATGAGTTAACTGCAGAGGACAACTGCTCATGCACGAGGACTTTTATTGAACTTGGTTTCTGTTTTTAGCATCTGACCAGATCAGTGTTTTCGAGCATAACTCTTATTTGGACACGTTGTAATTTCAGAATTAAAACCTGCCAAACACTAAAAGTTAAAGTTACTTGAAGACCGGAACAACTAGCATCTACTTCGTGTCAGCTGTGTAAAAAAATTGTCAAAAAGGTGTTTCACATTAGTTTAATCTAATTCTCTATACTATTTGTTAAGTAGACCAAGCAAGTAAGAAACCCCACTTCAGACCTAATAAACATTAACAGTTTGTTGCATTCATTTGGCTCCACAGCATGAAAGTCTCAGTAACTACAGGAAAATATTTTTTTATATGGCTGCACCATCCAGATTAGACATCCTATAAGAACAATTTCAGCCCAGACTGTTTTTGAAATTAATTCAGGGAGTCGTTTAGGATATGAGCCCTTTAAGGCTTTTTGCAGATAGGTCTAAAAATGAGAATGGTCGTCATATCTGAAAGGGTTAAGACACTGTGGTAACAATAAAAACTCTATTAATCATGCGACTGCTGCTTGTAGACCTAAACCTGACCATATGAAATTATTGAGGAGTTTGTTTGTGTGTAATTGGAGGGTTTTGTTCTCACTCAGATCTTTCATTACTAACTCCTGCTGTATCCACTCAACTGCCATTACATTTACCTCAGGAACTCCAGCCACCTGCTCAGAGCAGTGCGCTCAACCAGGTACCTGCTGGCTCTGAGCTACAGCGAGAGATAAAACTTTACCCGTAGCACTGTGGAGCTGCCTGATGAGAGCAGGGTGATTATTAGCAGAGTTGATTAAAGTGGAGCCTCAGCCGTCATTGGAAGCCAAACAACCTCCGAGGGCTCTCTCAGTCTGCCTACAAATACACACAAAGAAACGCACACATAAAGGAGATTGTGAGCCAATTAACTCAACAGAAGAGTGGATCTCTCAGGGCTTTCTGCCAGGTCTAAATCGCCCTGTGTGTGTGCCCCCTCCAGCTGCATGGTGACAAGTCTTGGAAGCAAAACCTCACAAACATAGTGTGCAGCTACGTTAGGATGTCTGCAGAGCCAAAGTAAACCATTATCACTGAACTGTTCCAGGTGGTGTGAGAGTGACAAGGGAGAAGCATGTTTACTGAGTTGGAGGTAGATGCTCATTTACACCCAGCACTTCATTTATTCTCTTTTGTTGTTTTCCTTTCCATTCACTAGTCCTCATGTGTCTGTATGTTTAATGTGACCCATTAAGTCCACCCCAATGCTCCAGTTCATTAGGATGGAGGTCTCGGGGAGGCTACATGGTAATGTGTCATTAGAACACACAACTTTTGCCTACACATCACTCACTCCCTCTTCAGTCTGGAATCATTACAATGACTGGGATAACTGCTGATTCTAAAGATGCACTGTGGTATAAACCTCAATGTCATTTAAAACATCTGGATAACCATACAAAATTAAAGTCTGATTAGAAGTCCCAATGGAAGTAAATGTCCTACTATTATGGCTATTATGGCTGCAATTTTCTAAACCTGTTTTATGCTTAAAACATGCACTCCAGAAGTGGTTTCATTAAAAAAATAACTCTTTAAACAAGTAAGTGGAAATGCAAACATAAAAATAAATGCATGCAAACATTATATATATATATACACACACACACACACACACACACACACACACACACACACACACACACAACACAAAAAATCCATGCATTATTTAACGTCTTTTTGAGGATATATGAAAGGATTCAGCCTAATCTGGCAAATCGAACTGAACTGAACCTTATCATGCAGTAGTTTTATGGTTCCATCTGCAATGCCAGTAAAAGTCAAAGTAAAGGTGATGAGCTTCAGAACGTGGTTTGACCGTGAACGTGTGCCTATGGCCAATTTTCAGCACCTAAATAAATAAATAAGTAAATAAATAAAAACCACAGTAAACTTGGTAACTGAAATCATTATATAAAGTTCTTATCTTGTGTAATACCTACTCATTTGTTTACCCAATTCTTTCCATGCGCAGACAGACAGACAGACAGACACACACACACACACACACACACACACACTCCCAAGACACCATGCTCTCTTGATTATCTGCTGGCCGTTGTGGATCCCTGCTGCTGTAATCTATGATGGCCAATTAACCTGAAGCACCGGGGCAAAACCTTTCTTTTCAGCATCCACTAACTGAATTGCATTGTTGGCTCACTGCAGGCAAGGTCAGATAAACCAAGCAAAAAATTAAACCAAAAAAAAGGGAAATATGAACTCACTGTTACATATGCGCTATGAAAGCACACAGTGGAAGCCCCCTCCCAGGCTGAGCAGAGTGTAGTAAATCCAGTCATGCTATTAAACTGCAATTGAGGCATATGTTTGAAAGGATTAAGTTGCAACTGGCATAAGTTGCATGATGGAATAACTTATAATGCTCATTTTGTTTGAGTTCTGATGGACTGTTTTAGCCATCCCAGTGCTATGGCTGAGAAGCGTTTGGTCTCACTACAACTCCTGTAATCCTGTTACTGTGAAACAGGGTACATTACACTCACCACCTCCCAGTAAACCTTGCGATAAAGCTCTGGAATAGATTCTAATCCTGCTGCAGCACTCTCTATCTTTAATGCAAAGATAAGCTTGTGCACAGATTGTTTCCCTGTTAAAGGCAACTACATATCGTTGCTGAACAAAGAAAACCACATACTTTACATTTTTGACTCAACATTCTGCCTTTACACTGTGTAGGCTGAAGGACCCAAACAAATGGTCCAAAACAAACAAATTCCTTTATGCTAACTTATATAAGAAGTGAGGAATGTATCTCTCTTGTAAAGCTACCATTTAACAGATGAAATTTAACCTTAGGCCAACTTTAGTACAAAGTATCAAATGGTTATGGTTGTGTTTAAAGGTGTACCAAAAAAAAACTAGTTAGTTAATCAATGTCTGAATCCTTCGTCTTCGGTTTCCAGCAAAGCTGTGAGGCTAACATAGTTATAAACATGTACAGTACTGTGCAAAAGTTTTAGGCAGGTGTGAAAAAATGCTGTAAATAAAAAATGGTTTCAGAAATGGAAGTGTTGATCATTTATTTTCATCAATCAACAAAATGCAGTGAAGGAACTCGGCTGGTAGGTTGTTCCAAACATGACTGTGTTTCAACCTCCGTGTGACATTGATGATCATCAGCACCTGTTTGGTAAAACTGGTTGATCATACACCGACTATAATCCTACAAAATCCCTGACTTTGTGCAAGTGTACCTAGAAGAACTGATGCTGGTTTGAAGGCAAAAGGTAGTAACACCAAATATTGATTTGATTTAGATTTTTCTTTTGTTCGCTCACTTTGCATTTTGTAAATTGATAAAAATAAACCATCCTTATTTATATTTCTGAAAGCATTCTTTGTTTACAGCATTTTTTCACACCTGCCTAAAACTTTTGCACAGTACTGTATAACTACGAACATCATGTAACCTGCATGATACAGCTGTCCTTGAAAATGTGTGAACCCTTTATAATCTTCTAGATTTCTGCATCCAATAAGTCCTCAGTGTAGATAAAGGGAACTCAACTAAACACGTGAGACTAAAAGATTGTGTTTGATCATTGTGCAGCAAAAACTACAGTTAAAGGTTTTTGGTAACTGTTTAGCAATAAGTACTTGCCTCAGTTAAAAACAGATTTAAGTTCTTCCACAGCATTTATATTGAGTTTAAAGATTAGGACTTTGACTAGGCCAACTTGCTTGCTTAGGGTCACTGTCCTACTGCAGGAGCCTCTTTCACAGGTCTTGAATTTTCTCTGTTTGTACACAACTGTGGATGGTTGGAATAAAATTAACTGCTAATCCTAGAAGTTCATACTTACACTTGCAGATATGTATTATTGGATCTTAAATGAATGAATGGCCATGTGCAATTTTTTCTCTTTGTGTTTGTTTGTTTGTTTGTTTAGGTTCTCTTTATGCACTTTTATTTACAAAAGATGTTTGTGGTCATATTTATAAAAGAAAAACAATGATAGTTGTGAAAATGTAGAAACCAGATCATTGCTTATGGCTGCTTTGTGAACAGCATTACTGTTGGAGTCCAAAATGTGTCCTAAACCAAAAAAATCTAATGGGATACTAGCAGGAAATGTTTATTTTATTCAGCTAACCTGTGAGGCAGCTGTGGATGGTGAACGTGTTTGTATTGCCTTTGCGCTTCAGCAACTTTTATCCAGCATAAGTTAGCCATCCATTAGCCAGTGCAGTAATCCAGAGTTGCTCTCATGTCTTTGTTTGCTGGTGATTAATTTGTGTTGGATTTGTTTTGGCCTGGCATGGCTGTCCTTCCATCTGTTGTAGCTGTGACATAACATGAGGACCTGCCGAGACGACCCAGTACCCTCCCGCCCACTACTGACGTTACCCGTCCTCTTGTGCTCTGCCGCTGTCCTTCCATTTCTGCTTCTTTTCTGTTTGCTTCAAATTCCTCTTACCTGGCACTGGGGTTAGTGTTTGTCTGTGTGTGTGTTTGTGCATGCATGCTTGAAGGTGAAGAGAGTAATACAGTCAAAGCTAATCTATATCTGTAGCAGCTTTGGAACACGGTGATATTCCCTGTTCTCTCTGTGGAAAGAACACAATGCTTCCACAGATGTCACCAGGGTATCGAAATGGATCTGAAAGGCTCATACTACCCATTTCTCAGTCTTATTGTCTAATCACACATTGCAGATTTATAATCAGCTGTTATTCCCAGGCACTGGAATAAGCAGTGCATTGCTTTTGATGTGAGCAGTGGTCCTCTGCTTGGATTACAGTGGTGATTTAAAAAAAAAAAAAAGAGAAAAAAAACAACAAAAAAAAAAAGAAAAAAACTTTTACAGTTGGTCCAAGGGAGTGGCAAAGCAACAAGAACCAAGTGACAAAATAGCCAGCCAGCATTTGGAAAGTTACAAATAATCACGATGGCAATAACACAGCTTTTTTCCAAATGATAAACTAAGGCTAAACTGGTGTTAGGCAGAGTTCTAGGGGCAGCTAGAACACCGGGGCAGCGGTGGCCTAGTGGTTAGGGAGTTGGCCCCGCATCGGAAGATTGTGGGTTCGATTCCCTCACAAGTAGGTTGCCCTGAGGTACCCATGAGCAAGGTACCGTCCCCGTCACTGCTCCCCGGGTGTTTTCAATAGCTGCCCACTGCTGCATGGTGTTGTGTGCATGGGTTAAAAGCAGAGGTCCAATTTTGTTGTGGTTCATGGTGTGCAGTGCCGTGACCTCGCAATGACAAGGGTTGTCACTTTCACTTTTTTTTCACTTTCACTTTCACTTTCAACCAGTGACATGAACCAGTTCTTTTGTCCCACAATGAGAGCAGTAGCTGAAAATTGAGAAAAAAGAATGGTCTGGGCAGGGTTTATCCTAAAGCATTGATTATATTTCTCAGCTCTCCTTAAAGACAGAATTACAAAAGCTCTGAATGATGAAAGACACATCACACGTGCATTGCAGTTCTCCATCACATCACTGCTGAAACCAAAACCTGTCTCTTTTCAGATGTATCTCAGAGTACCTGATTGGTATTGGTATATTTTTGCTTATAGAACCTTGTCGATGTTTGATTTAAAAATGTGATAAAGTGGTGAATGGCAAAATGATGCAGTGATTACTTGGAGAAAAGTTTTTCATTTAACTCCCCTGTTAAATGTTACTGTTTTTTACTTCTAAACAAATTAACAAAAACTTCCATACATTGTCATACATTTGTTCTGACAGCGATGACATATATGTATATAGTATACAATATGCGTCAGTTTCCCCATTCAAGATTAGCCTTAAGACCAAGCCTAGACTAAAAAAACTTTTCAAGACATCTCCATTCAAAGTGAAATTTGGTCTTAGAGTAGGCCTAATCTATGGAAATGGCCACAAGTTTGAGGACACCTATTCAACCAGAATTTCTTCTGAAATCAAAGATATTTTCTGGGAATTTGTCCCCTGTTTGCTTCAGTAACAGACTCTACACTTTGAGTAAATCTTTTTACTAGATTAGAATAATACTCCAATAGTATAATAGTCCAATACTTAGTTAATAAGATCCTCTTAATACTCAGTTTTGCATCCTCTCATCCCAAAAGTTTGGAGCTCCACCACTCCAGAAACTATAATGAACCTTCAATAGTTCAATGTATTTTCAAGCATTTAACTTTTTTAAACCATTATGTGGAGATTCTCCAAACTTGAAAGAACAATGCATGAAAAGGTACTTTTAGGTTCCAAAAGTAGAGGTTCTTCTAATGAATTGCTGGTACATTAAGATGTTTTTTCTTGATTATCTGATATTGAGAGAAAGATGGGTTCCTCTTCTGAGTCTTGGTTCCTCCCAAGGCTTCCTCCAGTTTTAGTGTTTTTCTGTGGCTCTTTCACTTTTGGATTGCTCACGAAGGGCTCGGACCATTTTGTAAAGATTTTTAAGACACTTTCAGAAAAAAGGTACTGTGCAGATACATTTATAGCACATTGTTCCGTGTAAATGATCCCCTAAAGTTGTAACAAGGTCCTTGATCTCCGCTTTTGTACCTCAAATATATCATTCCAGAAAAAAGGGGCATTATGATAATTTTTCATAACCTAATGCTTATAAATATAAAAGTGTAATAGAAACCTTTATTACAGGTTTAGAGTTTAGACTGGGTGTAAAGAGTCAAGGAAAGAACATGGTGGAATTATGTTCCCTAATATAAGACCCTAAAGGTGTACCTTAGAGAATGACACTCCAGTACCTTTTTTCTAGTGAGTAATGCTCTTTCTATTTCTTACAGGATTATTGGACATACTGAGCCATACACAAAACTGTGCTGTAAAGGTTTCTGTATTGACATCCTGAAGAAGCTCTCTCGCAATATAAAGTTCTCCTATGATCTCTACCTTGTCACGAATGGCAAACATGGCAAGCTTGTTCGAGGCATTTGGAATGGCATGATTGGAGAGGTGAGAGATTATACAGAGTGACTTCATTGTCTTTTGATGCATATAATCTAGAGTATCAGGTTCATGGTCCCTTTAAGTGCAGAGGGAGAATATAAATACTGGAGATTATTTAATCCATCGATGGGTCTCTAATTGTATGTCTACACTGAATGGTTCCTATGACGACAAAGAAAGAATTCCAACAACAAGCGACACTAAAAGGAACATAAAGGGCATATATTTCAAAACCGAAGCTGTGTAATTCTAACTTAAAAATCTTTTAACGATGGAATGAATCATTAAGATCAAAATCAGTGTCTTTTTAGAGCTTCTGTTGTGTCCATTAGGATTTGATACAGACTAAAGTAATAACTATATCTAGCTAATCCTCCTAAAATGTCCTTGCACCAAACAAAATTGCAATTTGGATATAGAACTTACCATTTCACATTTTGGATGAAGGCTGTGTAGAATCAATTATAATTCGTTATAATTAATTACTCACTTAAAATTGGCCCATAAATGATCTCAATGAATTGGCATGGTAATAACTTTATTACTTATAATGAGTGTTCTATCTCCTTTTTAAGGTGGTTTATAAGAGAGCAGACATGGCTATTGGTTCTCTGACCATAAACGAGGAGCGCTCTGAGATCATCGACTTCTCTGTGCCATTTGTGGAGACTGGAATCAGTGTGATGGTGGCCAGAAGCAATGGAACTGTCTCTCCCTCTGCCTTTTTGGGTATATATCTTTATTACTAAGTGTGTATTTGTATTATTATTGAGTTTGTAATGTTTTGCTCATTCACTAAGCAAAGTGCACTACACACAAATTAAGTCTAGTCTTCCACTAAATGCTAAATAATAATTTTCTGTTATTGAACACGTCAGAAAAACACTACTCAGGAAACTGTTAAGTAGGAATCAATATATCTTCAGTCTATTCATGTTGTTCTGCTTGCTTGTATTAACTGGACAGCACAGTGACGTAACTGCATCTTCATGGAGAAAATGGTGCTTACAAATACCATTTGATGTAAGGATTAAAAATCAGGTATAAATATGTATAAACAGTCACACAAGTAATGTTAGATAAAGGCCGAACCTATACGAACTCCCCCCGTGACTTCATGACTATCCTCTTTCCACTGGAAAATTGAAGTTAAAGATAATTAAAATAGGTTAAAGCTATTAAAATAGCATGTCAGGTGATTGTTTTGGTCCTAATGTACTGCAACGTATATGTTAAACTTATATGTTAAACTGCTATTTAGGTCAGCATGAATCCAAAAACCCATTTTTAACTTACAACATAATCTAATATTTTTCTTTGTTGAATGGAAGGTATTCCAATTCACCCACTTTTGGCTTCACAGTAAATCCTAAACAGAGTGATTGTGATTTTTTAAACACTATTTAGTATGAGACCAAACGTTAGGTTGTGTCCCCCTCTCCCCAACATTTAGTCTGTGAAATAAGACTGAAAGGTAATACAATATATTCAGCAAGGGGCCTTTATTTTTTCCATGAATAAGTGTAAGAATTTTGGGGAAAAAACTAAAAGACTCACACTGATCAGTTGGATATGAATTCCTCATATCACGTATAACTATATAGTCTAAACTGCAACCCATAATACAAGCTTATGTTCTTTCTCTTACAGAGCCCTACAGTCCTGCTGTGTGGGTGATGATGTTTGTGATGTGTCTGACTGTGGTGGCAGTGACCGTGTTTGTGTTTGAGTACTTCAGCCCTGTAGGGTACAATCGCAGCCTGGTCAGTGCCAAAGGTGAGCTTGATATCACTCAGAAACAGGGACAGCCTTCAAAGATGTCAAACCTAAAGGAGCATTGCTGATCTGAAATGACTTGCCTGACAAAACATTTGTCTGTGCCTGATCGGAAAGATCATTTTCATGTGCCATTAGCGCCTGTCAGTCACCTTTTAATTAACGTCTTAGCTTTTACATTTGGAAAAAAATATTACGAAAACAGAAACAGACCCTTTCATCTGAAACGGCATAGATAACCGCTAGAGATTTCAAATTTGATGGCAAATTCTACTTTGTTACAGAACATGTCAGAAAAAATGACTCTTGTAGGCTTGTAGGAATCAATATATCTTCAGTCAAATCAGCAACAGTCTATTCATGTAGTTCTGTTTTCTTGTATTAACTGTAGGAAACTGCACAAATAACTGCTAAAGAGCAAACGTTCCTTCAGTTCGTTCAATTCGTTCAGTTAACTGCTCCTTAAATAGACGAATTCTGTTTTTTTATCATTTAGCTACACTTTCATTTCTTTAATGTTTTATCAACAAAAAAAGGTCGGTTTGCAGTGGATTCTAATGCAACTGCCATATTAGTCCAGAAATGTTTCAATACAAACAAGAAATGTGATGTTCTTGATAACACACAACCGCAAATGTTCTTTTGCTTTTATACTACTTATCTCCAGTTCCAAAATAAATAAATAAATAACTAGTTAATTCTGTGTAAAATGTAAATCAATCAGAAATGATTTGCTAATCTCATCAAAACCAATTTATCCACAATAGAACACAAAAAAACATATATCAAGCTTAATCTGAGCCATTTCATAATTTCATTAAAACTATCATATTATTTCATATTAGTGGTTAGGGCCCAGGATTAGATGGTCATGGATTTGAATCCCAGAGTAGTTGAATGCCCTGAGTTGCCCTTCAGCAAGGTACCGTCTCCACCATTGCTCCCTGAGCGTGTTAAATAGCTGCCCCCTGCTGCACGGTGTGTGTGGGTGAAAAGCAGAGGTTGAATTTCATTCTGTCTCACAGTGTGCTGTGCCGTGTTTCGCAATGACAGAAATAGTCACTTTCACTTTCAAATTTGATGGCAGCAAAAATAGCAGAGAACTGGCAGAGGTTCACCGATCTGCTTAAAAATGTATCTACAAACTATAGAATGATTTCGGAATAATGCTCCTTGATGTAAATTGCAAAGACTTTGAATGTCTCATCATCTACAGTACATCATATCATCCAAACACTCAGAGCATCTGGAAGAATTTCTGTGTGCAAGAGTGAAGGCTAAAAATTTAACCTGATGCCCATGATCTTCGAGACCTAGTGCTGACACGGTGCTGAACTGGCCTGCCTACACTCAGGACCTTTCATCATTTGGAAACATTTGTCACATCATGGAAAAGAAACAGAAGATCCAGAAATAACGAGTAGCTAGAATCCTAAGTGAAAGTGAAAACCCTTGTCATTGCGAGGTCAAAGCACAGCAGACAATGAACCACAACGAAATTGGACCTCTGCATGTAACCCATGCACTCTCAAACACCGTGCAGCAGTGAGCAGCTATTGAAAGTGCCCGGGGAGCAGTGATGGGGACGGCACCTTGCTCAACGGTACCTCAAGGCAACCTATTGGGAAGGGGTTCGAACCCCGATCCTCCAATCATGTGGCCCTAACCACTAGGCCACCACTGCCCAAGTAAGAGAAGAATGGGACAATATTTCTCTCCTGAAAGTTCAGCAACTGGTCTCCTCTGTTCCCAGATATTTATGCACTGTTAAAAGAAGGAGGGATGCTACACAGTGGTAAACATCGTCCTGTCTTAACATTTTTGAGACGTGTTGCTGCTATCAAATTCAAAATATTCTTTTCAGTCCTGTTTAGAATAAAATATGGGTTTTTGAGATTGGCAAATCACTGCATTCTGCTTTTAATGACATTTTATCCAGTGAATCATGTTTTTTAAAATTAGGGTTGTACACCATTTTTTATCAAATAAATAAAAAAGTAAAAGGAATAAAGCCTGAACACTGTGGCAAAAATACTGTAATACTGGTTGTTTCTCAGAATTTGTACCACTACTAGTTTAGTTTTTGTTGGCCGTTCCTTATGTAATATATTAAAACCATAAGAAGAGAAAGAAGTATATTTTTGTTATGCAGAAAAAGGAATACATATAGTAGAGAAACACGCAATGCTATTATATTGTTCAAGTGAAAGTGGCTGTTATTATGTCATTATGAAACAGAGCACAGCACACAGTGAACAATAATGAAATGCATTCTCTGCATGTAACCCATCACAAGCAGTGCAGCAGTGGGCAGCCACATCCAGTGAGCTTCTGAGCAGTGTTGGGGACTTCATCTTTCTTAAGGGTACTTCAGGGTAGCCAACTTGTTTGTGACATGACCCATGAATATTTAATCATTAACAACATTTTTTTTTTCCATGTTTCTATTTTTTTGTTCTGTGCCTTTTTTCAATTATTTTATATTTTTATTATTTTATATATTTTATATATTATTTTTAATTCAAAGAAAAGACTCACATGTCAATGATAAATTCTGCACAACTCAAGATGGCATACTGAGGGCACTACATGGGAAAAATATATATGTGAATTATTATTATTATTATTATAATTATTATATGTGATTTTTTTCCCCTTCATTTAAGATCCAGGAGGGCCAACCTTCACCATTGGGAAGTCAGTATGGCTGTTGTGGGGTATTGTTTTCAACAATTCTGTCCCCATTGAGAACCCTAAGGGAACCACCAGTAAGATCATGGTACTGGTGTGGGCCTTCTTCGCCGTCATCTTCCTGGCGAGTTACACAGCTAACCTGGCTGCCTTCATGATTCAGGAGCAATACATTGACACTGTTTCTGGACTGAGTGATAAAAAGGTAAGCGTGGCGAGGCTGGTGTCTTTCTGCCGTTTAGTTTAAACAGTTTCTGGTTCAGTTCTCAGTCTTGGAGTGAAGCAGGGTATCATGATTAATAGCAAATCATTTTGTGAATATCAGCAGAATGTTACAAGCTGTAAAATCACCCCACGATTTGGAAACCAAATATATATCATGTCTGAGTGGGGGGGGGGCATTGCAAGGAAGTAAGCAATTTATGGAAAAAAAAAACATTTGATAGAAATAAAAATGGGATATGCTTCATTTGATTAAAATGTGAGTAATTTGCAAAAATTACATGACTTGAAACCTGGTGCCGCACATGGACAAACATCTGATTGCAATCATATTAATACAAAGTGTGACTGTAACATACTCAAAATGTATTTAAACACATCAGTGAACGCTTGCTGTGGCAAAATGAAAGATTGCTGTGTGTCATGTCAAGTGAATTTACATTGATTAATGAAGGAAAACAACACTCAACTAATACATTTAGGATTATCATTTGGAGAGCTGTTAGAGGTTCATTTGCATATTTTATATTTGTATTTCTGCGCTGAAACCATCAATATTGTCATAACGATTAAGGTATATTGTCCAGCTGCAACTGAGCCCTCTAGGGCGGTCTAGATGCTTTGCTATTGCCATTCCAGGATTAATTTTTTTCAAGAAAAAGACGTGTCCATCCCTCGTTACAAGTCCTGCAAGCTCATTACAGATTCTCCCTGCATTCTCTATTGAATTGGAATCCCTTTAGCCCAGACAGAGAAGAGAGAATGTCTTTCCATCCTCAGTGAAATAATATTTGGCCAACAGAGAGGCGATTAGGGTTATTAAATGTCCAAGGATTACATTCAGAAGAACACACACGTCCTTGGGAAGTTTAAGTGCCCAAACGATCTTCATTTTCATTAAAATGATTTTAAATTAAAACACAGGTAATCCAACAGTGAATTAAATCAACACATTATCACACAGCACCCTTAATATTCAGTTCTATAATGATAGCAATATGAAGCAGCACAGATGAGAATGTTATCTGTGCCAGTACGTTGCCTGAATATTAAAACAGTGTCTGAATGTTTCATGCTTTATAGTACAATCAAAAAAGCAACTCCAGCTCAACAACTTCAGTTTCCAGGGCCGAAACCATGAAGCTCTTTCATACAACTGAAGCCGTGCCCAAGGGTTCAATATGATCATTCTAAGCTGCTAGAATTATTTTAGGTGTATTTAGGCCTCAGGGAAGCCTAGGGGGCATAACTTTAAAAACAAATGGCTCAAGGGCAGCATAAAGCCTCAGGGCAGAAACAGCGCTGAGAAAAGTGAATTAAATGTTTCAAATAACTTATTTTACAGCAGTTGAGGTGGCTCAGTGTAACATCAAATGACTCGTATTGTAGGTAGCTAAGGTTAGTGTGTTTTAGTTGTCAGATCTCCCTTTTCGTGACTGTTTCTCCGTTGTAGCTGTGATGGTCCTTTTTTATGTTCTCTGTTGTAATAAGTACTTGGTCTTGTTTGTCGTGCCGATGCTTTAGTCTTACCTCTATGTCTTCATGTTTGATAGCTTAGGTTCGTATTTGGATCAGGTTTCGTGCTTATGTAAATAAAGTTCAGCTTGCTCTTCATACTCGCATTTACACACTTCCAGCCAGCAAACATCACAACAAGTGAGTCGCACGATCACAGTTCCTTTTGCTGTTAGACAGTAAGGGTTTCAACAATGACTGACCATGATGTAATGTCCTAAAGATGGCAATTTAATTATGTGATTTTTCATTTTGGCCATAACACAATTCTCTAGCTATCTCATGTCCTATCACCTAGCTATCACATTGACCTAATGTTGCTTTGAATTCGATTTTATAAAGAATCAGAATCAAATTATTGTGAGCTTATTTAAGTAACCAATTTACAAATATGAGATCTTTGAGTCTATATCGCAATATACATGTCTGGCCATGAAAACATGGAAAGTCCACTATAAAATGGCCAAAAGACTGTGAAGTGTGTGTCATCTTGTGAGCCAGCTGTTTTGTTTATTGCCTCTGAATGTCTAGGTTTTGTTACTTAGCTCACATGTAAACCAATTAGTCGAATACTGTTATTATAAATGCATTATATGTTACCTATAACTAAGATAATCTAGATATTTTCCACTGATGGTTAATTATTCTTTTTGCTATTTAAGATGATTTCACTTACTACAGTTAAATTTTTCAGTATGCAGTAAACTCCATTTACATGCAGATTTAACTTAAAATTTATACTCCACTGTCACAAGCAAGTGAACTAAATTACAGCACAGTCCCTCCTGCTTCAAGTAACGAGGTGCTATTCTGGAGATAATAGTTTAATATTCAGCTAATGCCCTGTTCGAACAAGTGCAGAATTACATGTAAGCAAGAAAGAAGAAAATGTTAAATGGAGACAAAGAGAGTCGAGAGTAATTCTGAAATGTTTTGGAACACTAGGTCTTGCGGTAAAGCTAATTTCTGTCTATTGTGTGGCCTAATCAGCGTTGGGATGTTGGAATTAACAAGGAGGGAAATTATTGAGTGCATAACCTTAGCTGACCATTTAATTGACTAAGAAGCACTTGGGGGCAGAGAGACTAAAGATATGATGACTGACTGTCTCCAGCCAGATTTGATCTCTCTCTATATATTTTTTTCTCCTCTCCTGTCTGCTCTGCTGTAAGGATTAAGCTTGTTTAAATTCTCACAACTGGTTGGATTTAGCTTTGCAGTTCACATATAAAGTCTTAGAGATGCGAAATCCTGAGAATCCTTGGATGAAAGCGAAAAGACAAAGAGTAAATTTAAAGTAAACCAAAATACAGAAATCCAGCTTAGAGAGAAAAAAAAAATCAATCCTTTCTTCCAACAGCTCAGCCTTTTCAACCAAAGCAGTTATTACATTTGCAGTGATTGTGTTCAATTCAACTAAGCTTTCAAAGTAAACCGATGTTTTTTCATCTGCTATGTTAATACTGTGACATGCCTTTTTACGAATCAGTTCCAGAAGCCGCAGGAGCAGTATCCACCGTTTCGGTTTGGTACAGTGCCTAATGGCAGCACAGAGCGAAATATTCGGAGCAACTACCCTGAGATGCATTCACACATGGTAAAATATAACCAGAAGGGTGTGGAGGATGCCCTTAACAGCCTCAAAACCGGGTACATTTTCACCATCTTCGTCTACTGGACACCATTGAATGACATTTGTAATGTTGTAAAATGCCTAACAGATTACTTATTTATTTGCAACAGAAAGCTTGATGCCTTCATCTATGATGCAGCAGTGCTGAACTACATGGCTGGTAAAGATGAGGGCTGTAAGCTGGTGACCATTGGCAGTGGCAAGGTTTTTGCAACTACCGGCTATGGCATTGCCTTACAGAAGGGGTCACGATGGAAACGCCCTATAGACCTTGCTCTCCTTCAGTTCCTTGCAGATGGTAACTCTTTCTAAATTGTGTTGTATGAAACTTGATAGTCACTGAGTGTTGAAATAATCTAAATCAAAGACAATGTAGGCTGACAGCAAAGCATTTATAGCAGATTGCCTCATTCTGCAAAATAATACATCATCAATCGAGTCATCAATCAAAATAGCAAATGTGCAAAAGATGGCAAGGAAACATCATGAAAATAAAATGAACTATGAGAAGCCACTTGCCATTAACGGTGTACTCCTCATCTTTCTCTCCCAGAGCGTTTCATGACAGAAATGTATTTTGTGTTCCAGGTGACACTCAGAAGCTGCAGACAGTATGGCTCACTGGGATTTGTAGGAATGAGAAGAAAGAAGTGATGAGCTCCAAACTGGACATTGACAACATGGCAGGAGTTTTCTACATGCTGCTAGTGGCGATGGGCCTTAGCCTGTTGGTCTTTGCTTGGGAGCACCTGCTTTACTGGAAGTTACGCCACTCTGTCCGCAAGTCTGAACGCCTGGACTTTTTACTGGCCATCAGCAGAGTGAGTACTTTTAGCAAATGGGTAATGACTTCTTTAACCTTTTGTTTAGGTTATGTTATTCAGGACCAGCCTGATACCAGACTACACCACGTTCCAAATATTATGCAAATTATATTTCTCTCTGATTTTCCTAAATAGTCGATGCAAGTGAAAGTAATCAACCATTAAAGTATAATTCAAATGTTACTGAACAAACCTCCCAATGATAATGCACAACAGAGCTTCAAAACATTTTATAGGTTGTAAAGAACTGAAAATTAATTTGCAGCATTAGGAGGTCATAGTTACTGAAATCAAAAGCTATTGCAATCAAAAACATCTTAACAGGTCAAGTTACAGATTAACCCCCTATTTAAAAGCAGCTTCACAAGTCTTACATCCATTGAACCTGAGAGTTTTTGGAGAGTTTCTGCTTGAATGTCTTTACAGGATGTCAGAATAGCCTCCCAGAGCTGCTGTTTGGATGTGAACTGCCTCCCACCCTCATAGATCTTTTGCTTGTGGATGCTCCAAAGGTTCTCAATAGGACTGAGGTCAGGGGAGGATGGGAGCCACACCATGAGTTTCTCTCCTTTTATGGCGATAGCAGCCAATGATGCAGAGGTATTCCTTGCAGCATGAAGAGGATTTTGTTACGGAAAGCATGGTTCTTCTTTTTGTACCATGGAAGAAAGTGGTCAGTCAGAAACTCCACATACTTTTCAGAGGTCATTTTCACACCTTCAGGGACCCTAAAGGGGCCGACCAGGTCTCTCCCCATGATTCCGGCCCAAAACATGACTCCTCCACCTCCTTGCTGACATCACAGCCTTGTTGGGACATGGTGGCCATCCACCAACCATCCACCACTCCATCCATCTGGACCATCCAGGGTTGCACGGCCATCAGTGAACAAGACTGTCTGAAAATTAGTCTTCATGTAGTTCTGGGCCCACTGCAGCCATTTCTGCTTGTGAGCATTGGTTAGGGGTGCCGAATAGAAGGTTTATGCATAACTGCAAGCCTCTGGAGGTTCTACACCTTGACGTTCGTGGGACTCCAGAGGCACCAGCAGCTTCAAATACCTGTTTGTGTAACGGCATTTTAGCAGCTGCTCTCTTAATCCGATGTATTTGTCTGGCAGAAACCTTCATCATTGTGCCTTCATCTGCACGGACCCGTGTGTGCTCTGACTCAGCCAAAATTCTCTTAACAGTACGATGATCATGCTCAAGATTTTGTGAAATATCTATGGTTTTGATACCTTGTCCAAGGCATTCAACTATTTCACACTTTTCGGCAGCAGAAAGATCCTTTTTCTTTCCCATATTGCTTGAAAATGGTGGTCTGCTTAATATGGTGGAACGTCCTTCTTCAGTAGTTTTTCCTTTAATTGGGCTCACCTGACAAACTAATTATCACAGGTGTCCGAAATTGATTTCAGTGATCCAAAGAGCCCTGAGACACAATAATTTCTGTTCACAATGTTCAATTAAAAAACTAAATATTTATTCTTTATGACACTTAAATACAATTTGCATAATAATTTGGAACGCGGTGTACATTTACCTTTAGTAGATAACCTCCATTCAAAATACTGTGTTTTATGGAAAGTCAGAGTTACATACATGGTGTAGCTACATGGGGTAGCTATTGTGTTGTTTTCAGTTTAGGCTTTAAAAGTATAAAGCATTTTAAATAACATGCTGTGATTACAGTTTTGTAAGTAATTTGTATAAAAGGTTTAAAGTAAAAGTCAAAATCTCCTTTCTGCTAATTAAATTAATATTTTAGGTTTTTGACAACACCTGTATATATAATAATAAGTTTAATATAAATAAAATAAACTAATGGGTGCACATAATTAAGTAATACTTTTTTTTTTTAGCAGTATTTAATTCATTTTTTTTATGATTAACATGATCATTATGATTATCATGTTGAGGGAAATGGGTACAGAAGTCATAGCACTATAAAAGCTTGAGGGCACTATAAATGAATCTGAAAGCTGAATTGGCAACTGTTGTATGTTTGACCTCTAAAAACGTTCGACAATGGATGCTCTATATCCAGTAAAAAAAAAAAATCCTTTTTGCTTCTCTGCAGGGCATCTACAGCTGCTTCAATGGTGTGGAGGAGACAGACCACAACGGAAACATGCAGAGCCCTGATGTCACCACAAATTACACCCAGGCCAACATGCTGAAGATGCTCAAGACAGCCAAGGACATTGTATCCTCTGCCAGAGTGGAAAACTCCTTGGACAATGCCACTAAGACCATTGAGAACTGGAGCCGCCGAGGTCCAGATCCAACAAAGCCTTGTCTTCCTACACGCTTGATAAGCACAGATTCTACTCATGGCCGATTGCCATACATCTCCAGTGTCACAGACAACCATGCACCCTACTCTCAAAGGGCACTTACTCCCACTTTTCCCGTGCATTATGGAGACAGTGCCACTCAGCCCTTGCTTGAGAAGCCTCGAGTTGTCACAAGGCCTACTCCTCTGCGATACACGCTACCTGCACGGACCAGTCACCATCATATATATGAACGAACATTACCTATTTCTAGTCTAAGCAGTCCCCATATTGCTATGAGAGACCCCCCACCACCAACAGCTCCAAAACCCCACCACAGTGGCAAGCTGTACATGGACAGCCAGGCATGCCACCACGCAACCTCCCCGTTCCTGTCTTACCGTGATTTCCACGTCCCTGACATCTATGTGGAACAGCGGGAACCCCCAGAGAGCCGTAAGCTGTATACTGAAGGTCTAGGTCGCAAGAAGAGGTCCCACAGCTATGTGGCTACATCACCAGAAACTACCCGTAGGAATGATTATGATGAACCGGCATCTTGTCTGGCTGAACTCAGAGCCAATCATCTCGTGAATAACCATGCCCATACCACACCTTGCATGGGAAGCCACTACCAGAGGCCCAGTGCCAGCTGCAATTCCTGCATGAAACCATACTTAGAGCCAGAAATGGATGATGTTCCTCTGCTGGGGAAGGAGAAGCTAAACCGTCGTGCCTCTTTCCTCAGGGCAACATGGGGTGGTGACAGGATCCGACATCTAGATGAAAAACCTTCCACTTCAGCCTCCTCCTCAAGTCATATGAACAGGCCTGATTTGTTCCCTCGTGTAGTTGTAGCTAATCCCAAGCCCTCAAAGATGTATGCTAGTGCTGGTAACAACCTTTGTTACAACATGGCAGTTGAGCCAGCCTATCTGGACCCAGCCCATATGGGCTCCTACCCGTACAAGCCTCAGAAACTGAAGTACTCTCACTCTACCCGCCTTCCCTCATACCGGGAGGCAATTCTTCAGAATGCAGCAGCTCTGCGTCGATCTTCATCCACAGTAGTGCACAGACATTACTCTACCTACCTGAACTCATATACTGACCTTCCAGTATATGTGGGTCCACTGGCGCAAGGACCTGCCCACTTCTATGATCACTCCAAAGACATGTGCCACCTATTCCCTTGCGTCAGCCACTGCCCGGATGATGCTGCCCTGCTCCCCCGGTTAGGTAGCAGACCAGTAATGTTCCAAAACACTGCTTTTGGAGGCTACGAGGGTGCTGGGCGCTCACATGATGAACCACCACTGCAGCCACTGCACACTTTACCAGCTTCTTCTGGGAACAGGGACCGCAGGCAGGTTTTGGTGGCGCGAAGGGTGAATAGTCCCTATGTGCCAAAGCCCTGGGGCAGAGTGTCTAGTCTGGAGTCTGAGGTCTAAAGCCCTTTTTATGGGTGTCTTGAGGCTTAGAGACTTGTCTCCCCATGAACTCAGAGGGAGAAATGCCTGGAACAGCGGAACAGCCAAACAGCCTTTGAATATTGCAAAAATCTTAGCTGTGCTGAAGGTGGACTTGATATGATATTCTCAGTGCAATAATATTTAGGGCAGCAGGGATGGGAGAGAGGGCAAGACCATGCGATTTCTGCTGGGATATCAGTATTCTTTGAAAGGTAAAAAAAAGTAAGAACAGTATTAAATCCTTCTTAATATATTAAAATTGATCATATCAATTATTGAAACAGGTTTTTAATTGACACGATTACGGTCATTCTCTTCAGACAGACACCTGGAGCAGGTTGCAGGGCAGCTTTGGACCACAAAGTTTAAATTCATTTTCACATACCTTTCACTTTTGGCCAATCTAGCATTCTGCAATTTTGAAGTCAGACCTAAAAAAGCACTGCAGGATTTTTTAAAATCAATTCAAAAATGTCTTCCAAATTTTTTTAAGTCCAAGGTTTTGAGAGAGCCGTCTGTTTGAGGCTTTTAACTTGCTCCACTGATGTAACATGGATTTCAAGACAGGTGAACTTCCACTGAATCCGTCGTTCTGTATTTCAACAACTATTTCGCTGTTTAATAAACAAACTGGTGGCTTCAAGAGCCTTCTGGAAAGCACTCTGTTGTCTTTTCTGTTCAAAAATCATGTTCGCATGTCAAAAATCACATGTCAGATCTTGAATTGTCAAACTGTTTGTTACACCAATGCAAGACACATGCACAAAAAAATAGGCACTGAACACAACACCTATAGTTACATCACCTTTCAAAACCCCAAGGCTTGAGAAGTCTTATCCACCAAGTCTAGTTGGAGGCCTTCACTGTGCCCCCATATTCCAGAATGCCTGCCTTCTTTAGATTTTATTTACTAAGGCAAACAAGTGTTGGAGTATGAAGGTGATACATGCAAATGGCATTCGTGTGCTCTTCCTGTCACAAGAGTAGGATTGATGGGGAAGCAGGTAATCTTTCTCCCTGATGAATGATTCAATGCATGCAGATATGATATCACAGGGAGAGGGCAACTAGCAGAGGATGATATCAACAGCCATCCATCAAATCCCAAATAGAGACAGCAGAGTATGCACAGCCGTTTAAAAGTCAAGTGGGGGTTATGTGGAATCAAACTTTGACATTCAGCTTGGCTGTGAATAGTGTTTACATTATCTATAGCTTCAAGGTTACTGCTACATACAGATGAAAAATACTTATTCTGGAGATAAGATGTACTTTATTATCTTATTCCTTTCCATTGTCGCCAGCAGTAGATTGCCTCACTTTAATGATTACTTTTAGTTGGTAATTCCATGCACAGAATGTACAGTTCATGCAGGATATCTGCGGTTAAATAGTTCTTGGCAAACTTTTTTCCAGCAACTGGCTGACATGCATCAAGATACTGCATCCATGGAGAAGACATTGCATTGTTCAGTCAAAGCTACACATGCAAAACCATGCTGAACATTCTCCTTTGAACCATACAAACTGAGAAAGGAGTGAACAGAGGCCAATACTCCAAAAGGCTTTCATGGGGTAATGGATACACAGAGAAAGGTGCAGTCTTATCTCCTGTGCAGTATGTTGAAAGCTTTACCCTGGCAGCCCTTTGAAAGGGGGGGAAATTGGAAAGGTGCTGTACTATCTTTGAAATTATGACTTTTAACTGAAGCAAAAAGAGAGATTAATGCTTTGGTACTTAATAAGTGTGAGAACAGTTAATCAAATCCAAAAAAAGAAACCTAAAATAAAATGACTAACTTTAACATGCAGCTCCTCACCTCTATTTCATTTATTTCACACTTTAATTAAAAGCATTTACTCCATCATTCTTTTCCTTTCCAAAATGTTAAATTGCTGGGAATCTTGAGGGACAAAGGAAACCAGTACCTGCAAAATCCTGGCCCCATACTCCAAGTGAAATATTGGCTGAGATTATATATGACCTAGGGGAAATATTTTATGAATACAATTTCACTCTTGATTCCCTCTGCATACTGCTTCATATTACTATTCACACTCACCAAGAGGCAAAAAATGATTACATTCGCAGATCCTGCTGCACCTGATGTCATATTGCAGTTATAAATCAGTTAGGAAGAATACCGTAAGTCAAATCACATACTGCCAGGTAATCATTTAGGATAACCCAGAAGGGAGATGTAGACATGTGTTCTACAAACTTCCATCTGCAGTACCACGAAAGTCACATGTACTAAAGAAAACTGGTACATTTTAGAAAATAGTTCTAATTAACATCACAAAAATATCAGAACCGAAATAAAATCATCTCTCATTATAATTACTTTTATACTAAATTTATATTAAAAATAGTACAAATAATAATTACAAAAACACCAGCAAAACTGGCATCATAGAGCTACGAAAAAAAAATTAAATGCTTTATTAAAAAAAAATAAACTACTGAAAACATTAATAAGGAAAAATCTAAAAGTTTTTCTAAAAAAAAAAAAAGATAATGGTATATCAATGGGGTGTTGTCATAAAAAGTCACCACACCTTAGGCATCAGAAGGTGTCACGGTGGCGGGGTGCAGGAAGGACATCTGCGCAGAGCCAGTGATCCAAGACATTACTTTATTCAAAATATTCACCAAAACCACATACAAGACCAAAACAGAACCACCCGTAACCTAAGGCTTTGCATATTGAATGAACTGCGCTCTGTTCTGACTCACTGGGGCTGACCTGTGCCTTCATGAGCTATGGAGTGATATTACTATTAATTCCAATTATTACAGTGTAGTTTATACAGTGACTACATTGGTTCTGGTTATTTATTTTTTTTAAGGTGATATACTACCATGGGGCATGGGTGGCCTAGTGGTTATGGACTAGGCCCCAGGATTGGAAGGTCATAGGTTCATATCCCGGACCTGTAAGTTGCCCTGAGGTACCCTTGAGCAAGGCACCGTCCCCATCACTGGACATAACCGCCCACTGCTGTGTGTGGGTTAAATGTAGAGAATGCATTTTGTTCTGGTTCACCGTGTGCTGTGCTGTGCTGTGTTGTATTTCACAATGACAAATGGCCACATTCACTTCACTTTACATGCCGTTATCCAGTGTTCTAGCACTGATGACTGAAAAGCATTTTGTGAAGTAATTTATCATGACAATGTCACATCACATTTCCCATCTCTTAGAATGAATGCACTTGTGCTGCATCAGAACCAGCTTGGAAAAAGTTTTTAATGTACCATAAAAACTGTCCCTTTGAAGTGCAGTACTGTCTTGCAATTGAGAGCTGAAAAAAACAAGCAAGTACTGACCCTCTGCTTTGAAGCAGCTTATGCACGGAGCATAGGCATGGCAAATGGGTTTAGATTCTGATGGAGCATGGAGGTTACACGCTTGAAGTTGCACACTTTTATCTTCCTCCTCCTACTCTGTCTTCAAGTCCTGATGTGGAAAGCTAACATCTTCATTTTACTTCTATCTCTTTCTGCTCATGGTAGGGCTCAGCCTTTTCCTCAGGCCCTGAAGGACTCTAGCTCTGTTCCCAAAATGCTGTAAGGAGGTAGAAGAAAATGATGTGGAGGTCAGTGGGCTGAAGGGCAGATGAATAGTCTGCTTTACCCCTAGGGACAACCTGTTTAATCATGACCGCTCAGGATTATCCTGGACAGCGGAATGAGCCAAATGGCAGTGCTGACCTGTAGTGCCTCTGATCATTCAACATGCCAAGATCGAAAGAAAGAGCAAAATGACAGGAAGCGTAGGGTCATAACAAAATACACACTCAGCAAGGTCTATATGGAGCAAATCCTTGAACTCTCCTTCTACAGCTGCAGCGATGGGAGAGGGAGTGAAAGACATAATTAAATTAGAGCAGTGGTTCCTAACCTGGGTCCAAGCGCTGCATTTGCTTTACAGTGAATGAAGGTGAATTTAGTTTAGCCGTCCATGGATTTCTATGGAAGCAGGCAGCAGTAGAGAGAAAAATGCGCCTTTCTCAACATTAGGGAACTTTTATAAAGAATGCTGATCCACCCTCCAACAAAGTTAAGCTCCAACTTACAGTATGAAAAAAGTGAAAGTGACTGTTCTTGTCATTGCGAGGTCACAGCACAACACACAGTGAACCACAACGAAATTGGACCTCTGCATTTAACCCATGCACACACCGTGCAGCAGGTATGAAGCCCATATCAAAACCCAGGACCCAAACTAATCCGATCTCAACAGTTGAGAGTGAGTCAGAGAGAGAGAGAGAGAGAGAGAATTACAAATTGAGACAAAAGCTTTATGTTGCAAGAAGGAAATGGCTCAAAACCACTCTGTACTCTGTGGGGTGACTAAATTATCAGGAGCAGGTTTAGACCCCCTGATCTAAATATAGAAAATAAATAAATAAATAAAATAAACATATCATCCTAGAATATAAACTTATATATACTACACCACTTAGGACTGTATTTATAGAGTATATTTTTCAGTACAGTATACCCCTGCAAGTCTTATCGGAAAACGAACTGTTTCCTTGTTTGAAGTGGACACTCAAGCCCTACAGAGGTTAAAAACTGCTTTTTAAAACCACTTTTAGGGAAAACAGCATTTGCTCTAGACCTTCAATTCTGAAACACAGAATATATATATATAATAATATACTCACAGCAAAGAATTTTCATTAAAGTGAACTTGGCTAACATTTGTACAATTCATTTCCACAAGTATTGGCTTATAACTAAAACAACTTTCTGCCTCAACCTCCACTGATTTATTGCCCCACCTCAAAGAGAAAATTATATCAGCAAAAGGGGTTAGTGGCTCAAATAGTAATCCATCCTCCTGCACTGCTACTCTTCTCCCTTATCTCCACATTCTGAATGATGTTTTCCAGTGACATCTTCTCAAACACAACATACATAATTGGACAGTGGTAGACAAATGAGAGCGCAGGTATAAAGAATTAAAGGAGCTTGAGTAATCAGGGTTTGAGCAAGGGCATACCAGGCCATAAAGAATCTGTTTCATCAGCCTTTGCACCTTTGCGCACACCGGGTGGATCTGAAGGTCAAGAGGCTGAATGGGAGATTAATTACTATATTGTCTGGGAATTGGTTTGCTTTCAGGCCACAATCACCACCAATGAACAACAAATACGAGGGAGGATGACTAAGATTAGATTCATTTACACTTAAGATATGAGAGAAAAATGTTCATCACAGCAAGAAATCAATACAATAATCTATACCAATTATCATTTTTCATGAGCGCACCAATCCATATCAAGGTTTTGAGATGCTTAATGGCTCGGGTTGTCATTTCTGACAGTGTTTTTCAGGCAGGCCATCCAACAAGGGTAAAGTATATGACAAATGAAGACTGCATTCTATTACAGTCACTGGCTACTTCATTCACTAATCCATCTTCTCACAGAGGCGTCTGTTAGTTTGGTGACAACAGCATGCCACAGATTTACAAGGCTTACACATTATTGCTGCGCATTAGTCTAGACAGTAACCCAAAAACGATGGAAACTTCCAAGAAGAGAGAAGCATTGCAGGGGTGTTTTGAAAAGCTGCAGCTTTCTGTTTATACTCTAAGCCTAAGGTGAGCTAAATGATCCTTTGACCCCTTCTATAATGTAGGAATAATTCAATTCAGTTTCCATTATAGCTTATGTAGCCATTAATAAAAAGTCTTAAAATCTTTTAGGAGGGATCCCCATAAACTGCTCAAACGTAGTTACATAATTGCATATTTAATTACATAATAAATTTCAAAATAAATGTCAGTGTGTGAGCGAATTACAAGCCAAGGTCCAAAAGGTGCTAAAATGAGTGAAAAAATGTAAGTTGTTTTTTATTTCTATGAAAAAATGATCAATATACTATAAACAGATTAAAAGCACAATAAGAACTTCATCAAAACCAAAACATCTCCTCATGTTCCAACGTGAACTGTGCTCTCTTAAAAAGCTACAAGTGAAAAATGAAAATCAAATTAGATGTGGGTCATGCTTTTATTATCGCAAGTGAAAAAGATTAAAACACACATTTCTGCTTTTCACCAGAACTAGTAATTTACCTGCCGTCAGTTAATGACTGTTAAGGAACCAGATTTATGATTGAGGCTGAGCTCTTTCCGCTTTGGTCTTGACATTCATTAAACATAATTAACTCTACACAGAAGTCTCGGAAGAAGCTACCCAAAGGTGTACATGAGCAAACCTTTACAGTACTTGGCATTGACCCAGGCTTTAACGGATGCCCAAAACACAGCCTTTGGCCTCTTCATAGAGGCACTGGCCTGGCTTCGCATTTGCAGGCAGATGCCCTGACATCTGGGGCAGGCCATCAGCGTGTGGCACAGCGGGTGGCACATGGGTATTAAAGCCAGGGAGGGTGGAAGGTCCATGGTGGAAGCAGATTGTAGACTATGATGGCATCTGACTCTCCTCATCCATTATCCCTGGGCTGCAGATGGGCCCGGCTCCCCTAGAGAAGACCCTCTTGATTGGCCATTCAGACAGCCACCCAATACAAGCAGTCAAGGGCATGCAGGCAGGAGGGTGGGGGCTAAATGAACTTCAAAGAACTAAACTGCCAGTTATAAGGGGCAATCAGTCGCAATGAGGAGTCTGATGATTTACAATGATGACTTCCATGAAGCTTATTAGCCTTTCCTTGCCTATCTTTCTTTAGATCTAGCAAATTGACTTTTCAGCCTGATAAATTCATTCGCCTTTTCCCTTCACTGAAATTGGTGGGCTATCAATGAACAGCAGTTTCATCAATTAACCTGTGCAGTGGCTTTAAGTAGTCATCCTAATGTGTTTGATCTAAAAGGCCCCCTGATGATTCCATCTCCTCTTGTAAACGGTCATGCCAGGGACCATTGAGTGCATACTCATACACATATACAGCTTGATACTATCTACCCTGAAAGTATGAAACCGTGTTCCCTGCACATGCCTATACTGAATAAATTAGCTCAGACTCCATAAATTTTCCCAGATGTTCAGAGTCACCTTGAGAACAGGGCCATGGATGCTATCATAGGAAAGCAGAAGGGGTGAGAAAGGAGGAAAGAAAGTGTGAGAGGATGGAAAGAAGATAAAGAGGAATGAAGAGATAGACAGGCACAAAAATGGAGGACAAAGATCAATGAGAGACATCAAATACATTTTTAGATATATATATTGTGGACCTTAATTTAAAAAATAACCACAATTTAAACAGCAATGTCAATGCTGATGAGTAAACAATATTTCCCCCAAAACTGCTCAATTCTACGTCTTGAACACTTTATATCTATAACAAGGAACCTCAAAAATTCCGTTTGAGTTCTCTAAAGTAAATGATTGATTTATTGTGGTCTTCAACATGTAAATGCAATTGCTTGAGTAAGACTGGAGCTTTGATTTTAAGACGAGGGCAGTGAGATCTGAAACTGTTACCCAACAGTCATGATGTGTAGTGGCAACTTGTATGGCTGACATTAGCTGACTTGCTGGGTTGATTTAGGGACAAGTGTTTTGTGTGATGATGGGATAGAATTTGATGATAGAAAGGACAAGCCCTTAACTTTTTAATCCACTTACTTCCAGGACACACACGTGCACACACACACAGAGTTAAGTCATTACTGAGAGCTGTTCCCAGTCTCATTAAGGGAACCAGTTTCAAGGACAAAGCAGAGGAAGACCTAGATTCTCTCCCTCCTGGTGGGTGCTAGATTGGGAAGGAACTACCACTGCACATGTGCTGAATTCAGCAACTGTGAATCATACAGTTGTTTTTTCTGCATCCTAGATGCTATTGTACAAATAAAATTTTTCTTGAGTAGAGAACTCCAGTGTTGATTTAATTGCTATATTTGTTCTGGATCATTTCAGTTAGTCATTTTCAGTAATGGTGCTACAAAAATAACAATGCTGAAGTGAGTTTATGTCACAGAACAGGACAGATACCAGCAATACCAGATACCAGGTACCAGCAGGAGTGAAAGGAAAGGTTTACATTAAAGTAGTGAGACCAGCTATGGAATACGGGTTGGAGATATTTGCATCATAGAAGACGCACAGAATTAGGAATGAGACAACGCATGCAGACAGTTGATGCAGAGATGCGGAGAACCGGAAGAAATGGAAACGGATCATTTGCTATGGTGACCCTCATTGGCAGAAAAATGTAAATTATTATGATAATAATAATTAATTAATTATACATTATCAATAATATTATTATTAATTATAATAATAATATTATTAAATCTTATTTCCAAAATGTGAAAAAAAAACATTGACTGCGGCAGACCTTGCTTTAACAGTCTACCCAAAAAGGACAGCTGAGGTGTGTAACGGACATGATTTTACACTCGTTTTTACACTGTACTCACGACAATGTGCTGTCTGCACAGGAGTGCTAAAAAATCCCATAACAGAAATCAGTAGGCCTAGGATCATAAGCAGTTCTGGAAAATCAGTAACTCTTGGGAATATAAATGACTGTTAGATGCACTTTAGAAAATGTAAATTATTTTTAGGTGGCTCCCTAAATGGAGCAGCTGTCTAAGCCCTGTCATTTGGCTTTTGGGGCTACAAAGTCCATGGACTTTGCACAGATATTGATACACATATGTCAAAGTATCAATCAATAAATAATTCATATATATTCACACTTTTATTGAGGGATTAACAAAAGTTTCAGAGTTGCAGAGCACTTTCAATGAGAACTACTTTTCAATGAGGAAGTACTGTCATGCATCCAGCATTAAAGACAACATGGTTCTCATAAAGAGATAGAGAACATTGTAATATACAAAAAGCTCCAATTCCACATGCTAATCCATTTTACCAAGCCTCTGAATGTTAAGTCTCTGAATGTAATTAAAGGCCTAAACCTCAGACCTATAATTCAATGAATGGACATAACAGAGCTACTGCAGTGACTTATCATGTGTATTATCTAATATTGTGCAGTATTAGAAAGAGGATATGATATAAGTCACCTGTGCAGCTGCTCATAAAGTGATGAGCACACCCACAAGCATTGCTTGTTACCCTCACACCTAATTACGGTGACACAGATAAGATAAGGACTGAGTTATGTTTTATCATAACTGCATTGCTGTCATATAATTTTTCTTAATCGCTTGTCAGTTTCCCCATGTGTTGCACACTACCAAGCAAAAGGGCAGTCACAGAAACTAACAGTCTTTCCTTGAACAGTTTCTCACTATTGTGGAATAAATGTGATTCCGAGTATTTTCTTTCAGAGCGTCATTGAAGAGTTGGCTTTCTAGTCACAGCACATCAACTTTCTCTCTCTGTCCCCCACACCACAGATGGTTAACTCCTGATCATTTCTGCCATCGATATCTCGCACAAGGCCAAATACAGCCGATGACACACCCTGGAGAAATGGCCATATTAATCTAGGGCGATACATACAGCTCCGGTTCTGCTCCATAAAGTTTACATGAAACGTTTGCTTACCAGGACAAATGCATGTGGTTTATAGCATGATTTTGTAGGGAAAAATGAAACTGCACTACACTGCTTGTTAACATGCCTGCAGAGCCAATTCCATCGCAACTATATACCATCTAAAAATACCAGAACATGGATGTCCCTATCAAGGTTTACTTTTTTAAAAACTGATTTAATGTTTGTATTTTCATGTAATATGGCTTCACAGTGGTCATTCAAAGGATACCAAAGTTAGTAAAAACAGTAAGAATGATAAGGGGCTTTATTATACGACACTCTCTAGCTGACACTTGACATTGAGCATGGTGATATATTTGAGCATCCCATTCAATTTGCAATGCTTTCCTATAGAGATTCTTGGACGTGCATGCATGACTGATTTCCTGTGTCAGCAATAGGTACACTTTAAAGTAGCTATATTAATGAAATAGGAGTGCCTGGAAACCTTTGGACATTCTGTGTTACACAGTAAAAGTGAAGGTGACAAGCAGTATGGCAGGGCGGCAGCGGTAGCCTAGTGGTCAGGGAGTTTGGCCACAGGATTGGAAGATTGTGGATTCAAACCCCTTACCAGTAGGTTGCCCTAAGGTACCCTTAAGCAAGGTACTGTCACCATCACTGCTCCCCAGGTGCTTTCATAGCCACCCCCTGCTGCACAGTGTGTGTTTGTTTTCATGGGTTAAATGCAGTTTCCAATTTTGTTGTGTGCTGTGATACTCACAATGACAAGAACAGAATAGTTAATAAAAAAATATCCAATCAACATAGTGGCTGCTCTCATTCAAGAAGGGTGAAGTATTTTGTATATTCAATGTTTTAACCCTGGCAGGCCTTTCCCTGCTTGAACAGCAGTGCCACTCTGGTGTTCTTTGGGAGAGCCCCGTGTCTCTAATTTGGCACGCTTCAGGTTCGGCCTCCTGCAGAGAGAGAAGCAAAAGGCAAGGAAGGGGCCCGCTCTGGTCCAGAAAACATGCTTTAATCGGCAACCTCTAAGTGCAAGCTGGGGCGGGGGGATCCCATTATTTGCGTTTTCACATTGCCTGCTCATCCCTTTTTTCAGCTGAAGTCAGAAAATTGGCTAATAAAAGCATGACTATGAGGAGGGGGGTGCTGAGAGAGGGAGAGGGGGGAAAAGAGAGAATGAGTATGAGGGAGGGACTTTTGGGAGTCCTGGTACCCACCCCAGTGGAAATCATTTCAAAAGGGAAATCCATTAGAGTTTCCATCCCTCCCTATCATAAGAAAATGATCAGATTCAAATCCCCCTACACACCTCTCAATCCAGCCACTTCCATCTTGACCTTCATCTGACACAAGACCCCCCCCCCCATCTACTTTTACTCCTCCTTAAAGCACCTCTCTTATTTCAGATTAACCTCACAGGGCTGCTGTCTTTTTTATTTAAGGTGCATAAGTCTGCAAAAGCTCTAACTTTATATTCATGGCACATGGTTAATGCTTCTTGCTCTGTTTACCCCAACAGTCAGTTCTGAAAACCCCTGTAAGTAGATGAGCTTGATATGAGCAGAAGCCGACAGCGAGAAAGTGCTACCTCAAAGTCCTGATATCAAATCTTTAGTCAAGTTCCCTCTGTAAACTCTGATAGTGCTGCATCAGATAAGAGTATCTGTCTGAAGAAGAACAAAACCCCCAGTGCAGTGCTCATGTTGGAGGTTTAAACAAGTTTTAAAATTTCATCTGAAAATCAAGCATAGACAAGACATTTGTCTGACTCAACCCAACCAACATCAAGTTTTTTTTCCGAATCTGACTGAAGCTGAACTTAGTTCTGCCCAAATCTGACCATGACTGGTTTTTGGTTTAGATAAACTGCGTCTAAAAGGGATGCTGCTGAGGTCCAGAGCTTTTCTTTACCTTTATTTCACTGAAGGGTGTCCCAACTGAGAATTGAGAGTCTCAAAGTCTCTGCTGGTGATTCTTTCCAGACCAACCACATCACTTTGCACAAAGCAAAGATCATAAAAATGAAAAACAGGTGAGACAGCTCTGAGTGGACAAGTACAAAAGTTATAAAGAAATTTAAATTCTACACATATGTAATTATGAGAAATTGTTGCTATTAATAGCATTAGTTTTAATGTGATATATCAAAATATAAAAATGCAAGAAATGTGCTCAGTTTAATATTTGCCAGTATATCTCTTCAGGATTTATTCAGAAAATCAGGACATCAGAATACTATTTATAAAACATTTTGAACTTCATTGTGGATCAGAGCAGAGCGACATGGTGGCAATCGGGAAGGCCCTGACCACTCTAGGAGCTGTATAGTAAACTTTAGTTTGCCTTTAAGATAGTTTTGAAAAAAAAAGGTTTTGCATGGAAACTGGACTTAAGCACTTCTGAAATATTTATAAAAATATTAGAATTTGTGTTTCTTAACAGTTTGCAAAAGATACATTCTACAACGGAAGCCATAATGGCAGGTTAATGGATTATTGAGGCTATAAATTGTTTTACACAAATACCTTCGTTGTTGAAATGGTTATTTGTGTTGAAATGATCTACTGTTGGCCTACAACATGAGGCAACCATCTACTATTAGTAATAAAGACTTTAACAAGGTCCCCCCGTTTCACAGCTGTAGCCTTTACTTAGGAAATCCTTTTGAAAGGGTGTCCACCCCTCCCTATCTTAAGAAAATGAAAGTGACAACCCTTGTCATTGCGAGGTCACAGCGCAGCACACATGAAGCACAACGAAATTGGACCTCTGCTTTTAACCCATGCACACAAACACCGTGCAGCAGTCGGCAGCTATTGAAAGCGCCCGGGGAGCAGTGATGGGGACGGTACCTTGCTCAACAGTACCTCAGGGCAACCTACTTGTGAGGGAATTGAACCCACAATCTTCCGATGCGGGGGCAACTCCCTAACCACTAGGCCACCGCTGCCCCGCTGATCAGATTCCCCCTACACACTTTTCAATCTAGCCTCTTCCATCTTGACCTAGACACAACAAATGAGTTGTTCTTGTGCTGGCTTGATGCATCTTGACCGACCTCAAGACCAACAAAAGAGCAAGTCTAAAATGCTATATTATGATAATAAAAGAAGAGTAAGAAAAAACTGACTTGACTAAAAAACTAAAGAAAAAAATTTTAATGGGACAAATGCAGAGAGTTTCAGTCAGAACATGAACTGGGTATTTGTGTTCATTATATGACCACATCCTTTTCATCTGCTTGAACTGTCCCTTTGATTGTTTTTTTTTTAACTTTTACTCTTTTACTCAACCATGAAACTGGAACCAAGTGTTGCACCAACTGCATTTTCAAGGAACAAAACACTTTCCCTTCAGTTTGTTTTTTTTCCTCACTCCTCCCATCTTTCTACTCCTTGATTATATTGGCTAACACTATGGCACAGAAACTTAGAACACAATTCCAAACTCCATTGTTCCACAAATTCAGAGAACAATCATTAAAAGGCAAGGAAAGGCAGGAAGGTGTTTCAGCTTCTGCTTAGAGATTTCTCCTCTTGCTGATTGGTCGGCCACTTCAGGGGTCTGGCTCTCTAATCAGAATGGATGGAAAATGGCTGTGATTTGCCTGCTGCCATTAGTCAAAGTCCTGCCCTACAATTTGGCAAGCGAAATGGGAATAATCGTCTTTTCATTCTGATGTAATGAGAGATTTACAGGAAAACAGGCTAAGCTGTGTCAGAGGTGTGGGTGGCCAGGTTGTGGAGGACTTCAATGCTGTGTGAGTCAGAAATGGTTGGCACCACTAGCCAAAAACGCAGCTGCTCAAGGGCCAGATACAAAAATCAAGGTTGGGATCTCACCTCAACCATCCATCATAATTCAGCCCAGCAAATATAATGGGAATTATTATATTACATTCTCATGTTTGTTCAGTAAGCAACTTTTTTCACATTCTCTATTTTATCTAAGAAGTCACTAATGGTTTAATTACCATTCATCATGTTCTTGTTGCAGAAAACTTTCTCTGCCTGGCTGCCAAAACAGAGGCCATCTGTCTTCTCTCGACTACTGCAGGTGCCATGGAACACAATATCCATCTACTGAACACCAGGCATGTGCCAAGGCCAAAAAGAAAAGGAGCACACAAAAGAGGACCTGCAAAAAAGAAAAAAAAAAAATTCTAAGGCCACAGAGCAACAGCCACCTAAACGTGCTTTTTAGCTCTGGCAGTGTACTCATTACTCAATCAGAATGAACACAAACAGGCAGCAAACACTCCTTATGACGGAGCACAAGAAACAGCAGGAACAGATCACTTAAGCTCCGAGTCGTCGCTAGTGTACTGTCGTGCCTCAGGGTGTTTGACTTCTAAGAGGCAAAGCAAAGAGTACAGCCGCCTCTGATTCAAAGAGAGAGAGAAAGATGAAGGTAAAGGAAACAGGGTGTGTGGGAGATAGCAGGCAAAAGCTCCTTGATATTTATTCGGGAGCAGCTGTTATGCAGCATGCAAGTTTTTCCCCCTCTGAGCATCTGCCATTGCAAATTGATTACCCTGGGGTAGGCCAGACTGTGCCACCCGCTCCTCACTAATCGCATCTGTTGCTTTGATTAAGAGACGAACAAGCTCTGTCCACCCGGTCTCTGGCCATGCTGGGACACGAGCTCCTAAGGAAGAGGACATGACATCCAAAAAGAGGAGCACAAGAAGGAAGAAAGAAAAAGATGAAAAAGTAAGGAGGATGAGAGATGAATGTGAGTACATGTCATGCATGCACATAAATGCCAGGACCCATGGCTGCCCAGGTAAATGGTGCCCATAGCATTAAACTGTAAAATAAAACTCTTCAGGCTTGAATACTTCCCATGGTGCAGCCTGATGCATCCTCTTCATCAGCAAACAATGCACATATAAAAGTCCATCCACAACAAAAAAACGGATTCATCAGTCTAGGCTTGCTTCTGCCACTGGTCTATGTTCAAGTTCTGATGCTCACTTGGACGCACTTTCTCTGGTTAACTGGGGTCAGCATAGGTTCTTTGACTCATCTGTGACTTCCCGGCCTCTTACTCAAAAAGTTGTAATGAAGTGAAAGTGACTATTTGTCATTGTGAAACACAGCACAGCACACAGTGAAACACAACTAAATGCAACCTTTGCTTTTCAGCCATACACACAAGTGCAGCAGGGGGCAGCTATTTAAAGTGCCCGGGGAGCAGTGAAGGGGATGGTACCTCGTTTAAGGGTACCTCAGAGCAACCTTCTGGCCTGGGATCTGAAACCACAAACTTGCGATCTTGGGGCCAACTCCCTAACCACTAGGTCAACACTGCCTCATAACTGTGGTCTTTTACAGAAAATTGTTCTACAGTAGCTCTTCTGTGGGATTGGACTAGACAGGCTTACCCTCCCTCCTCATGTGCATCAATGAGCCTTAGGTGCCCATTACTCTGTCAGCCATGAATCGGTTGTCCTTCCTTGGAGCCCTTTTGGTAGGTACTAACAACTGCATAACAGGAACAGCCCATAAGACCAGTCGTTTTAAAGATACTCTGACCCAGTTGTCCAGCATTCACAATTTAGGCCTCGTCAAGGTCACACAGATTCATACACCATATTTCTTATTTTCCTGTTTTTAACATATCACATTAAAGAATTGACTGTTGACTTGCTACCTAATATTCCTTTATATTAATCTCTTTGACAGGTGCCATTAGAACCACCTGAAACCCTGAATCATTTTTAAATATTTTAATTTGAATTCTTTTGTGCACAAGCATGAGACAGGATGTGAGGAGCCAGGCCTGCAAATAGGCCTTATGTAAAAGGTATTGCTGAGTCTTAAATGGTGTACTTGGAAATAAAAATAAAGATCACAATGTATATATGCTAATGCCTTCTGGTCCAGACAGACTGACTTCCTCGTCTATGCTGTTACTGCTTCTGCCTACTTGACCTTGTTCTGCCTCCTACTGTACAACCACAATTCGCTTTGTACTGGCTATGTTTGAGTCATATGCCTGGCCATATGGCTTGTCATCATATCTAAACCAGAAGTAACTCCAGTTTCACCCCTGGGTTCCTTTGGAAAATTTCCCCTAGCTCTTGAGTCAGGGTGATTCTGTATTTCTTATTACAGCATTACAATGCAAACCTTTAAATTGGTGTTGATTTCTAAAGAATTTTACCTTGTGTGCAATAGAAAATTCAACTTCCTGCACATGTACGCTGTCTAAGCCAGGGGAAATAAAAACAGAGCAAATAATAGTTTTGAAACAGGGCTCTTCTAATCTCTGGGCTGCTCTTTTGAGATAATTAAGAGGCCAAACCTTCATTCAACTCAGATTCTACTGACTTGTCTCTGCCAAAAGCTGCTCCTATGATCAAATTTGCTGATCCCCATTAAATGGAAAGTTTTTCCTAATTTTTATTGCGGTTACTGTCAAGAAGAAACCTAACATCTCACAGCTCCAAAGTCTTATTGATATAGTGGAATTAATTAACTTCTTATCCTGGGCACTCAAGGTTTCTAAAGAGAAAAAAAAGGAAAAAAAAACAGGCGCAGACAGACAAAGACAGGAAATTAGAATCAGCTGTTGTTTAACATCGACATTGGTGGATTACATACTTACATTCCAGTGATGGCTAATTCAGTTAAACTCTTGATTAGCTTTAAGGGTATGGATCCAGGCAATGGAGATACACTTTGGCTCTGTTTATATAAGTTATTTTAGGCATCACAGCTCAGCTGAGAACACGTCATCTAACTTTATTAAAAAACAGGCATCTTTATTTTAACTCTGCAGGCACAAAACAGCAGAACCATGTATTGAAATAAGTTAGTTAGATGCACATGAAAGCATTGTATTGTCTAGTATCTCAGATACCCATGTCTGGTCAGGGTGAACAATTTAGTTCCATTTTAAATGAATGTTTATTTAAAATTAGCTGGCCATCCCTGTCCTAGGTAATCATTTACCCTCTACTTTAAATAACAGCCGATATACATATTAATGATTATATTAGCTACTGAATGGAGTTCTGGTCAAATTGCCAAACTGAATGCTAATGCACTAAAATGTTTTCTGAATGAAGAGTTATGAATGCTTTGAGGTCATTATGAGGCTCACGAAACATTCGAGTGAGTGATTTTTTCTCTCTCTGGGCTGCATGGTTCAGTCGTGGCAGAGCTTCACAAAGTAAAACAGAACTGGAAAGATATTTGAAGGAAGTCTGATTAAAGCTATGTCTGTCACGATTCCTTGATGATAACTGATTACCTGATTAAAATCATCAATGTTTCACTTCTTGATTAACGGGCAACAAAAAAGCCACAAATAATCTGCTGCTCCATACACTCTAGCAATTTATTTAATAGTATTATCTTAATATATCATTTTATTATATATTATCATTCATCAAACAATGACAGTTCCCATAATTAAAACCCTTCTCTAAAACCAAAATCCATGAACAATCAGGTTCTGTCTATCTGTTGATATATAAATCTGAATGTCTTCTAACCCACACATGTATATTGGATTACTATGAAGTGGAGAGCAGAGTTGAGCATTTTTATTTTTCCTGTAATACTAGCCAGGATTAATTTCATACCTTGAGAGGCCAAGACAGATAACTAACAAAATATTGATCTGGTGTAATTCAAAGAATGACTTTGAGAGGGAAAGGGGGGGGTCAAGTGAGAGAGTGTGTAGAGGTGAGGGATGCGTGTTGCATGCTGAGGAAATTACCTCTCGAGCTGACTGGAGGGAAATGTGATGGCTATAAAAAAGTTACTTTCACTCTGCTTTGCTGAAAGACCTTTTCTCAACTTTTACAACTTGTATAACGCAATAAATAAAACGCTGCTGTCGCGAAAACCAAAATGGATATTTAATCTGCTGGAAATGAGGCCCCTTCTAGACCACTCTCCTTCCTGAATGCTGCAGGAGCCTGGTCATCTTCAGGCCTAAGCAGAGGATATAGGATTTGTTCATACAAGATTTGACAGAATTTGTTTTGTCTGGTCTGACACATTGCCTAGCCTGTGTACTTTGCTCCTGCCTCACTCTATAAAAACACTTTAGTGCATGCTAGTGGAAAAAAAGCTCAGACTACATTAACGGTTTCGGTATTTAGTATTGTAATGTTCAGGGTATCAGCTTATACAGTCATGTGTAAAAATTAGTAAAAATAAAACTAAACAATTAAAACTGAAGAAGAGATTTTTCAAAATTTTCTGTAAAATGTAATTCTACAAAAATGGGATTTCTGGCGAGGAATAATTTAGCACACCACCACCAATGGCTCAAATCACACACAGTTGCAGCACATCAGGTGCACATGATTAGAACATCATTACTCAGCATTTTGAAGGAGGTTTGCCCGATTTACATTTAGACACTTAGTTTGGTGCTCCTCACTCTTGAGGTGAGAGTGAACACCATGGTGAGATCAAAAGAGCTGTCTGAGGCCTTCGGAAAGAAGATTGTAGCAGCTTATAAGTCTGGTAAGGGATTTAAAAAGAATTTGCAATCAGACATTATACTGTCCGTAAAAAGCATGCTGGCACTTTCAAAACAACTGCCAACATGCCCAGGTCTGCTATCCAAGCATTTACCCCGAGAGCAGACTGCAAGATCTCCAAAAACCCTAAAATATCATCACGGGACCTACAGCAGGATCCTGCTACTGTTGATGTGAAAGTGCCTCTACAATCAGAAAGAGACTCTACAACTTTAACTTGCATGGGAGTGCAAGGAGGAAACCTTTGCTCTCTAAGAGAAACATTAAGGCCAGACTGAAGTTTGCCAGAGAGAAGGTAGACAAAGACCAGGACTTCTGGAATAATGTTCTTTGCAGAGATGAGTCTAAAATTGAATTATTTGAACACCAGAACAGAGGACACATCTGGCGTAAAACAATTACAGCATTCAAGGAAAAGAACTTTATATCAACTGTGAAGCACGGAGGTTTGGAGATGCTTTGCTGCAGCAGGACCTGGCAAGCTCACCATCATAGAATCTACCATGAATTCTACTGTGCATCATAGGGTGCTTGAGGAACATGTGAAACCATCTGTAAGAACATTAAAGCTGAAGCAGAACTGGACCCTGCAACATGACAATAACCCAAAACATACCAGTAAATCCACCAAGGACTGGCCGAAAACTAAGAAATGGAGAGTCATGGAGTGGCCGAGTCAAGGCCCAGATCTTAGTCCCATTGAGATGATGTGGGGTGGCTTGAAATGGGCTTTACATGCAAGAAACCCCTCAAACATCTCACAGCTTAAAGAATTCTGCACTGAGAAGTGGATCAAATTTCCCTCGTCAGAGACGAGTAGATGCTACAAGAAGCGTCTCACTGCGGTTATTTCAGCCAAAGGGGGGAACACAAGCTATTAGGGGGTAGGGTGTCCTAATGTTTTCCTCAGTTAGAATACACATTTTTGTTGATGAATAATCCAAGGTTAGTTTTTGTTGTTTACCTGCAATTAAATCACTTTCTTTTCCAGAGATAAAAAAAAAACAAGGTTAGACATTGAAATGTGACCATTTCTTAATCAAGAACTGAATTTTTAATGGGGTGTCCTAAATTTTTCACATGGCTGTAGTTGTTTTTATTTTAATGTTAAGAGAACCTGTGTGCCACACATAAGCTGTTTTTAATAAATGGTGTAATGTTTTCATAAAAAATCGTGTGTGATTGTGTGTGTTATATTAGAATAATGTGTTATATTTAGAATAATATATTTTCAGTAACTACAGTACAGAAGTAGCAAAATGGTTATTACATTTATTTTACATTTACAATTACATTTATTTATTCAAATAAAACAAAAAATGGCAGTACTCTGCACTACTTCTATCGTAACCAGTAAAAACACTGGCACACAGCATGTGAGCTCATTCCGTCTTGAGATATATTTTTGCCATACCAGGCTGTTTTAAAGCAGACCATAAGATTTGTAAGCATGCTCTTCATTGAAGAGATTTAAAAGAATTCACTAGAGATAATCTGCTTGAAGAAAAGGTGGAAGGCAGTCAACAGCCTAGAAGTGTCTCATTATGTTCTGCTGAAGGACAGCTTATCAAGGTCAATGCTTTCTGGTCTAGCTTCTTATTATGACCTGACACCATTACTTGTAGCACAAAGGCAGTACGAAATATAATAAATTTAGCATTTTACACCACTTCATATCACTCGCCCATCCTTGACACACAAGAACAACCTCTAGTTTGAAATTATTACAGGCGACCCTGCTCTTCAAAAGCCACATGCCCATTAGAGAAAGAGAGCCAGCACACATCAGTGGGTTCAGGTCAAAACTGTTGTAGTCTAAAGCAGCAGAATGTATTATTTGCTAATCATTATTGCAAAATGGGCTTTTGCAGCATTAATATCTCAGAAGTCTCCAATATGATAATCCATCCATCCATTTTCTTCCGCTTATCTGAGGTCGGGTCGCGGGGGCAGCAGCTTCAGCAGGGATGCCCAGACTTCCCTCTCCCCGGCCACGTCTTCCTGCTCCTCCGGGCGGATCCCAAGGCGTTCCCAGGCCAGCCGAGAGACATAGTGATGAACCTCTAAATTCTTCTTTCGGCTGTTCCCGTTTAGGGGTCGCCAAAGCAGATCATCCGTTTCCTTTTCTTTCGGTCCTCTGCATCCTCCTCCTTCAAACCGACAACCTGCATGTCCTCTCTCATCACGTCCATAAACCTCCTCTTTGGTCTTCCTCTTTCCTCTTTCCTGGCATCTCCATCTTCAACATCCTCTTCCCAATATAATCCTCGTCTCTCCTCTGCACATGTCCAAACCAATGCAACCTTGCTTCTCTAACCTTGTCTCCAAGACGTCTAACCTGAGCTGTCCCTCTAATATACTCATTTCTAATCCTGTCCATCCTCGTCACAACCAACGAAAATCTCAGCATCTTTAACTCTGACACCTCCAGCTCCGCCTCCTGCCTTTTCGTCAGTGCCACCGTCTCCAACCCATACAACATAGCTGGTCTCACTACTGTCCTGTAAACCTTCCCTTTCACTCTTGCTGGTACCCATCTGTCACAAATCACTCCAGCCACTCTTCTCCACCCATTCCAACCTGCCTGCACTCTCTTCTTCACCTCTCTTCCACACTCGCCGTTACTCTGAACTGTTGATCCTAAAAATTTAAACTCCTCCACCTTTCTTACCTCCACTTCCTGCATCCTAACCACTCCACTTTCCTCCCTTTCTTTCATGATAATGAACTTCTAACAAATTTCAGAATTTTTTCAAACACAATAACCAATCTAAGACTTTCTAAGTAGACTGTGTTGAGGGTTCTTGTAAGTTGACCCAACAAATTTAATTCATTCAAGTCCAAAAAATACTCACTAGTCTCTTATGTCCAATTAAATGTTTCCAGTGCATTTTTAAATATCATCTATATCAGTTTTGACATCACACAATACAGAATTTTTCTGATTTGCCAGTTTTGACAGGAACAAAAACTTCCTGTTAACTGAGCTGTAATATGTTTAAATTCTGTAAATATACTTTCTGCCAATGCTGTGTATGGTTTTCTTGGGTAGATAGATGGACAGAGAGATATACAGGTGTTTTATTCAAGGAAGGAAATTTAAGTCGCCAAAATATTCCTAATTGTGTATGACTGCATTTACTATACTCTATTTTTACTATACAATACTATACACTACAAAACAGGATGAGGTAAACAGGGTATAATAATGAGAGAAGAAAAAAAACTGTTAAAACAAGGTCACTTCTGAAAGACATTGTAATTGAGGAGTGATACACAGAACGCAAAGGTCCATTACTTTAATCAAGGCAGAACAGAGTAAGTGAGTAGAGCAGCTGAAATCAATTAATCACACTCTTCTCTTGATTTTTATGCTCCTCACTCAGTCCCTACATGCTACTCTAAGGAAACCCTCCAAATATTATTAGTACAGTATATACATTGAGTTTGTTTCATGAATGTATACATGTACAAGTCATTATGCCCCTCAGTGCTTGAAATCTTGAATCTGTGATTAAGAATCCTATCTAAAAGTATGAACCAAGCAAACATTTACCATAAGCTTAGTACAATGTGCAGTGTGTTCACCCAGTACATGTCAAATAGAGGTGGCTGGAAAAAATGAAAGGCTGAAGTGGTATTGAAGTGATCCTGGACAAGCAGTAAACACTTTTCAATATTCAAAAATGTTTGACAAAATCTATTTCCTTTTCTTCCAGTCCTCTGCATCTTTCTCCTTCAAACCGAACACCTTCATGTCCTCTCTCACCACATCCATAAACCTCTTCTTTGGTCTTCCTTTTCTCCTCTTTCCTTGCAGCTGCAACTTCAACATCCTCCTTCCAATATAATCCTTGTCTCTCCTCTGCACATGTCCAAACCAACGCAACCTTGCTTCTCTAACTTTGTCACCAAAAAGTCTAACCTGAACTGTCCCACTAACCTACTCATTTCTAATCCTGTCCATCCTCGTCACACCCAATGAAAATCTCAGCATCTTTAACTCTGACACCTCCAGCTCCGCCTCCTGCCTTTTCGTCAGTGCCACCGTCTCCAACCCATACAACATAGCTGGTCTCACTACTGGCCTTTAAACCTTCCCTTTACTCTAGCTGGTACCAGTCTGTCACAAATCACTCCAGCCACTCTTCTCCACCCATTCCAACCTGCCTGCACTCTCTTCTTCACCTCTCTTCCACACGCTGTTACTCTGAACTGCTGATCCCAAGTATTTAAACTCCTCCACCTTTGTCACCTCCACTCCCTGCATCCTAACCACTCCACTTTCCTCCTTTTAGTTCACACTCATGTACTCTGTCTTTGACCTACTCACTTTCAATCCTCTTCTCTCTAAGGCATATCTCTATCTCTCCAGGTTCTCCACAAGCTGCTTCCTTTTCTTGCTACAGATCGCAATATCATTAGCAAACATCTTCGTCCACGGAGAATCCTGTGTAACCTCGTCTGTCAACATGTCCATTACTATAGCAAACAAGAATGGGCTCAGCGCTGATCCTTGATGTAATCCAACCTCTACCTTAAAAGCATCTGTCACTCCCACTGCAGATCTCATTGTCACACTGCTCTCAAACATACCCTGAACTTCTCTCACATACTTCTCTGCAACACCTGACTTCCTCATATAAAACCACAACTCCTCTCTAGCCCCCTTGTCATATGCTTTCTAAATCCACAAAGGACCAATGCAACTCCTTCTGACCCTCTCTGTACTTCTCCTTCAACACCCTCAGAATAAACATTGCATCTTTTGTGCTCTTTCTTGGCATTAAACCATACTGTTGTTCACTAATCCTCACCTATTTTCTTAACCTAGCTTCCACTACTCTTTCCCATAACTTCATGCTGTGGGTGAATAACTTTATCCCTCTATAGTTACTACAGCTCTGTGCAAACAAGACACCAGTACACTTGGTCTCTACTCCTCAGGCATCCTCTCACTTTCTAAAATTATGTCTCTCCTAATTATTTCCATGCTTCCAATGGTATGTCATCCGGACCAACAGCCTTTCCATTCTTCATCCTCTTCATTGGTGCCCTTACTTCCACCATGCTTATTTGCTGCACTTCCAGGTTCACTATCTTGACATCATCCAATCTTCTCTCTCTCTCATTCACTTCATTCATCAGGCGTTAGGAAAACATTTTGATACTAAAATACCACCCAGCAGTATTATATTTCATGGCATGTCAAGATAATATATACAGTACTGTGCAAAGGTTTTAGGCAGGTGTGGAAAAAATGCTGTAAACAAAGAATGCTTTCAGAAATATAAATAATGCATTTTAATTTAATAATGTTTAATTAATTGAAAATAATGTTTAATTTTTATCAATTTACAAAATGCAAAATGAGCGAACAAAAGAAAAATCTAAATCAAATCAATATTTGGTGTTACTACCTTTTGCCTTCAAACCAGCATCAGTTCTTCTAGGTACACTTGCACAAAGTCAGGGATTTAGTAGGATTATAGTTGGTATATGATCAACCACGTTTACCAGACAGGTGCTGATGATCATCAATGTCACACGGAGGTTGAAACACAGTCATGTTTGGAACAACCGACCAGCCGAGTTCCTTCAGAAACTGTGTGCAAGTGTACCTAGAAGAATTGATGCTGTTTTGAAGGCAAAGGGTGGTCACACCAAATATTGATTTGATTTAGATTTCTCTTTTCATTCACTGCATTTTGTTGATTGATGAAAATAAATGATTAACACTTCCATTTTTGAAAGCATTCTTTGTTTACAGCATTTTTTCCACACCTGCCTAAAACTTTTGCACAGTACTGTATATTACAAAATATTACTTTGAAGGGTTTCTTATTACAAAGAAAATATAATATATTTTAATATAATTTAATATCTAGAGCTTAAAGGAAACAGTTAAAGACCCCATGAGTGTATTAGGTTGATGCAAATCTCAGTATATGTTCAGATGATGGTGTCATATAACAGTCAAAGCATAGCCATTACCATCCATCAGCAATGCAGGGTAATTACATATGTTCAAAGTCATAAAGCAATGTTCATATGGCATAAGGCCCAGCCTCAAGAGGATTTATATAATTATGCATATAAATCCATTATGTTTGTTGCAACAATAATAATTATGTTCTCTAGTCACACACTGGAGGAAACTCACTAGAGTGTGTAATTTATGAAAAGCAGTGTTCATCGTACTTGTGATGATATTGAGCTTGTGCTGCAAAGTTTGCGCTAAGGGAAAGCCAAATACAAATGTGCAAGGATTCACCCTAGTAACATGTGTATCTTTTCAAATGGCCTTGGTCATACAAACGATTCTGTGCATTAAAGCCACAATCAGATTTCTGACCAGCACAGAGACTGTATGAATCAAATTGAAGGACTGGGAGCCCTTTGCCTTTTTAAAATTTGTAAAGAGCTCTGAAAGAAATAAAATAAAGTCAATGGCATAAATGGCTGTTGTAGTAAAAACCTAAGCAAGCTCATCTCAATCTCACCTAAATCTCATAATAGGTTTTGTGTATGGAAAAGCATCTAATATTCCAGTTTTTAAGAATCATGGGAATGAACAGAACATTAGATTTACAGCAAATCACCCTATAATCATCTAATTGTGATGGTTGGGCAGATGGGCAGTCTTTTATACCCTTCAGCTATTCAATCTGAAGCTCTTTAATCTCATTGATCTTGTACCATGTCTGCTAAACCACTCACTGCTCTAAGTAATTTAAGTCTGATGTCTGAAATTGGCTTTTTCTACCAAAATCATCCAATTTAATGTATTATTTGGATATGATTATCAGTTTTAACGCTTTAGGTCAACCATTGTCGATCAGCTTGGCGTAAATAGCTTGGGGCAGTGGTGGCCCAATGGTTAGGGAGTTGGCCCCACAATAGGAAGGTCATGGATTCAAGTCCCAGACCATTAGGTTGCCCTGAGGTGTCCTTGAGCAAGGTACCGTCCCCATCACTGCTCCCGATATGCATTTAAATAACTGCCCCTGAATTTCATTGTGGCTCACTGTGCTGTGTTTCACAATGACAAGAATAGTCACTAACTTTCACATAGCAGGTTGGTGAGTTTCCTGAACCTGCTTAATGAATCATTTAAACGTTCAAACTAAAGTAATGGAGATATGTGAATTTAGAGAGAAAAAAAAAACTATTGTACCAAAACATGTTTATGCTTGTATATAGTGTTTTTCAGATGATTCCACAACTTGAAATTGAAATAAAAATACATTTTTCACACTTAAATCACATGACATCTGCACACATGGCATGTTTCGTTTGGTCAAGGTGACACAGAGATTTCACGACATTAAGTTGCCATTATAAAGCAACAAAAAAAAGAGATTATTTATAAGGAGCTTGATGCAGTTACGAGGGATAGAGGAACAGACAAACTCAGAAATCCTCACGGCAGAATCAATAAGTTTCTGCAGATCAGCCGCCATGTTTAAACTCCTACTGCAAGAGCTACTAACCACGTTTAACCAGGTTTAATACACTTTCTGTCACTCAGTGGAATCCCAGGACTTTTGTAAAAGTTTTGTCAACTTTTTACAAAAATAATTCTTGATATTGAAAATAAAGATGCTGAGATAAAATATTCTATTTCAACAAAACCTCCATGGAAACCAGTTTAGCAACTGTGTGAGTCAAAGCTTAATGTTTCTTTCCAAATAAAAGAACTCTTAAATGCACAGTTCAGTAATGCACAGCTGTAATGCACAGTCATCTTTAAACTAACCATGAAACTGGACTTTTGCAATAAATGAGGACATTATGGCTTAATTTGCACTCTGCACTATTTTTCCCCAAATGCTGCTCATTAGACAGACGTTCTGTACAGTCTAGTCACAACTGCTGCTCTGTTCCACCCATAATCAAGTACATTATGCCCATCTCTAGTTAGATGAAGAACCTCTTTGGCAATTGTTCTTTGTAAACTGCAGTCTTGCTTTGTCTGCACTTGTGTTCTATGTTTTGATGTCGTCCTATGTGTAGGACGAAGGTCGTGGAGGAATGATATTTCATTTCACTGTGTATTGTGTATCTGGTTGAAATGGCAATAAAAAACCGACTTGACTTGCCTTGACTTATGATTCTATCTATGTGAAAAACTCTTGATAATGAATGTAAAAGGGGAAAAAAAAGCTTCTTGTTTGCTTTTTTTTGATGAACCGTTGGTTAGTATTCCTCGCTCAGAATAAGGTGGGAATTTCAGTTTAATATCTGATACATCCTCTATATGAGGACTGCATATTAAATTGATTTTTAGAACAGGGAGACGGTAAAGGAGCTTGCTCCGTCCGCTCCATGCAAGGGGCAGCAGTGGCCTAGTGATTAGGGAGTCGGCCACAGGATCGGAATATGGTGGGTTGCCCTGAGGTACCCTTGAGCAAGGTACCGTCCCAGTCACCGCTCCCCGGGTGCTTTCATAGCTGCCCCCTGCTGCACGGTGTTTGTGTGCATGGGTTAAACGCAGAGATCCAATTTCGTTGTGCTTCACTGTGTGCTGTGACCTTGCAATGACAAGAATAGTCACTTTCATTATTGTGATCAATAAAAGGACAACTGACTGTCCAGTTATTAAGTCCTGATCAATACTGTAGACATGATAGAAGATTGCATATTTTGATCTCAAAACTATGTTGAACATTGTATATTCAAAGTAACACATTGTCTTACTATTGCAATACTGCCCACCAACCTATCCAGTAATGAGCAGCATATGTGACCATAGTATTTAACATTACTTTAGCTTTTTATGATACTAGCAGAAAGAGAAGAAAGATGAGAAAATCATTTAGTAATATTTGTCTGGATATGCTGGATTTGTCTGGAACTGCAAAATGTAATTGTGAAAGGCCCAGTACAAAGTCTCTTTCCCTCTGTAAGCCATGAGTTTTACTGGGTTATGCAGGACTGCAGAATGTGGCTGAGAACAAACAAACAAGAGAACAATAGGCAAATCCCTGTGTGTAATCAAGAGTGTGTTCAGGTTAGCAAACAGACCCGTCCAGCTCACTGACCTCATCTTCTGCCCCTCACTGTTCAGTTGTTGAGGCTCAAAAGATGTAAGAGAACAAAGCTGCCTGCTGTCACCCTGCAAAAGGTCAGCCAAAATGCACACACGCACACAAGTACACACACAACTGATGTTGACCGCATGATCTATATTGTATATATTTTCACATTATAGAAATAACATAGCTCTATAAAGGTAAAGATAAAACCAGCAAAAAGATATACCATGTTCATCTGCTCAACAGCTTGGCATTGACAAATTTGATTCAAAAAAAAAAAAAAAGCCACTTTAAAATCTACTCAGCTTGCTTCTTATTTATGACACCAATTTGCTTGTCCTTGCAGGTCTCACAAAGATTCAGTATCAACAGCACAGCAAACACCTGCTAGGATCTCATTGAACTGTATGTCAGTGCTCTACAGTGGGCTCTTGAGAGTGAGGCAAACTGCATAAAGAATGCTTTGATTATCTAAACCATCAGAGCACAGAAAATGCAAGACACTTAGTACACTCAGCCAGTAACCAGTCAAGTTCCTCCGTGGCCTTGGTTCATGTCTTTATTAGATGAGGCTAGAGACTGGCTGCGGAACAAGGGCATTTTTGTGATTAGTGTGAGGAAGCACCACATGGCAGAAATATGAAACAGTGTTCTGGGAACCATAACCAAAGGGTTAGATTGCACTGAAAAATATGTTCTGTAAGAGTTCACAAAGTTCACTTTCTGAAAGGGCTAGCAAGGAATTCTGTGTTAGAAGCAATTGAATAATTAAACATACTATTTACACACACACGATTGCATACCCACACAGCTTAAGTATAATCTACACAGAAAAGCAGGCCTGGTACTTTGATTTAACAGTATGTGGCGGCACATTAACTGCTCATGAAAGCAATATTTAGCAACAGCAGTCTCTGGGGCAGGGGTAGGATGATTTTGGCCCACCAGTTGTACAGCTATTTGTGACCTACATCACACTCCAGTGCAAAACTACCTTGGCTGATCACAAACATCCAGAGAATCAGGGGGCACTATTATATTGTAGTATATATATATACACACACTACATCCTCATTTCAAATGCCCCCACAAAATACCCTCTCTTTTATCTGCTCCCTAAGAAGGAAACAAAAGGAAACAGAAGCACCCTGTTCAGTTGCTCATCTGCCCTTGCAGAGGTGTCACTAGTGTCTGGCTGGATGATTTTCAGTCCAGTGGAGTAAAAATGCGTTCTAACAAGCTTACCCCGCAGGAGAGAGCGGCATGCTGGGAGCAGTTCTCACTTCTGTGGTCTCTTTATAAACTTTCCAATTCTCTTTCTCTCTCCCGTTCACATTGTTTACTTCGATGTCAGTGGTCAAAGACAGTCAAATGATTTTAATTGGATCTGGGTTTGGACTTGGAAGGAGGGGAACCAAAGGGTAATGGTCTGCATCAGAGTGGCACAAAGGTGTAATGTTTAAGACTTCAGACCTCTGGAGGCTTGCGGGATATAGACAGCTGAGGAGACTGGAAGGTCAACAGCTTAAAACCACTACTACACTACTGTATGAGGGAACTTTGCTGTTGAAGGTACACACTGGAATCATGTTCATTCAAACTCCAGCTACTTGGAACGCCATCTTTACAAAGACTGTGTGTCACTAGCTTCAGATGTGATTTTCAGTTACTGCAAAAACTTTGGTCTCATGGTTCAGGGGCATAAGGTAAAAAAACAGAATGCTTTTGTTAGCTGGAATAAAACTCATAACTTGACTTAACAAATCTGGAGAACTGTCCAGTTCTTAGCTTGTCAAACCCCTGCTTTACTTATAAAGCAATAATTTAAAGTAGAATTAAATATTAGCCTAAAGAAGCATCATTGACCTCTAAAATCGTCGCCTTTGTCACTTCCTTCATTATTTGCTTCCTGTCTATATTGTCCCTTCTAGTGTTTCTCAAAAGTTTGAATGTTTCACCATGTTGTTTAGCAGCTGGGAAGCTTTATAAATTAATTAAATAAATAAATAAATAAATAAAGCTACATACAGTGCTTGAAAGCCCTCAGTCTTCTGTAAAGATTACTGGAATAATGTGACAGACATCTTTATTTTTAATGATCAATGTTGATACACAAGTTTTTAAAATCCTTTTTTCACATGTGTGATAATAGACACAAAACATTTTTGTAATAAATAAAATGAATGTTTAATTTCAGCTTTAAATGTTTCTTCATGTTCTTTTAATCTTGTATAAAATTTAGTATGAAGATCTTAAGAAATGTGTTACAAATATGTAAAAACAGGAAATACTTTTTCACTTCACTGAAAAAGATGAGAAATTCTTTTTTTAGTAATAAATTTATGTACTTTTAAACTTTTCCTTTCCACTGTGTCCATGACAGGCCAGAATATCCTGGAAATTTTGGTAAAATACCAGGAAGCCTAGAAAACAGTCTGCAGTGGCTATTTGGCATCAGTGTAACGCATCTAACATTCAAAACTGATGAACAAGAACAAAGACCTTGAAAGATACTTTAAAAGTCTGCTTCAATGCATTAGTTCAGATATAAATACAAGGCAAAAGGGCTGGGAATTTTTCACACCAGATCACTCAAGGAAGGCAAATGGAGAGCACAGCTTAATTTTTTTTTTTCCTCAGTTCTTCCCACAGTGACTTTGGCCACTTAGTAGAGTGATGAGCCATTCCCGGTGGCCTAACAACTGTGGGTCGGCAGGCTATTAGAGGAAAAAGGTGCCAGATTTATGGGTGGGAGCGCGTGACTGTAGCTCGTGCTGTAAAGACATGTCATGGATTAGTGTTTCCCTGAGGGTGGTGTCAGGAAAATGGGGAGCTGTGTTTGAGCAATCTGTGTCTCAGAAGAACACAAGAGCAAAAGAAACCAAAGCACTGGCAAACTGGTGGAGGACTGGTGGTCGAGAAAACATGTGCCATCGGTCACCTTTGTAAACCAAACATACCAAACATAGTGATGCACTTGAATCCTGTTTTTGTAGGAGAATTGCCAGTTGTTTTATCTTATTCCTTCAGCTTTTTGAAAAAGACGTTTGAGAAGTGAATAAGTAGTGCATGTGACCCAACATGTCCCATCTGCTGCATCTGTAGCATATGATTTATTAACATTTACCATAATCATCCCATATTACATAAAATGACCCAAAAAATCCCAAGTCAAAGCAGACTTAAAAGAGAAGACAATGGACAGCATCTGCAACATCATCTCATCGTGCTTTGAGTCAACATTTCTTCCTGTTCTTTTCCTAGAACAGGAGATTGATTGTCTGGGGCAATTAATCAAGCAAATAGAAACTGGGTAGGAAACCTAGAATATATTCCTTTAAATACCCCCAAGTCATTCTCTCTCCTAACTGGCTATAAAGATTAGTGAGCATGTACACTAATTAGGCAATATCGGTGTTAGTCAAGCCTGCAAGGGGTTTTTCAGAAGCCCATTTTGGTAAAATAAAGCTGTTTCCAGATCCACAAAATGGCTGCAAACTTGCGTTATTGCAGCTATTCTAGGCCACATTAGAAGTGATTTAGCCCAAGCTACCACCAGTGGCCCTGGGATCCAAAACAGAGTGCCATTTCGAACCAACAACAGAGGGTGGGAAGCTGTGAGAGAAGGACGGACGTAAATCAGTGTGTGCTTACCCGCAGCAGAGGGGGCAGGAGAAGAAAAACGAAGAGGCTGAAGAGCAGCTTTGGCAGACAAACTCACGCATTACGGCTGTAAATAGTGACAGTAAAACCAGACCCCAGCAAGCTCTCAGCAAATCAAACGAGATTACAGAGGCTGCAAGGGCGCGGTTTGTCCATGCACATAAACTTGTAGGCCGCAATTGTGCTTTTGGCAGCAAGGGTGTGAAAGAAGCAAGTGACAGAGCAGAAAAACAGATGCTACATATGGACGCTTCTACCAGCAACACCAATGAAGACCACTGCTCCTTTAGAAAAAGAGAAAATATGACATGTTCACTGCCCCAAGAGGTTTTCAGGAATTATATGTGAAGCAATTATGGCCAAACCTGATCTTTTCCTTACCACAAGTTTCATCACTTGCCCTCTATTTCAAAGGCACACATTTCTGTATAAAGCATAGTTCCTTTCTTTGTTCTAAAGCAAATATTTGGATATTGTGCCTGATTGCAAACGTCAAGTGTGAAATGACTGTCTCAGGTCTTCTTGGGAATTGTTCTAACTTTTTAGAACTGTTTCTCCAGTTCTTCTTTCAGATCCCAGAGATGCTCCAGTTGATTTTGGTCTGAACTCTGATTGGACCACTCCTTTCACATAGCTTTCCCCCAAAATTAATTTATTGGAAGCTTGCTTCTAATCATTGTTCTGAAGCAAAGTAAAGCCTGAGATCCGTAGCCCTCTGGTAAATGTTCTCAAGATTGCACTGTATTTTTTCCATCCACCTATACTTCTCTCCCGACTAGTCTCCCAGACCCTTCAGCAGAATCCCAGTTGGCTTTAGGTTTTGTGAGGCAGATCTAGACTGATCTAGACTGTCTAGGTGTAGAAGCATCCGCAAGTAGATTGATACTTATCAACGTAATCGTGCAAATCAGATCCAATCCATTTATTTTTAAGAATTCAATTTTTCATGGTTGTATATGCACAAGAAGAGAAGAAATTAAACCGACTCATTTTTTAAATTTTTTAAAATGTAAAAAATGGTTGGAAACTAGAAAATTTCCATTTCAGTTTTTCCCAATTTACGTCCTGGAGGCTCCCTTATCTTATGTTTTGTTTTGGTTTTCCCAACAACAGATCATTTATTGATGCATCTAAAAAGCTAATTACTGCTAATTACAACCCCTTACTAAGTTCAGCCTAAATGAACAGAACATTTTTATTGTGCAGAAAAAGTGCATTTAAAACCAATTTATTATTATTATCATGGGCACATTTGGTGTATGAAATCTGCTTCATTTGGTTTGCACTGGAAAAATTAGGCTAACAATGTAACTTCAAATGTTTGTGGTTGACGGACTTATTATTAACCTTGTAGCTTTGCATCAGATCTAAAGAAGCAAACCTCACACACCCTTTAACTGCATTTGTGGAAAATTTAATATGAATAAATGGCTGGCAAACATTACGATATTAAATAAAAAGTGGCAAAATCCAAACTGAGAGCAATTTACAATCAAATCTAGAAGAAAATGAGTATAGAGCAGATTCTTCTACACTTTACTTTCACGCTTCAGATGAATGAAATGATTTCACAAAGCTGTGCAACTGGAAGCAATACATCTAGCTGGAAGAGCAATAATGCATCTTAGGTCTTTATACACAGACTGTTTTCAACTGGAGATCAGACAGGGAAATGAAAAAATCATTCTGTTTACAAAAGTATGTCAGTCTATTGAACTGTTCCTAAACTAATGTTTGTCTCAAGGGTATCCCTCATGCTGGCAGCCAAAAGGATGGCTTTGGCAAGGCTCCTGGAGTGCTATCACATGAAAGTAAGAGGGTCCTCTAAACAGCTTAATCAACAGCTTTATTAATAAAACTTGGAGAGTAGTGAGCTTTGAAAGGGAGTCACCTAAGGAGAAGCTATTCAACCTTGAAAAGAGCATGGAGTTCAGAAGCTCAGCGGAATGTTGGGTGATAGTGACCAATCAGGGGCTCACCTGCTGCCTGTCATTCCACTGCCAGACAGCAGTGAGCCTAGCAGCTTTATTGATAAGCTATTTAGGTTAGACAAATTAGAGTCCCCAAGCTGGGGGGGTACTGTGAGTGGGGATTTTGGATACTCTCAGTGCACAGAGACTGATTATATATGACAATGAATGTCTGTTATCAATTTGTAACCTGCCATGGGCAAAGGCTGTGTGACCTAGAGGAAGGTGAACGAATTCGAACGAGTGAGAATGTGGTGATAGTTTGGAGCTAATCTAATTTCTATAAAGGCGCATTATTTTACAGATGTTTTATTTTACCAATATAAACAGCTGATAAACCTGAACTGGTATTCATTTGTTAAGGCAATAACTCACATCCTCTGCTGAGAACACAGTTCTGCCCATGTTCAAGTATGATAACTGTTTACATACTGAATGTGGAAAAAAATTGAATGCAGTCTGTGCGAGTGTTACGTTTTGTAACAATCCTTTTACTTTAATTTCTTAATGATCAGCCATGATTAGCTGGGTGTTTACATGATAATTTGCACTTTAAAAAATTCAGCTGGATTAATACAGCCATTATAATTTTTCTTTTTTTTTTTTCATCTTGGATTTTTAAAGATATGTTATTCCAACTTTTCCTCAAAATTGTTTTGCTGAATCTTTGAAAGGCCCATTATCAAAATAAGTGATAAATTACTAATATTACCTGACAAAATGGTCCAAATCAAAATGGGATGGGTCAGGTTTGTAAGGTTTTTAACACAGAGTAGGAGCACTTAATCAGCATGAGTTCATGATAAGACTGTACAATTTAATTATTTTATATTGTGAACAATTAGAAAGAGTCCAATCTTCCTTTCTTTCTGATAAAAAGGGTCAATTAATTAATCTGCTACAGCATTTCCTTGTTTTTAAATATTAAAATATTAAATAAAAAAAAGCATTTAAATATTTAACTGAGAGAGTTCTTGATCTGGCAGTCAGGTCCAAAAAGTGGGATCTGCTGCTTTAGTTTGCAAAAAACTTCCTAAAATTTAGAAAAAAAATCAAATGAACCTGCACAGCACTATGTAGTAAGTGAGGAGAGGTGCATAAGCTTCTGCACCCAATAACACATTGATGTCAGGAAGGCTGAGCACACTCTTCTTCTCCTGGACTGGCTTAAGAGCTACAGACAGCAGAGAAAAAATATGCATTAATGGAGTGACTATAGAGGCGCTGAACACTGACCACACATGTACAGAGAAGGTCAGGGTGATTTCAGCTAAGAGGCCCCCGGTGACGAACACTTGGCCATGCAATTAAAAGCAGCGCGGTGAATGGTGAAGTGGTGCTCGATTCCACCGGAGATGGAACAGACTGAGTTATGAGACATAAATGTAACCAGTGTCCTCCCACACGACCTGAAGTGGTGGATGGACCCACCTGGCAAAATGCGTAATGAAGTTTTCAAGCATAAGTCAAGTGCCTGTCAATAACTGAAGGCAGCTGTCTGATGGGCCTGATGATATTTGCAGCTGCTCTTTCCACCAACTCTCATAAAATGAAGGCTAAAATAATGTCTAGTAGAAAAGCTATTTTCCCTGTTTTCATCCTTTTCACTGTGAATGTAATTTATCCCAAGAGCGTGCACACACACACTTAATCCTATAAAACTGTAGAGCACATTTACTCTCAATTAAGAGCTACCCCCAGGTCTGAAGCTGAACTCTACATCTGAGCCACAAGTATCCATTCAGCCTTGATCTTTAATGTCTTTCCTCATCTGTGTGTATAAGACAGGCTAAAAACAACACCATTTCCAAATGAGACCAAAGAAGATTAAGAAAATGACCTTGGACAGTTCTTTCACACACACATTGCCCCCCCCCCCCCAACACACACACACACACACCTTTCCTTCTCCTTGCCTTGAAGAGTGTCAAAGTGATAAAGTAGCAGTGCAATCCAACGCTTGCCTGTGTATATAGCAGCATGCAATATGCAAAATCTAGATTTTCAAACTAGCCCTTGTTTTCTGGCTGATCATCATGATGATGTTGCTGAAACGTGCCTACATATTAGTAACCAACGAAACCATTTCTAAACAGTATGTCTGCAGCTACTTCCTCCTGGTGAGGGGCATAATTGACTAACAGCTTCTTAATATTTTTCAAAAGTTGACAGGCGATTGAGCTAGAAGTTAACTAAATGCCAATGACAAGTATTGCCTTGTGCCAGTACTGCTCTGCTGAAGAGTGTGGCAGAGACAGCAGAGTGGATAACACACCTATTCTAGAAGATGAAACTAGGGTTATATCATTGGTGTCCACAAATGATAACCATTGCTTCATGCTTTTATGAAGGGAAAGTGACTGCTTGTCGCTGTGAAAAATGGCACAGCACACAGTGAAACACAGCAAAAAGCAACCTCCACTTTTCACCCATACACACTTCTACAGCAGTCTGCAGCTTTTTAAAGCACCCAAGGAGCAGTGATGGGTATGGCACCGTCTTAAAGGGTACCTCAGGGCAACCTGCTGGGCCTGGAATTTGAAGCCACAACCTTCCAAGCCAGAAACAACAAAAATAAAAAAATAAGGTTTGAATTTGCCTCTGGGTATTAATCATTTAATCTAAAGGTTAGTCTAGCAATAATCTGTGGAGTCTGAAAGCAAGAAATGATCAAAAGTGTTAACTGTAGTGCATGAATTAATCACAATGAATTAAAGATCTATTGGATAAGCAGAAAGTTCCCGTTTCTAACCTTGGAAGAGCAAACAAACAATCGTTTTAAGACACAGGGTTTCACAGACTGGTTGCATTTAAGTAGCACTTAAATGCTCAGCTGTAGAAACCAAGGTTTTGAATTAAAATCCAAACTTCACAGCAACAACTCCTTAAACGTACAAGTAATCACATTCATTAACAAAAAAGAAGGGGGTTAAAATTGGAGGACAAATGCCCTTGACAAAGAAAACATTGCAATCGATAGGAGTTCATTCAGAATTCAGGCCAAATCTACAGGCACAATGCAGGATTATACAGGAGTTCAAAGAGGAAAACAATTACGCACAACATTGACGCTGGCTGATCTGTAATTTTAAAGGTTGGCCTTTTGGCCATGTGCTATGCTTGGCCCCTGCGGTCGCTGCATGCAGTTATGTTTTTAAGAATTTCTTTATCACTGTTCAATCCATTGATGAGCTGATGTATTCTGTCCAACTTGTCCATAAACTTGTATACATAAACATTCTGTCTAACTTGATCATAAAAAGAAAAAAGTCAATATTGTGATACATATCATATTTTGTAAAAATATCTTTAAGACTGGCGGTGTAATTTTTTTGCCTTGCTATCTGTCCCTACCTGCAATCTCTCCCTCTGACTGCAAGTCGCTAATGTTGGGCCACAGCACAGCTGTGAGGTAGCAAGAACTATTGCAAAGCCAGCTGTGCGTGGGGGTGGTGTGTGAGGGGCAGAGGGACAGAGGGACAGATGGCTATAGCAAAGTGTATGTGTGTGTCTTTAATACAGTACTCAGGCCTCTAATCATCTACACTGGAAAGCCTCAACCCTCCCATCATGCCTCCATAAAACTTTCAAAGAGCTGAGAACAGATTGGATACATGGCCTTTGAGGAGAGGATGGGGTTTAATACGGAGCAACTGTTATGCTTCCTTGGCTATAGGAAGAGGACATATGCTGATTCCAAAATGTGCACATTACAGATTACGGAAAGCACTCAATTATTAGTAAGTACCTACTGATTTTAGGACAATCTCAAAATTAAATAAGAATGTACTGTATTGCCCATCAGCCACTCATTTGCCATCTGGACACTGAAGATAAAAAAAGTTCAGAAATCTCATGTATGGGAGTACTTTCAATAAAAACTTGCACAATTTTGCGCAGAATTTGTAAGTTATATAACTTATAAGTTATATTGATCTGCTTATGCAATAATATATATATATATATATATATATATATATATATATATATATATATATATATATATATAAAAAATACATATGAGACCTTATTAGAGTACTGCTGAAGTTAGAGAAGCAAGCTGTATTGGTTTGAAACATCTCAGAGATCGCAGGGATTATATTGTGAAAGGAGGATGAGCTGCCTGGCAAGAGAGAAGAGGAAGGCCAAAGAGAGGAGGTTTATGGACGTGTGGTGAGAGAAGACATGCAGGTGGTTGGGATGAATGAGGAAGATGCAGAGGACTAGAAGAAATGAAAATGGATAATCCACTGTGGCGATAAAGGAGCAACTAAAAGAAGAAGATCGGAGTTTGGTTGTTTGGTTGAGGACAAGCTGTATGAAATGGGTGAAATAATGGACTGATAGATGCTACATTCAAATAAATGGATGTTTTCATTGGCAGTAAAACACTTCAAATATGTCTTTTTTTGGAATTATAAGTCCTATTGTTTTTTAAATTCTGGCTTTGAGGACAACTTTCCAGGAACTCATTTGGAAACACCCTTGAGTTTCAGTTCCTGTAAACGGCTGTTTAAAATTCCAACCCAAAAAAACTAATCTTGGTATCAGAAAAGAAAACCTTTTTGAATCATAAAGTGGAAAAAATGCTGTAAACAAAGAATGCTTTCAAAAATGGAAGTGTTCATCATTTATTTTCATCAATCAACAAAATGCAGTGAATGAACAAAAATCTAAATCAAATCAATATTTGGTGTGACCACCCTTTGCCTTCAAAACAGCATCAATTCTTCTAGGTACACTTGCACACAGTTTTTGAAGGAACTCTGGTAGGTTGTTTCAAACATCTTGGAGAACTGACCACAGATCTTCTGTGGATGTAGGCTTCCTCACATCCTTCTGTCTCTTCATGTAATCCAGACACACTGGATGATGTTGAGATCAGGGCTCTGTGGGGGCCAGAAGAACTGATGCTGGTTTGAAGGCAAACGGTAGAAACACCAAATATTAATTTGATTTAGATTTTTCTTCTGTTCGCTCACTTTGCATTTTGTAAATTGATAAAAATAATATCATTATTTATATTTCTGAAAGCGTTCTTTGTTTACAGCATTTTTTCCACATTACTGTATATTTACACCCATAATTAGTACATTGGTTTAATTTTTTTTTAACAGTAAGAATATTTCTGATTTGCTATGTTTATCTGACGGAGTAAAACTAGATTTCTTAGCACAGAAGGCTCAAGAAAACCTAACACTCGAGTGTAAAAGTTTAACATAAAGCCACCTCTGCAACAACGTAAATGTGCAAATAATCACATACATTAACAAAACCAAAGGAGATTAAAATTGGAAGGTACATGCCCTTGACAAAGAAAGCATTCAAGTTCAATCAATAGGCAAGTCAGTCAAGAGTCAAGTCAGAATTCAGGCCAAATCTACAGGGACAATGCAGGATTGCATAGGACATCAAACAGGAAAACAATTAAGCACAATATTGATGCTGGCTGATCTGTCCAGATATGCATTGCTCAGCCACCTGCTTATCAGATAGCAGGGAATATAAAAGTATCCTGCAGATGCAGTGACAGGTAGTTCTGAATTGCAAAACAGTTTCAATGTATGTAATCTAATCTTGTATGGGCTTCACAATGACACTTAGGTCAATGCTTGAAAGTTAAGAATGCAACAAATGACCTGGCATGCTGGTTTGATTGTCAAATGATTTTGTGACGAGAGCATGATTGAAAAAGTTGATTTAACTAATCGTTCTCTTCTGCATACAACATCATCTGGCAGTCTGCTAGGAAAAGCACAAACACTCTATTCAGGCAGTGGAATAAATAACAAGAAAAAGGAAAAAAGTTCTAATTGGAATGAGCTAAATCACAACTGCAAAGGCAGCCTCACTGGAAATCCAAACAGGTCCTCATTATGTTCACATAATCCCAGATGACAAAATCCCCCATTCAAAATGGTTTAAAAATAAATAAATAAATAAATAAATAATGTGTCAAGGAATCCCAGAATGCAGAATCTGGTCTTGGGAAAGCAACACACTGGACAACAACACACTCGGAGGACAACCCTAAGTTACTAGCATCGAGCCGAGTGCTGGGGCTCGATAAAGTGTTGCTACCCACCCAGAGAAATCTGGGCCAGTAATGTTTTCTTGGACTCCGGGAGTGAATTAGACATAAGTGATTAACTTGAAAAACAGAAATAATCGATTATTAAATTCAATCATTACGCAGGGACGAGAATAAAAATAAATGTTAAGCTGACATGATTGATTACCAGAGTTATCCGTATGAACCTATGATCCTGATATTCAGTTGAACTGAACAAGAAAATTTGAAAGAACCGATTCAGGAAACTGGATCAATCTTCCCATCAGCACTTTCATACAGGGTGTGCAGGAGCAGGTCACTGCTGCTAAGGCTGTCTGGTAATGTTTGCTAATGACAAGCGGAAAAAACTGTTTCAGGCAATCCAGGCAAATCTTTACAAGACAATTTGCCATCTAAAAACCCTTTCGAGATTAGTAAGCACTGCACCCAGACCCTGGTAGCCAAAGTCGAAACATGCCCCCTGTGGGGGGTGTGGGAGAGTGTATGTGATGTTTGTGTGAGCGTTACTTCAACAGTGCCATTAGAGGGGTATTAAGCAGGGGCTCAGCTCTGTCTCCTGCTTCACATTCCAGCAGAGTGTTAATGAGAAGCATTAGGTTGCCTCGGTGAACCCCTCCATCAGATCACATCAATCCAAACTTTCCCTCTTAATCCGCGCCTGTCAGCCCACCCGACACACCAGCCCAGATGGGAGCCCTCCAAGGGGGAAGGCTGTCACATACACACTACCACACATACACACATATCTACACACTGAGTCTAAATTCGCAAAAGTTTGTACGGTGCAGCTGGTTTTATGAGCTGCCATTAAAGCTGATGATGAGACAGCTCCTGGGAAGTACAGGCCGTGTGTGCGCGTGTGTGTGCGCGTGTGCTTCTGTAGTCTCTTTCTTTCCCATTACCCTGTAACTACCCTGTATATTATCGTCCAAAAGCATTTGCATCTGACAAAGTAGCCTACTGACCAATAAAGTAAGCCATGGCTTCTAGTCATTAAAAGTAGGCAGAGATGCTTTTGGATATGATGCAGTAAATGTGGGAAAGGAATGTGAATGGAAGAGGCTAGTAAATCAGTTTTAGTTCTCATTTCTCTTTATTACAAAAGCAAAACCCAGCCTTTTCATGGGAAGCACAGCCAAGCTGATAGAGTCTATATCTTGCAGTGTTTCCTAGCCCTCTTCTTTGGGTCGCACCCTGTGCAATGGATTGAATGCTAATGAAAGTAAATACATCATTGAGGGCATGCTGGACAGAAATGGCTTTAATACACCGCCTGTCAAATGTTAATCCCTAAGCTGTTTGCTTTTCATTCTTATTTCTGTTAAGTAAGGCTAGATCTTTGTTTCACTGCAAAACTGAAGGTTTTTTTTAGGGTAACTTAAATGAAAAACATGCTCATTTCTTCCACATATATACGTGTAAGCCAGGAGGTTGTCGAGGGAGTGCAGTAAATACTAGTGTGATTGTTGGAGGATGGAGTTTGTAAATCTAAAGTGTTTTCATTAAAGTGCACACATTCTTTATTTAAGCAGAAGTGCAGGCACATCTGTAAAAACAACTGGTAAAAGTAGAAGCACTGAATGAATTGCTTCCACATTTTTACTTTTTGTACTTTTGTCAATTATTCAAATAAAATCTGTATAGCTTTTATTCATTATGCAGTATAAATGTATTTAAAACTAATAAGGTGAACATGCAACTGAGTTCAAATAATAAAATCAAGAGGGCCAGTTTAAAGTTTGAAATTTATTGGAAAGAATTTTGTGCATGAAATATGATATTTTGTACATTATAAAGTTGGGTTCTTTAGTTCTTGTTTTGGAGGTGCTGGTGTGCAGCATGTTTAGTGGCTTACCTGTTCAAATACTCTTGCGTTAGCTAGGTTTTTGCAAACTGTGCCACCCTCCTGGCCATCTACAGTAATGTGAAAAAATTATAACACCCTATGAAAGCCTGTGTGTTCTTGTGACATTCTTGAACATTTGGATATCTAATCTCAATATTTCACAATACTGAGATTAGATATCCAAAGATATTCACGAAATTCAAAGATATTCACGAGATTCACGAAATATAACTAGATGATTAAAACTGAGGAAGAGACTTTTCAAAATCTTCAGTAAAATGTAATTTACTTACCTTTATTCCCAATTAAAATGGCTCAAATCACACACAGTTGCAGCACATCAGGTGCACATAATTAGAACATCATTACTCAGTATTTTGAAGGAGGTTTGCCTGATTTAAACCTCAGACATTTCGTTTGGTGTGCTCTTGACTGTTGAGGTGAGAGTGAACACCATGGCGAGATCAAAAGAGCTGTCTGAGGCCTTCAGAAAGATTGTAGCAGCTTATAAGTCTGGTAAGGGATTTAAAATGATCTCAGAAGAAAATAGTCTCGAAAAAAGCCTACAAGTAGAGGACTTCCAAATCAACTGCCAACATGCCCATGTCTGCTATCCAAGCATTTACCCCGAGAGCAGACTGCAAGATCTCCAAAAACCCTAAAATGTCATCACGGGACCTACAGCAGGATCCTGCTACTGTTGATGTGGAAGGGCCTCTACAATCAGAAAGAGACTGCACAACTTTAACTTGCATTGTTGGTGTGCAAGGTGGAAACCTTTGCTCTCTAAGAGAAACATCAAAGTCAAACTGAAGTTTGCCAGAGGGAACGTAGACATAGACCAGAACTTCTGGAATAATGTTCTTTGCACAGATGAGTCTAAATTTAAATTATTTGGACACCAGAAAAGAGGAAATGTCTGGTGTAAACAGGATTCAAGGAAAAGAACTGGAAGTGTCATTTACATTTGCATTACATTATTTAGCAGACACTCTTATCCAGAGTTACTTCCAGGTCCTGATTACAGGGACAGTCCCCCTGCAGCAATTCAGGGTTAAGGGTCTTGCTCAGGGACCCAGTGGTAGTAGTGCTATAGGTGGGATTCAAACCTGGGACCTCTTGAGCCATAGGTCCATAGGCAAGTACTCCACCACTGGACCACTGCCACCCATGGTCATGGTATGGAGATAAATTGCTGCAGCAGGACCTGGCCAGCTCACCATCATAGAATCCACCATGAATTCTACTGGAATATTTACCGGAAAAGAACAGAATATTTGATGGGGTGTCCTAAATTTTTCACATGACTATACATATGTGCACTTACACATTAAGTCTAAGTCAGGAAAGACCCTGTTTATGCCTGTTACTATTCTGAAATCTAAGTCAGAACTAATCATAGCTGGACTGTGTAAAGTACAGATGTGAACAGGACAGTCTGTGAATCCATTCATCAGAACATAAGTGATGGACAGCTTTTGAAATGTTGGCATGTGAAGTGCCAATTTTCTTTTACTAAGAAAATGCAATACAGACCAAAATAGCTATGTAGATAATTTTTTTTTATTTCCAAGTTATTTTCAAGGTCATTTAGATTCATCCCATTTAAACCTTTTCACAATGACAAATACACAAAGACTCACTGGACATTGTGTTCTACCAACTACTGCAGTGACAAACTGATGTTATAAATGAGGCATCCTTCCTCCAGGCAAAAAAATCCAATCATGCAGTCGCTGGAGACACATATGAGACACATGAAAATGTCAGGTGCAAATGATTGTGTCTCACTGTCCACTTAGGATCACTGAAAATCCCCTTATCAAAAAGAGAAAACTGATGCCTTTTTCTGTGAACCTTTCTGTGAGCCTGTGCACAGATTGCTCCAAATCAACCGAGATTCAACCGAGCATGCCCTCTAAATGCTGTGCATGTCTAAAAGTAGCAGCTAGGTGTTTTACTGTCTATGCAACGCGTGTGAGTGTGTGTGCAACCGTGGCGGTGCTAACCATCCGTCTTGCAGGGCACATACCTGCAAAAGTCTGAAGCGCAGTGATGGATGAGGGATGGTGCTTTAGACAGGGAGTCTTATCAGTGCCATCAAATTTCTCCCCGTCTCCCACCTCTATACATTCAATGCAGAAGGCCAGCTCAGAGAAGAGGTACGAAGAATTATATTGAGGTTCAACAGCCTGTGAACCAGCCTGTAATGAGTAAAAGTAATAGATCTTAGGTCAAGGACAATAATAGAACATAATGGCCTCATGAGTACTAGTATTCAAATAATATTTAAATAGAAAACAGCAGCTCTACTTCAGGACTCTATACTGAATCTCTGATTTACCCAGTGACAATGTTAAGTTTGTTACACATGCAGCATCTTTTACACACAATTTCAGTGCCAAAAAGTGCTTTGCACTGACTTCATCTTAACACCAACCTAATAATTAATACATAAAACCTCCCCATAGGAGTACTAGCTGAAATTAGCACCATTTAAAAGGGTTGAATTTGATTTTTTAGGAGTTAAATCAAACTATAGCGAATACATAGGTAGTATATTTTGAATGCATGTAATAGGCAGAAGACCTCTAATATAACTTTTGATTTTCAAACACTTTTTCACTGTGCGGCGCGCAGCCCAGAGCAGTCAAATTCCTTTTGTAAGCTGAAGTAACATACATCAGACTCTCTCACTGAACAGAAAGTCATTGTATATGGAGGGTAAAGTCTCTTTTGACTAATTGTCAAAACGGCCCATTGATTCAAAAGTTCGATCAATGCACCACCACACCTGCAGTCCAGCGCCCAAGCCAAGTCCTGCTCAGCACAAAGCACAAAGCATGATGAAGAGAAGCTGGACTGTGAAGGTTGTCACCTTCACAAGAAATACGCCAGTGCTTTTAAACCTCATCTGTAGCCTACAGTTGATTACCACCGACAATAATGCTGACGCACTTCCCTGTACAGAGCTCCTGGGAAAAGATAAGAGAAAGGATAAGAGACGGGACTAGATTTGAAAAGGGAAGGATTCGTTCAATAATGGTTTTCAGAAGGGAAGAATTCATTCATTCCTTATAGGAAATGCTTATTCATGAAGCACAACAGCGGTCCTAAGGATTCTATAATTGGGTTTTTAAATAAATAGATTTTATATTTATTTCTGCTGGCGTATTGCTCTGGTCAATTTAGACTCCCAGCGTAAGAACACTAGAGAGAAGGGGCATAATGACACTTTTGCAAACTTAATTAAATAGAAAAATCAAATAAGAGTTAAGACATGGAGTCCAAGCAACCTGAACACTACATTACAGGATGTTACAATTAGTTACAAGGGGGCAGCGGTGGCCTAGTGGGTAGGGCGTCGGCCACATGATCGGAGGATCGGGGGTTCAAACCCCTTCCCAATGGGTTGCTCTGAGGTACCCTTGAGCAAAGTGCCGTCCCCATCACTGCTCCTCCCTGCGATGGGCTGGCGACCTGTCCAGGGTGCGTCCCCCGTCCTCGCCCTGTGTGCGCTGGGTTGGACTCCCCCGCAACCCCGTTTGGGACAAGCGGCAGAAAATGGATGGATGGATGGACAATTACAAGGGTGGCTTTAAATAATTTTAATTATATTATATTGCATGGCAAATCCCAAAAATAAAAGACAATGTAAAAATGATTTCTCTAATTTTCTCTTCAGGTGTGTTATTGTCAGAATGTGGAGGTAGGAGGCCTGCAGAATGCAGTGGGCATGTGAGAACATGAACATTTATTCAATTTTAACACTGTCAACAGAAGGTATATTGCTATCCAGCATCTTCTATTTCATAATCCAAAGATTCTTCACCTCCCAGGCTACCCAGCTGCTTGTCCCGTCTCTGGTCTGATCTCCAAACTGGACTACTGTCTCCCTTCTGGGGGGGTCTACCACTGAAGGCAACAGGAGTACTTCAGTTGATTCTGAATGCTGCTGCAAGACTCATCTTCACCCGTCCCAAGTGCTCTTGTGCTACACCTCTGCTACGGGAACTGCACTGGCTCCCTCTGGCAGTTTGCATCAGGTTTAAATCCCTAACACTTGCTTTCAAGGTCAAGAACGGTCTTGCACCCTCTTATTTGATGAGGCTAATCAAACAACGTGTCTCTGCTCGTCGCCTGAGAACATCAAGCACCGCTCACCTTGAACCTCCTCTCTTCAAGAGGAAGACATGCAGGAGACTCTCAGTCCTGGTTCCTCAGTGGTGGACCCATCTTTTCAAAGAATAGCAAAGTGATTAACCTTTCCTATCTAGCGCTACACTTACACCTTTCTTGTCGTGAACAGCACTGATCGCTCTGGATAAGAGCGTCTGCTAAATGCTGTAAATGTAAATAATCAGTTCATCCATTTTGCAACTGATGTAAGATACAAAGAAAGAGAAGCACTTTCTTTTTTCCAGTAACAGCTTGCATGGCAGCCAATTAGGCAGCAGCAGATGTGATACTGAGGGTCGGAGATGAATTGCAAGGTACTGTCAGATCATTTTTTCTACCTCAAACAGAGGCAGTACACATTATTAAAGTGTAAGGCTCAGTAGAGTTAGTTATGAAGTTTACGATGGACATAAATCAAGCGTTGACATATTTGTCCGCCATGTGTCAAGAGAATATTCATGCATCATCTGTTCTGACTGATTACTAGACAGCTCAGGTAAACACTAGCTATACACTTCCATTCATTGGCCACTTTTTGAGGTCCTGTCTTATACCTGCACAATACAGGTACATAGTTACAGACTGTAGACCCCGTGAAGCACCATTCATCAGCTGTTTCCATCCTCTGATCAGTGATCAGCTGCTGAACACATGACCACTGTTGCTCACTGTAGGCTATATGAACTCATTTTTAACTCTAGCCTTTAACAGAAAATAAAACCTTAAGTAATATTGCTCCTGAGATGATCCATTAAAAACCCTTTCTAAGATTCAAAAGCCCTAAATGACATTCCCCAATCAAATACCCCTTTTTAATTATCACTGCCATTTTACAAGTGCTCATAAGTATGAAATGTCTTTGTCTTTGGAGCTGCTTGAAAAGATGCCAAAAGACAGCCTTCCTCCCAAAAGATTTTCAAAATGTCATCCAACATACAGCCTACAAGCCTACATATTCATGCCTTCTAATCCCTTTCACACACATCCAGTGAACTCCTTTAAACTCTCAGAGAAGTTTTAAAGGTTCAATAAAATTTTGTTCTCGGTTCGCAAGTGCAGCCACTTTTCATCCATCAGCCATGGTGGAAAGAGAAAGTTGCCATTTCACTCACATACTCCTACACTGTTGACAGCATCTGCAGCAGCTTCAAGTTTGCATTAGATTTACAGTCACTCTGAAAAGTTAAGGCACTCAATGAATTTTGCTCAATTCAATTTTGTTGTGTTATCTTAAGCAGAGAATAGACTTAAATGTGGGATTTTACTGCTAATTTAGTTCAAAATGCCGTGCCTTTTTCTTTTGCACAGAACCTTTACATTTTTAATTTTTTCAATGATTTAAATTCAACAAGTAAACAGCTACTGTGCTGTAAAATGTGCAGAAGCGTATTCTTCATAGAAGATATGTAACATGTGGTCACTTGGAAAGGCAGCAATATATACACTTTAGGCAAGGCACCCAAACTTTCTGAATCCAACTGTAATGTAAGAGAGATAAAAAAAATAAAGCTTTTCATAGCTTTTCATGACTGAGAACTTTATGACCATGTCTTCCTTTCCCATTCACAACTACACGCCTAAATAAAAGCTCCTAAATGAGTCTTGGTTTGGATGTTTCAACGCCTTTAAATGGCAGAAACCTCACGTTGAAGCTTCTAGAACTTTAAAAGTTTACTAATTTAAAGGAATGATCACATATTCACAACTCGTAACAGAGAGATTTCAGGTAGCACTAGAAGGAAAGTTGATGCTTCATATTCTTGGCTGATGAGCCCAAAAACTAAATCAATCACCAGTCCTATCAATCTGCCAGTGTTTTTGGTGCCAAACCAAAGCTTGAAGATTAACGGTCCTGCTACACTCTCTCACAGTGTTGCACTAATTTGTCTTGGGCCTCCCTCTTAATTTACACTTTACATTTTCATCGCAAAATGCCATTACATGGCCATGCATAATCTCACTAGTCCATGGTGTGTGGACTGTAACCGCTGCCTGTAAAAGAAACTTGCACAATATACTAATGCCTACACAAACCCTGACACCACAAAAGTATATTAAATAAAATATGACCCTCTCGAACGGTATAAAAGTTGAAAATCTTGCAGGAGTAGGAGAGAGGACTTTACGATTCATGCTAGTGTCATGTTTTGTCACTTAAGATTACATGATGAACATTTCTGTCTTATTAGTGAATATGAGCATGAAGAAAGAGCACAAAAAAGTAGAAGCCAGGTTCAAGCACAAAATGACCATTTCTATTAGTCACTTTCATTAGTAAGCCATTAACGGACCATTAGCAGCTATGAACAAATCAGTAGTGCACAAATTTAAAAAATGATAGCTCTTGATGTTTATTAGAACAAACAGTTGGAAATTTACAGCACAGCAAGTTAACCAATAAAGAATGGGCAGAATAACAGCAGTGCAATGCTGCAGGTTATCAGAGGCAATTACTGAGATGTATTACTTTTCAATAGTGAACCTAGTCGCCTGCTTTGTCCGATATATATATATAAAATAAATACTGCCCATGTCCGCTGATTGGAAACCAGTTTTTACTTTAGTTAAGGTTCAGATTTGGGGAGGAAAAGCTGGACCTTACCCAGCAGAAAAGGACATTTTCCACCCAGGGCAGTCACTCCATTAGCATTCTCCCACACATTCTCCCATGGGACAGACCTTAGTGACCCTGGTCCATCAGAGCAGCGTAAATCATCCTTAATGGAGCCGTCGGTGGCCGCTGGCAGGGGGAATTAAAGCAGCCGGTTTACACAGACACCTCAGCAGGTAGAGATTACAGGCCTCAACAGAGCCGTTATCAGACAGCGCAGACTTACAGGCCTCCACAGGGACGAGCCAGCAGCGGCCAGTGTGTGAAACTCCCTGCTTTGACAATCAGAATTAGAACAATGGGACAGAGATGAACTGCTAAATCAAACACTTGCTGTAGCTTTTATTCCACTGTAATGCCTCCTTAATAGGACAGATAAAAAACCTTAAATGCGGTATTAAATTGTCACAGAGTTCATCCAGTTCAAACTTTAGTTTAGCAAAAAGTTCTCAAATGAACTCTAACCCACATTTTTTTAATCTTCTGCAGAAAAGGAAGGGAAACAAAACAGATGTAACGTACTTAGTGTAGCCTTCAGCCGGGACTTTCTCCATCAGACAAGCCTTTTCTCCTCATGGCCAGGGGCTCTTAAGGGGGGGGCATCTAAGTTTTCCAATCAACCTCTGCGAAATCAACTAAAACTCAGCAATGTCATGGCACATCCAAAACTGGGAGCCCAAGAAAAAATAAAATAGATGGAATTTAAACCTTTTTTTGTTTGTTTGTTTGTTTTTACAATGAAGATAAAGTTTGTAGTTTAATTTGGACTACTTTTATATTAAAAAAAAAAATTATAAATCAGTGTTTTTCATGGTTTTGTAGTGTAGGATGTCTCTAAGGGTGTAAATCCTTTCATTTGAGAACAATGAAACAAAAACGTTCAATAAATCAAAAACTTTCAAATTCAAATTTGACGTTTTTAGCCAAAACGAGTAATTAATTTACTGAATATAATAAAAACTGATAACTGATTGCTTAAACTGGGAGAAGGATGTTGAGGATGGAGCTGCCTGGCAAGAGGAAAAGAGGAGGTCAGTGTGAATGAGGAACACGACAGGAAGAAACGGAAACGGATAATATGCTGTGGCGACCCCTAAACGGGAACAGCAGAAAGAAGAAGATAACTGATGGTTAAGACATTAAACATTTGACTCAGAATGGACTCTGAATGGCCAACTTCTGACTAACACATTCTAGCCTTTAGAGGACTGATTACATCATCCATTTTACTCTTCAAGAACCGAACTTCAAGATGGTGGTGGACCTTTACTGTCAATGAGAAAGGCCATTAAAAAGACATTAATAATTTAAAATGCCTTTGCTTTAATGCTGAAACATCTAAAAAGGTTCTAAAGAACTTCTGTGAGAAACAGTATCGGATACTTTCATACACTCTGACCACACAAATCGAAACCTTTGCACAAACACTCTTCACCAAGTCCTTTATCCACTTTAAACACCCCGTGTATTGCGTGTACATGCTGTACTCTATTAAATCTAGTTTGTGTAGCAGGTATAGAAATCAATATCTCTTTCCCTTGGAATCGATGTGTGCACAGCTTAAAAGTAAGACATACATTACAGGAGGTGAAGGTGCATGGTAAACAATGACCCAGGACAGAGTGTGCATTTCTGAAGCCAATCGCTTTATCAAGTGTAATTTTAGGGTAGCTCAGCTGACCTTTTGATAGTGTGTTATTCATTAATACATATCACAATTATTATAAAACACTTTTCGGAGCTGGTTTTACTCACATGATTTCAGCTGCATGACGGTGGTCTAGAAGATAGATATCAGTTCTGAAAAAACTGCTTATAATAAATATTAATAAAATATGTTTTTAAATTTGTTTTAAAGAATTAAAAAAAAAAAAACCCAAATCAATCCCATATGCCTTTACCAAAAGAAACTGATTTTAAAATCATTTTGAATCAAATGTAGTTTAAAATCGACTGATTTTAACAGCAGATGAAATACCTCACATGCCACACTCTTACTGTTACTGCTATATCCATCAAAGTGCTCATTGCACTACTTGTCTACAGTCTTAAATTCCTACGATCAGAGCCAAACTCCCGGATCCTAACAGCAGAGCTGAAACGTTCATTGATTCTATATTGGAGCCACAATTCTATTATGGCTTATGTTATTAATTACCATTTGTTTTATGAAGGGAAATTGAGTTTCACCAGTCAGAAACAACCAGCACTGATTTGCTGTGTAAATGAGATCCGTCTGACCACCAGCCTATCACATCATGTTCAAGCTTTCCAACCTCAAACCTGAAAAAGAGGATGTGCATAAACATTTACAGAGAGATTCTTATCCAGAAAGACGTATGAGTGCTTTGTAGTTTTGAAAGGAGACACATCCGTCAAACTAGAAGACTGAAATCATTTTAGGCATGAAGGTGCAGATGTTCTGCTAAGTGCTCGTTGAAGAGATGGTTCTTTAGTGAACATCTGAAAGCTGCGCGGGGCTCAGCAGTTGTAACGGTCAGGGCAAGTTTGTCCAAACAGTTAGAAGCTGAGACTGAGAAGAGTCTTAAAGTGTATGTCTTCTGCTTTTGAGAAGGTCTGAGAATTAGGGTGTACTGAAGAGCAGGGATCCAGATAATGCAGCAGGATCCCTGCTGCATTATCATTTGGTTGTAGGGTTCTGGCGGCCTTCAGGTCAGGACCAATTAGGAGTGAGTAGCAGTAGTTTCGTCTTAAGGTGTCAAATGACTGGATGAGTATCTGAGTGGCATCAATGGTGAGGAAGTGATGAATTTTTCTGGTTTAAAGAAAGCATTTAGCAAACACTCTCACCCAGAGTGACTTCCAGTTGCTACCAACAGAGACAGTCCCCCTGGAGCAACTTGTAGTTAAGGGTTTTGCTCAGGAACCCAATAATGGTGATGGAGGTGGGATTCAAACCTGCAACCTCTTGGCCCATAGGCAAGTGTTTAGACCACCAACACCCTACCAGGTTCCTACATTTTTGTGGCCAGCCGTCATTGAGCTATTTATTATATGAATGTCAAAATGGAGAAGTTCCAAGGATGGTGTAATATACTGGGAAGAGGTAGCACTGTAAGAGGTCATCAGCTAAAGAATACCATCCAGACAAAGTATAGTGATGGAGGTAAATGGGAGGTAGGAGTCATGACTGGAAGGAAGGTTGGTTTGATCTTGACAATTTTTTTTAATTGAAGAAGGCAGTAAAGTACTCTGGGGAGAGGAAAGAGCGAGGGAGGAGGTTTGATGAGTGGAAAAAAAAAATGTAGCAAAGAGTTTGCGAGGGTTAAACGCAGATTCTTCAAGCTTAGTTCTGAGAAAGAGGACTTTGCAGCAGATGTCAGAAAGAAAGCGATGGAAGAAGAAAGGCAGTTTGTAGCCATTTCTATAGATGAAGGACAGAGTGATGTTGCCCAAGATGGAGCCAAGGGAGATATGATTGTGGAGGAGTAGACAGAAAAATGATTGCAACAAGTTAAAAAATTGGAGGGTTGATGGATTGGATCTGCCTGAAGATCAAATGTGAACAACAGAACATGATGATCAGAAGATGAAGAAGGGTAGCCGAGACCTTAACAATAAGAGTGATGCTCCTTTTCGGCCAAAAAAGCTGCCTGGGGACAAATTATTAGAAAAAAATCTAATTTAAATCACAGTCTCAATATTTGGCAGAACATTAACTAAAATATTTGTAAAAAATGTTGAAAATGAACTGATGAAAATCTTGAAGAAACTTCTGAAAGTGAAAAAAAGTACATTTAAGCAAATTCGCAGTAATTAAACCAATCACATTCATAGTAAAGTTGCATTACAATGTGTAAATCACCAAAACGTTTATAAATATAATGTGTGGACTATATTGTGTTGTAAAAAGAATTTTGTAAAATAAATGTCTGCACTTACCCTCACACACATTTGGATGCAAAAAACTTTTCTTTGTGGGGCAGTGGTGGCCTAGTGGTAAGGGAGTTTGCCCCAGGATTGGATGGTTGTGGATTCAAATCCCAGACCAGTTTGTTGCCCTAAGGTACCATTGAGCAAGGTAGTGTTCCCTTCACTGCTCCCTGGGCTTTTTAAAAAGCTGCTCCCCGCCGCACGGTGTGTATGGGTTAAAAACAGAAGGTGTGTTTCACTGCATGCTGTGCTGTTTCACAATGACAAATAGTCACTTTCACGTCACTTAGAGGGTGAAACGTGAGCAGGCCTCAGTATTTTGCCCCTGTGGCAATTTGATTCTTAACTGAGACAAACTGCACACTTGAGTTCCATCAGTGGACTAAAAAGCAATGATCTAAGCGCAATCAGCGGCCCTTTCATTTCCAGTCCGGCTTCATCTCTCTGTAGTGTCTTGACTGAGTACTACAGAGAGTGACAGGGTCCATAAAACTCACTCATTTCATCCAATTAAAGCAGCCCAGCCAAATCCAGTAACACTGCGCTGCCTCCTCATTCGCCCCTCAGTCAAAACAGGGTATAAATCACAGCAAATTAAATAAGCTGTGAATAAATTACGCAGCGCAGTTTTAATTTCCAATTACAAGCCTCCACAATACACACCCACATGCACAAAAGGGCGGAGAGCGAGTGAAATTAGTGTCACAGGCATGGCAGAAATGAAATTCAGCTGGGAGTTTTATGATAACAATAAAGAGATAGATTTTTAAAGTCACAAAAGTATTACACTGAAGCTTCCATCAGGGGAGGAAGAAAAAAAAAAAAGAAAAAAAAAAAACATTGAGGTAAAACTTAAAAGAATGGCTAGAATTTCATAGCTTCTTAGTACACATTTATAAAGACATTTGCACACTTGAAGAGTGTTTTATTTATATTTATTTAGGAATATTTGTCCTATTTGATGGCTGTCTATTTGGCTCTTTCATGTTTTAACCTGAACTGAAAATCAGAATGATGACTTTTTAAAATCAAATGGCCAGGAATGTGGGCAAGCACGTAGACTTGTTAGGGTCTGACATTTATAGACCAATCCAACACCTTGTGAAGACAGAAACCCCATGGAAAAACCTATGAACTCAATTAAAAAAATTTTAATTATGTATTAGTTTTTAAAGTCCAGTCAGACTCCTATCTTTCATATCTGCTTAACAGCACATCTGAAGGCTGTACATGTATTAATCTGCACAAAAATAAAAGAAGCTGTTCTCACTGCAGCATCTCTCTCTCTTTGTAATAAAGAAAAGATACGGTTCATTTAACACAGCAAGGTCCTGCACATGATCAAATAATTCTACTTAATTCTTAATCCTAAAGCTCTAATATATTTCGCGTCAAAAGAAAAACAATGAGTCAAGTATATTTCAAAAGGAGCATTCCCATGTTTATTCTAATGAGACACTGATTGTCACTTAAATTAAGTGTTTTACATGCAGAGAATATCTGACAGGGTCTGGAGAACACAGAGACATGTCACCCATACAGATGTAGGATGAGCTTTGGAAGGAAGGCACATTTTTTTCTTCAATATTATCACTCATATCCGTCAACACAACGGCGCTTGTTTGCTCATGAAAGTCGAACAACTTCAAATGACCCATAAAGAAGCATTTATAACTTAAACAAAAGGCATGCTGTTTCAGCATACAATGTTGCTGACTGCAGATTTACTTGAAGATCCGTTTAAATATTCATGGTGCACCATGAGCTACAATACTACGTACTGCACTTGGATGATCAGCTTATGCTACAATGCTCCTCAAAACATGAAGTGTATCAGGGAGCAATATTACAACACTTAATAACAACATGCTAATCTGTGTCTCTGCATTTATCCTTTATACACCCCAAATGATAAAACCAGGGGCCATGCAGAATGGCCATTACTCAAATAAACCTTCAGCAGGTTAAACCCAAGCCCCAAAGGCAGTGTGCAAAAGTAGAGCACTGTGTGGAATGCCGCAGGTGACAGCAGTCACGCTTTTGAGACTGCTTTCCCTTTACTTTGATCAGGAGAGAGAGGAAGAGAGGGAGAGAGAGAGAGAGAGAACGAGCGAGTGCACTCTCATAGAGAGCAGCAGTCCATTTTAAGTATCAAAAGTTTCGCCAATGATCAAACCATTGGGGAGGAAAAAAAGCCCCATAACAGAAATAAGAAAAGAACTAATGAGACTATGGACGGCTATGACAGAAACACTCTGGACAGGTTTGGTAATTGATTCATGGTGGATCTGAATCCTGAGGTATCAAGGTTTGAATAGCTCAAACCTGTCAACAAAAGCAATCAAACACTCACATAAAAATAACGGCAATGGCCAAAATATCCCAAAACCAAACAAAGAAAAAAAAAAAATGGACAAAGCTTCTGCATTTTTGGATTGAAGTGTGCAACCAACATGAAAGGAAAGGTGATAAAAACACAAAGTGTGCATCAACTCAGGGGAGTTGGATCTTCTTCACTTATGAATGAAAAGCTCAGTTACACAAGCGTACGTGGGTTAGTCACAATAAGGTGCGGTAACATACAAAAAAGCTGTCTTAGAAGACGTTGCAGACCCCTGGTGTCCAGCTGTGAGTGTAAGCCTAAGCAAACAGGTTCCATTTAAAAGGATGTTCAGCAGTCTTCCGAGAGTGCGCTGAAGAGCTCAACACATTGGTCAGTAGTGCGACAGAACACACATCCCCAGCGCTCACACGTAAGGACACGCAAGGGGGCAGTCAGTTAGCGATGTTGAAAATGCCAGTCATGAAAGACTGATTATCCCTGATTCTTCTCTGCTAGGTTGATGTTTAGACTTGGTAATGTGGGGAAAAAAGACACCTAGGTACCATGATTTTGACTTGCCTTTGTTAAACCCTTGAATTACATTTTTTTCCCTGGACTTTTTCCCCGGAAAAGTTAACAAACTGATAAGCCAGCTCACTCAGCAAATAAAAAAAAAAAAAAGAAAGAAAAAAAAAGAAAAAAGGATGAGTCAGAAGTCTGGCTGCTGTTTGTATAAACTCAAAAAAGTGTTGCAGTGAGTGTTGTGCAAATTTAACTTCCATTGGATAAATGTTCTAACCAGAAATTCAACCTCAAGTCTGAACAGACCATAAAAAAACCCCTGTAATGGAGTAGCTAAGAGTATTCATTCTTGAGTAGATTCAAAAGTAATTTTGGTCCCTTTTTACGTGTAACAAGGCTGAACTGACTCAAAGGCTACGTATTGTGTAAAATACCATCATAGACCCCAGTGAAACCAGTAAGGCTTTACAGTAACAACAGGGAAAACAAAAAAAACAAAACTGATGGATATATTTATAATACAGCCTCAGTTCTTGCTTTCTGCGGTAAGAATGATATTAGCGGTGACGAACATTAGGCAGAAAGTCGCCCAAACCACCACAAACCCCACCCAAAATGTGTGACGAAATGGAGACCTGTGCTTGTTGACAGCGTCCCTTCCAACCACGGGCTCTAGGTGGCGCCGACTAAAGTAGACAAGGAAAGCAGGTATTATGTACTGAATGCCTGTGCCTGCATAGGCTCCAGTGATGCCCACGAGTACCTCCAGGTCATGGGTGCAGAATGCAACAATTAAAGGTGGCACCAGAGTAATGAGAGGGAACACAATGCGGTCCACCACCCAGGGGTAGGTGCCTCCGTCTCGATGGAAGAGCGTTTTCCAGTTGTTGCGCAGTGTGACTGCTATAATAGGGAAGTTTGTGCTAATTGTAAAAACTGGAAAAAGGCCCAGGAAGTAGCGCAGGACAGCCACGCCGAGGACGTCACAGTTATCGGTGAAGTTTAGTGTGTACATATCTCTCAACAGCGAGCTATCAAAACAGAAGATGGCTGTGAAAGACAGCAAACTGTAGAAGCCCAGGATGAGCACGTAGTCGGCCAGTACCAATGCACCCACCCGTTGCTTGTTCGAGATGGGCGTTATAAGCGAGGGCAGGGAGTGCTGGCACATGAAGGAGTAGACACATACACCAAAGAGGTTCGGCACTCCCGAGAGCTGCGCCGCTTGAGGGTGACCCTCACCATGTCCCTTTCCAATGCGGATCAGTGCCAGAATAATCATCATGGTGAAGGCTGAGTGTGAGAGAGAGAGAGAGAGAGAGAGAGATTCAGTAATTTCACAGTCATTTACTTGCATAAACACTCAAATGACTAAAATAGACAATAAAATTAGAATGCTATACAAAAGTGACATTTAAAAAAAGCTAGTTTTTCAAGCACATCCCAGATTGGTGGACTGAGGTCTGTTCCATAGCAGAACATTGCCTAGAACCCCCCCACCCCCTGCCCTCGGCTACACATGCGTGTTGTGTGTGTGGGTAAAATGCAGAGGTCTAGTTTTGTTGTGTCTCACTGTGTGCTGTGCTGTGTTTCACAATGCCAAGAATAGTCACTTTCACCTTTCTCTCGCTCTCCCTCTCTCTCACACACACACACAAACACACACACCACCTTTTGGCTGCTCCCGTTTAGGGGATGGATGACACAGCAGATCATCTGTACACATTGTGGGCATGTGGACCTTTTTCACTTAGGGGTGTACTCGCTTTTGTTGCCAGTTGTTCAGACATTAAAGGCTGTGTGTTGAGTTATTTTGAGGGCACAGCAAATTTACACTATTACACAAGCTGTAGACGGACTTTACATTCTAACATTGTATCAAAATGTCATACCTTCAGTGTTGGTGCCATGAAAAGATAATAAAATATTTACAAATATGTGAGGGGTGTACTCACTTTTGAGATCCTGTATATATACACAGTACTGTGCAAAGGTTTTAGGCAGGTGTGAAAAAATGCTGCAAACAAAGAATGCTTTCAGAAATCTAAATAATGATCGTTTATTTTTAATAAACCTATGCCTACATTTAGTTTTTAATGGTTAGGTAGAAAAAGCTAGAAAGATGACATGATAAATCTGCAATGCTAGAACCCACGCTTTCTGCATGGACACCACTGCTTATAAAAGTCAAATCTGCCTCACTATCCAGATGTTTATTGCATTAAACACATTTCTGTTGTTTGGCATGGAGCCAATCTCCGTTAACCAGTCAACCCTACGAATAAACTGCTAAAGCAAACTCTACCCTAGCCTCGAGCAGTGAGCATTTTGAATCAATAGGCGTGAATGCATCATTTGTGACTGTCAGGGAAGCTGAATCCCTAAGGGATGCCAAAGCAAGCTTGGCATTCCTGCTACGGAGTGGTGTGTCCAGGCTGTCTCCTCACATCTCCCTGCTCAATCACACCATTACAGGGGGAATTAGTCACAGCCCTCCTCCTTCCTCTACTCCTCCTGCTACTCCTGCACTGCTCCCTGACTTCTTTAGGATGCGTGCCACATCGTCCTCCTTGTCGGGAAGGGGACAGAAACTCTTGTTGTCCTTGCAAGAGATATCTCGCAATGCATCAGGGCCCAATCAGCAGGAGAAGCAAGCCATCATTGTCAGCAGAAAAAACGGGATGGGCCCTTCCTGATGGATTTTGGGTAAAGCAAGCTGATGCGTAGTTAATCCAAGGGAATATGCCATGTAGGTTCCCCACAACATGAGCTCTGATGAAAGAGTCCTCGTTAATGAAAGAACTGTCCAGATACATGCAGGTCAAATGTCTTTAAGAGCTGAGTTGAAGGCAAAGATGAAGAACTGCACAAGCTTAGTGTGTGTGTGTGTGTGTGTGTGTGTGTGTGTGTGTGTGTGTGTGTGTATGGGAGGGTGAAGAGCACACCACTGTGACTATTAAGCAGGAGCGGTGTACTCTTGCTGTAGCACTCTAATGTATGTCAGGGGAATAAAAAGATTCCCTCCAATTATGAGGACAAAATGTCTCCAGGAAGAGAAACGAGAGTAATATGAAAGGTGGTACTGCATGAGGGGTAAGTCTCTTGGGTAGGAAAGTGTAGAAATAGATGAGGAGCAGGCCACCTCCCTTTCAACCAAAAAAAATGCAAATGCCAGTGCCCTCATTTGAATAACAAATCACTTGCCCATTCAGGACTACTGTAACATTAAAAGGGGCTGGGAAAGAAAGCATGAACATAAACAGGCAGAAGCAACATTTTTCATGTCAAGATTTCTTTCAAGAGTATTACATCTCAAAAATCTCTGCAAATAAATGAAAAGGTGATGGTTTAAAAGAAAAAGAAAAGGGTAGGTTTTGAACAGATACTTCAGTTTTTCATAGAATGCCTCTTAATAGTCACAGTATTATTATCTTGCCAAAGCGAGAGAGTTTTTCTATCCCCATAACTGAAGGAAATAAATGAGTCTAATGCTTGACTGGTGGACCAGCACTCTCAACGTGGGATCCAAGCCTTTGTAGCCCAATGCCTACGCTTATCACATCTGCACAGTTTAAAAAGAAAGAGTAGAAGAGGGTGAAATAAGAGCAGCCTACATGATAATGTTATCCACAGTGGGACAAACCTCTAAACGTCCTATACAGAGCTGCAGCATTTTGCATTTGCTACTGGACATGTACTCCTATTGAAGGAATTGAATTACTTACTGCTTGACTTAAGTCCCAGAACGTAACATCCCACACAGAAACTTGTGGACAATGAGGATTTTATGCTTTAGGATTACTTTGTCCTTAAAGTAAACAAATATGTAATATTGCAATTAATAAATAAATAATATATTAATAAAAAATATCTAAAAAATAAATAAATAAATAAACAACCTACTACCACCACCACCATCAACAATGCATTATCACAGAAAAATATTATTGTCAAAAATCTACATATTTTTCCATGGAGAAAATACCAACAGGTCAACCCTTTCAAAGTGCCATGATTAATGTATGTATGTATGTATGTATGTAAGTATATATATATATATATATATATATATATATATATATATATATATTTATTTATTTTTTTTAATTAATTAATTTATTTATTGATGCCTGTGTGTATAAATACTACACTTTCCTTCAGTAAGTAAATATAGATGGAACAGTTTCTGTGTGTGTAAGTGAATATAGACTGTGAAGTTTCAGATTTTCTCATTTTATGGAAGAGGGGACTTTCTATTACTAATACCGACACTGAAATCTGAGCACCACCGAAAACTCCGTTTCTCCATTTGTGCAGTAACTTCTGTCCAGTTCTTAAAACTAAGCACACAAGTACGAGCACATTCCTCTCCTAAAAATGAACATTTGTGTTTGCTGTACCGTCTGCTGCGCTCGGCCCCGCGTCTCCAGGAAGGGGTGAATCACTGAGGAAATGACCCCGGCCCTCGTGTTTCTCTGACCACCACCNATATATATATATATATATATTAGTAGTCCACTTGAATAAGGAAAAGAAAGTTCAAAGGGAAGAGGGAAGCCTAGAGCATAAAATATTAAAAGACAGAGAGAAAACAACTTAAAACTCCCACTAACCATCCAGGCCTGTTAGCTTATCCTAACCTTCCCCATCTGAAAAACAGAATTTAAAACTTTCATCTTCAAGAGAAAGGAGAAAACCAGTGTCCCTGCTGGGCTGAGGACCCTCCACCAATCAAAAATACCCATTCGTCAAAATGTGTCCAAAAACCGACCACTGTTAAAGGAATACAGGATAACTAACAAAGGGGAACCATCATCTATAACAGAATGATTACGGTCTGCAGTTGTAAACTACAAAATGCAGTTATATGGTGGCGCTGATCAAAATTAACAATGACTGTGGATACAGAGGAAGTGTACTGAGATGGCTTGCTGGGGTACATTTTCAGATTTCTTTTCTCCCCAGTGAATGAAGGCATGGGTGTACTTTTTCACACAAATGTAAGTGTCTGAAACCAAGGCTTTTTAGAGACCCATAGCCTGCCTATCCACAGTTAAACGACGACACCGTGATGGAGAGCTAATGCTGAGACTTATTACTGCTGCATTAACGGCGACAGACCAAAGAACAAGCAAGTTGCAGAATCAAGGGCACATTTAATCCAAATTGTCTTGATGGGGCACGCCACCGCACACGTCCACTGTAAGAACGTTTAACCTTCAGTGCAGAAAGCTCGATTGTTTAGGGTTGAAATGTAATTCTGTCTAAGCACACATGGTCAAGTGATTCATCACGCAACCTGAATTCCCCTCTAAGAGATCTGGGAAAATGCCACTAGTATTTAAGTCTTACAGTGTTATTCATCTTGAAACATCTGTATCTGACACCATCACTGGCGGCCAGGTCAGAAATGTTAACCATGGGTGCCATAAAGTCCCCCCCCCTCTTGCCAGACATCTAGACAGATAAAGCTGGCAAAGTATTCAGCCACTGCTGGTGGAGTTAAAACAAAAAGTAAAAAAAGGGAACACAGTGCTCACACCAGTATGAGGGCATAGGATTGTTATAATTCCCCAGGCATCCAAAAAAAAAAAAAAAAAAAAAAAACCCCATGAAGGGCAGCACAGTGGGATTTTAGCAATGCCTGGTGTTCTCAGGCGCGAAACTCACCTGGCATAGCACTGGTGGGACTGAATGACATTGGGCTATGTTCTGCAGCTGGGTCCCATTGGATACCTTGGGAAGATTAGAACTGACCTGTAGGACTTTGAACAGGGCAGAAAGCCAAGGCTAAGGTAAAAGGATTATTCTGGCAGCTAGCGATGCCTAGGCAGTCCTCTGTCCTAATGAGCAGCACAGGAGAACTCTACTGAGGGACGTGAGAGGATAGATGAAAACGGGCACTAATCCTCAACTGCACATGGACCAAAACTATGGAGGAAGGTAACGTTAATGCTATTAAATAAAAAAAATATATATATAGCTCCTCCTGTCTCTTTTAGCATGTAGTCTTCATTTATGAGGCAAACATCATTTTTTTATTTTTTACAATAGCCATAAAAAGCAATTGCATCCTATTTTGAGTTCTTTCAGTTTAGCCTTGATTTTTATATTTTTTTTAATTAGACTATATTCTCGTTTGCATTCCACTGATTAAAACGTAATTTGGAAGGGTGTTAAAAGTGGATAAAGGGACACACAAAAAAAAGGGGTTTTACAGCTACCGCTGCATGATAATCTTATCCCTGAAATACACGTGCACTACAAAATTCAACATTTGTAGTTTTTTTTTGTAACAACATTTTTGTAGTTATTACACACAAAAAAACAGACAAAGACTTGGTAGAAAATAGCTGTGCTAGGTTAATAAATAATTGATGGAGAGCAGACATCACTAGTCAGTAGCTGGCCTCTTTATGAGATCTCTAGCTTGCTAAGTTACAGCTAACTGCCACCTGACCCCCCTTATGGTCTGAGCCACTGTTTTCACTCACATCTTTTAAACTGAGCCTAAATAACTAAAAGTTCACACTTCAACAGCTCAAGCCTTTGATCCAACGTTGGTAATTATATTCAACACAGCATGTTTTGTTCTACATGCAACTACTAGCCTCATTTAATTTTGTAAATATTGAAGAAGAAATTAGATTTGACATGTGTTGCGATAGAGCCTGCGCATGTAGTCTATCCTGTGTTTGTTCTTTATAAAATGAAATGAGGTTCAGAACCTTCTAAGCATTTTAAGTTACAATGAAGGAGACCAGTTATGTTTGCTAAGCGGTTAAAACTGATGCACAGTGAAGAGAAGTAAAATCTGTCTCCGAGAGTTTAAAATCTCAGCCAGGCAAACGCACACACAGAGATTAATTAAACTAAACCTGTAATTCATCAGGATGCCACAGCTGAAATGTTCAAATTCACTGAATTTCCATCGCAAGGTAATGAAATCTAGCAGTAGGTTCAACATCTCTGATAGTAATCTTGAGAGGAGAGCAGTATGAGCTACATTAGGCAAGAGTCAAACAGCTACATATTATGCCCATTAACCTGCTACCACTCCATCCACATGCAGTTAATTTATGGACCACAAACAGAAATTGCAAAGACCTTGTGAAAAATGCTTTAACAACCCTCTTGGGAGAGTGCTGCTATATTTTCTTTGCTTGAAAACAAAGAAACTGACATTAAGCTGAGGCTAACGCACACTCCCAAAGCTCCAAGGACTAATAAATTCCTGAATGGGCATTTTCTCTGGGATGAGGCTCTCTGATTAAATTGACAAGCAATAAATGCTGCAAGAAAGGTGAATAGGACTGAGAAACCAGTGTCCTTACTAGTAACTCCATATTTCACCAAATGACATCAGGGGACTTACTATTATTAGGTTGTCTGACATTTTTTAGGAAAAAAACCTTCATTAATCTGTTTTCATAGAATTTGCATTCCAAATGGGAGAAATATTATCCACAAAATGTTTACAAAACACTTGCTTGACAGGCAACCACACTTACTGAAACAATGTTAACAATAAATGTATTTTGAACATTTTTAAAAATTATTTTATTTATGCTAAAAGTTTTTCCTCTAATATCCGAGACCAGAGAACTCACTGCTGGCAAAGTAATTTTGTTACAGTGACGGAATGGCAAGCTTTAACCACTGTTAAAGGGCTGCAATCATTTAAATTAGCCTAAAAAGCTCAGTTCTAGAAAAACCAACTGAGTCGGAACCAGATAGAATGGGAACCAGGCATCTTGTGTAGAGCTGAATACTTCAAAAAATGAACTCACAGGAAGTTATTACATGAAATTGTTACAAATGCCCTGCTTGAGGACTGAGAGACTGTTTTCTAAAATGTATTGAGATAAGAATATTCAAACAGAAATGCCAATGAGGTACTTACAAGCTACATTTAAGCATCACCGTGATTAAATAAAAGCTGTTTAGCCTCTCATTTTTCATATGATACCAACGTGAATGACATTGTTTACCGGTCATTGACTGAACATTGCCAGCATTTCAAAAATTACATGTAATTCTCCTCATAGACACCAATATGTAGTTTACCTGATAAAAATGATGCAAGGCAGCTGAGTGATTGTTATCTAAATTTATTCACTCAGCTGTTTCAGTTTTGTGAAAATTAAAACCATTTAAGTATTTAAATTTCACTAGCCTTGGGGGAGCAGTGAACTAATTCCATCCATTCGTAAAGCAACTTCTTCTGTGTATACAAACATTATAATAAACGGACGAGAAAATTCTCTTTTTATCTGAAAAATGACTAAAGAACAATTCTGTAGATGACTAACTCCTGTAAAAGCATGACAGCAAGAGTTACTTTGCATTTTTTTTTTTAAATCCCTGACAGAGAAGTTGAGAAAGACAGCTCAGTAAACAGGACAGCAGAGAAATCAACAGGCATGATTAAAAGCTTAGTTTTCATCTATTGAGCTGCAATTGATCTTGCCATACAGCACTGCAGACATCGCAATGATTCCCCAACTAATCAGCCTGCAATTTATTGTCTAAAAGAAATCAAATGTTAAGAGAGGAACACATTAAAGAGGGAGACTAGGCATCAATACTAAGCCACAGCTGGAAATGACAAGATTTAAGACTCCTCTTTAGGGGCATCTACAAAACCTAGTCAGAGCTTCTCTTCAGTGGCATAATCAATATAACTGAGAGGCAAGTTTATTTCACCTCCAAGTTTGTTATTCTAAAGGATAATATAAAGGAGAAAAAGGTTTTGAAGCGTGTTAAGCAATCACACATTTCTCTTCAATATTCAGCGACCTGTCCAGACCGGAAGCAGACCAGCCAGCTGAAGAAGAATGACACATTTTCCCCTCAGGCCAGATTTCTCTGGGCTGAATCATTGCTTGGAGGCGTTCATTAAGGCACAGCTATAATTCTGGGCACCTTGAAGCTATAGTCAATCACTCTGCTATCCAATGTTGTGTTAACCAAAGTACTGAAGCAAATATTTAAAAGGAACATATACTTTTCTTGCATATATATATATTTTTTTTATTGGAATGGTCCTGTGGGTGGTAAAAATAAATAAATAAATAAATAAATAAAATTCCCCAGATGTAGTCCATCAGCCAAGACATGTCTGGAGTCCATAGTGTGCTTGTTTCTTTTTAGAAAGGAGCTAAAAGGGTAATGTAGCGAACAAACACAATAAGTTAATAGCCACTCAAATCTTTCCAGTAAAAAAAAAAAAAAAAGTCTTTCAACTGCCTTCAACCGCTTCCAGCTCTTTAAAGATTGTGTAGACTTGCTGATGCGGTTTAGGACACACAAAGTATAAATGTATGCCTTTCTTGAACTATAAAAATGAACAGCACGTGACCATATAGCCCAACATTGCGATCAGCCTTTTTGGAAAATGGTCTGTTTTCACAAACAGTCTCAGAAAAACTATCTTGATTCTGCTTTTAATGACAAAATCAATGGAGATTAAGCCTCCTCTTCTAATTATGACGCCTTTCTGAATCCCAGACCTGTTTAGGTTTACTATCGATTTCTAGTTTTAGAAATGCTGGCACTGAAACTCCAGTTAATCCCAATCATGTTCACCACAATCTATTCAAACTGAGTAAAGCAAAACATATTTGAACGGCTACCTGTACTGAACAGACTTCATGTTAAACAAACTAACGACACTTCATGTCTGGAGGTGTCCGATGGGCCAATGAGACATAAGCAGGGATGGAAATGATTGCCATTTTGGAAATTAACCCACCTCACTGCCATAACAGAATAATAAAAAGTAGTTACAGGCCTAAATCAAATGTGTGATTTTTGCAGGCTCTATTTTCCAAGCCATAAGCATCTGCATGCCAGTGCTCTAAGAGTAATAAATGGCCTTCGCAATGCCCTGTACCTCTCTCCAGGGAAGCATGGATGATTAATTCCCATTCAGCAATCAAGAGCCCTTTGCCTGTCCCTCTGCACTCACACCACTCAATAACAATTAAAACTGCATGTCTCCACTCACTCCCCCTCCCTCACTTGATATTTCACTGCTATAGTCCACAGCTGGCAATCATCACTCACTATATGCAGAAATGAGCGAAGGAGGTGGACCTGACCAATGTACAGGCAAATCTATAATACTACAGGTTACGTGTTGCTCCTTGTATACTACAAACAATGTTCTAAAGATCACTTTAAGGCATGGGTTGATGGCACTGCCACCTATTGACACTCAAGCTAAGCCTATACCCTCAAGCTTCACACGGTCAAGAAAACAACTCAGTTTGTGAAGTCTCTGCTCTGCTAGATATTCCAGAGTCAACTGTAAGTGGTTTTATCGCAAAGAGGATGGTTTAGGAACAACAGAAGCTCAGCAGATGTGTGCAAGCCTCATATCACCCAGCGTGATGCCAAGCGCTGGATGGAAAGGCGTAAAGTATGCCGACAAGTCTGGGGTTTGGCAGATGCGGAGAAAATGATGATATCTGCTTGACTGAATTGTGCCAACAATAAGGTTTGATGAATTTCAGGGGGAAAAGGCCACTTTAAACGTAGTGTGTGGTTCTTTGGTGGGATAAGAGAGTCATCAGAATTTTTAACAGCAGTAGGTGAGATTACAGTAATATAGCAGGGCCAACAGCAACTGCACACCAAGGCTAAAATTCAAGGTAGCGTCCCCAGAGAAGCTGCACTCAACTGTACACTACTTAGCCTTTTTCATCTGACGCAGGCATGGCCATGGTCTCTTCCACAGGGCATTATGGGTGACTGGAGATGCACACAGGAGGGCACCAGCCAGTCCTGCTGCCAGCTGTGAGTAATGACTAAGACTACATGGGATCATAGGAGAAACAGGCCAGACTGCGAAAAGGCACATAAAAAGTGGAAAAGGAAGGTAAAATATACTTGACATCCAGCTTCTGTCTGATCCAGAAGAGAAGTAAAATGGACAAACGAAGAGCTTGGTTTAGAGGTAAAAAATACCTTGCAGCTTCATGAACGTTAGATGTGCCACATAATTGTGATTTTCCAGCTTCAAATGTTCATAACAGCTTTTATATACACACACAATATATAAATAAACCCTTACTAATAAAACTTAATAAATTCTAAAGCATAAAGAAAAAACAATAGGGAAGTGAGTGCCAGTAGATAAAGAGAAGGATGCTAGGCTGAAACAATCAGTCTAGAGTTTATTATTTCGCTGATGGACAGTAATGACGGCTTGTTCAAAATAAGAAAATGAAACTCTGTACAGTTGTGACTTTTAAAATTATTCTTAGTGGAAACATATATAACCAAAACAGCCTCAGGCCAATGGTAATGTTAAAACATGAGGTTGTTCATAGGAGTTCAATTTGCGCTGACAGGGAATGGCAAAAAAGTTCGTTCAAATGACCCAAAATTATTTCAGGTGGAAAATGAAGCCAAGGAGAAAAGGCAGAAAAAAATGGAACCGTACCCCACTACTGATGATCTTTAATCCCGGAAACCTGATTTCTGTTTCCACCTCAAGTGTTCAAGACACTAAGGGGCTGCTTTTGACATGAACTTACCCTAGTCTTGGACAAAAAATATATTTCAGTGGTTCTTCACTGACACTGCCATTTAGATCAAAATCTGGCAAAATCCATTTCCAGTACTTGGCCCTAATAGTTCTGGGGACAACTTCAGTTAGAGAACTGCTCCTCAACGGTTTTCAGACCTAATTTTGCTCAAGTCTGAACTGAACTATGGAGGGATGTTTTAGTGACATTTGGTTTGCATTTAGTTTGGTTTCACACTTAATGGGAAAAGTACAGCACATTAAATGTGTGGGTGTTCAATATTTGGTCAGAAATTTGGAATGAATATGAGCACCGTTACTTACCCTGAAAAATGTTCAGCATTAGAACTTTCACTACACTATCACTGCAGAAAGTTCAAATCTCTCTCTCACATGCAATATATTTCTTAAGATAAATGTAACTCCTCTAATGGAAGGTGGGTAGGAAGGAGTAGGAAAATGGAATCGTCTATACTCTTGATTGTGGTAGAAAAAGACATAGAAGTAATCTTACAACAGCTACCCTACCGCCAAGGTTATAATAACCCCACACCAACAGAGGACAAATCAATTTCTCACAGCAGCTTGGTATGCAAAAAGGGTGCACATGTTAATTAGATGACCGGTAGGTATCTCCAATTGGTCTTTACATTCCTCCACATGCATGCATAAGATAAATATTTGATTACTCATTAATGCTGCATGAAGTCGGTACTCTTCCGAGACCAAGTTTTAAATGCTGCCTGAACCTTTATGGCAATGACACTTTATCCTCCCAGTTCTTATTCCCCCAAGAGGTCTAAAGGCTGGCAATCCATCCAATGCAGCTGCACCTCCTGTGTCAGCGGTGCGGTCAAGAAACGAAGCGCTGTAGCAGCAGCCATTTTGAATCATTAGCTTGCATGGCACTAAGGGCTTCGTGACATGCTGAATCAATCACAGTCAGAAGCAACGCAGGGAGTGGAACCGGAGCTGGACAAATAGTGGACAAACCGCAAAGCCAAAGAGTGACATTTGAGGGTTTTTGTCCCAGGTTCAATTTTCTCTTCCATGTTCTATGTTTACATTTACATGTGTACACATGGGAGCTGCTATTTAGTGCTGTTGTACTAAATAATAGCTTCAGCAGCGGCTGAAGATGTGGCTTTATTTTGGTTGCTTCAGCCAGTGAGTGACGGTCCAATCACGCCTGAGATGGGCTGTCAGGTATGTCAAGCTGAAGGATGAGAGGAAATCAAGGCAGAGACACTGACTGGGACACACAAGCAATGGTTCAGACCACGCCTGCACCACAGCCCCTTATCTAAAATAAGGGTATGAATAACGACTAAAATAAATGCATGAGAGTACAAATGGAAACATGCATGCTGGCCAACAGCAAAGAACAATTTTGGTAAAATAAATGGTAGGCATGAAGAAGGACGTTCTTGATGCTAATAGAAAAATAAAGCTAAACAAATTATGGCAAGAGGGCCAAAGAAAAACCAATATCAATTAATTATATTATTTAAACAGTATTTTCTTCAAAGCAACACTTCATTTCTTTAAGCCATCAGATCTGTCATATTTAGCAATTAGCAGTTAAAATACAAATGAACTAAATGTGAAATAATGAAACACCACATTTCTAGTTGGCGATTTTAAAATATAAATTACAAAAACAAAACCATGAACTGTAACTAACAGTGAAGTGATACTTTATGTGCCTCTTATCCACAGGGAGAACAGATGAATTAATCTTATGAATGGAACCTTCTCCAGAAGTTAAAACTTACCAATCCATCTCATGAGTGAGGTGAGAATCTGAAGATATTTGGTCTTCTGCGCATTGAAGAAGGTGAAAGGTCCCAACATCAGTGTGAAGATTGCCTGAAACAACAAAAAGAATATGTTGACACTGAAACTACTTTCATTTTTTCTGCTGCCTGTTCTGTGGCAAAAAATAAAACACAAAGAAAATAAATGGCATATTTGTGACTGGATTTATCAATTAAAAAAAGTATATTATTATTAGTATCATTTATTATATTATTACTACCATTATTATTATTATTATTATTATTAACAGCAACAATACATGAGCCTATAAGCCATTTCAACTGCACCAGTAGATAAATAGGCCAGATAAATAGTTCAAAAGTTAAAAATCTGTCCTTTTTGCAGTCTTTGACATTTTGTGCAGATTTTTTTCATGAAAAATTCTAAGTGTGACTAATACTTAAAGTTTAATTTCCACACTGAACTTCAAGCAACATCCAACTAAAACGGTTATAAATTATTATTTTATTTTATTTGTCCAGAACATCTCACTTTGAACGTACATGATTTAGCTAAATGTGATCAATGGCAAAATAGCATATCTTACTTTAGCTATATTATTTATGAAAAAGAAGATTGGATCAGATCAGTTTTAGCTGGAACTCTGCAAAAAAAAAAAAAGAGTCTGAACACCCTACTTAAAGTGAAAAAGGAAAAAGGCACAAAGAAAGAATGGTATTTCTATATAAACTGAAGAATCTCCATTAACACACCTGAAGTAAATTTTTCCAACAGGTAAATGGTGTGTTTTGGCACCATATCAGCAATACACCTTTAACATATGTCGCATTTTCCATTTTGCAAACAGCCCTGGCAGAAAATCCCGGAAACTTGACAAGAGCTGTTTCAGGCCTGCCAGAGGAAGAGTAGAGAGTAAGCAAGAGTGAGAGAGAGCAAGAGAAAAGGGAATACAATGACCAGGCTATGGTCATGTGGTGTTGGGCTGCTAGTTAGGGAGGCAGGAATGGCTCAACACTGGCACCAATTGCCTAATACCTGTGCCAAGGAAGTAGGACAGGAAGGAAGGTTGGCATGACGAAGGAGGAGAGGAGAGCAAAGGGGACAGACAGAGAGGGCAGGAGGTACAGAGGAGGCTTAGAGCCATGTAGGGACAGGTGACTCAGATCTGGGAAAGGCAGAGGAGAGTGTGGAGGGACAGAGAAAGAGACAGACAGAGAGAGAAAAAAAACAAACAAAAAAAAAAAACACACCTTGGTGACCCTGATCACTGCCAGGTCAGACTAAAATGTTGTTAGACATGGAAGACAAAGTTGAAGTCACTCTGATTAACTCTTTTCTCCTTACTCTACTAAGTGCTGCTGTGTAGAATTGTCTTCATGTTTTGTTTCTTTTTCAGGAAATGCTTACGTTTCAGGCTATATGTAAATACAGCACCGGTGAAGAGCAAATCTTGTTTGTGGGAGGAGAAAAATGTGCTGCCTGCAGGCCAAACGATTACTTCGCGTCTGTGAAGCTGATACGATGCATATATGCGTTTTGCCTAAAACATCGGCCATTTGAAGTCTCAATATTACACAGGAGTCCTGGAAATGCCAAAGCTTCAATACCTGCACAGTAGAATGGACCAATAAAGGAGGCCATTGAGAGGTGAGGAACTGTAAATGTGAGTAGGTCTGACAGGAACTGAGCCAGACTCCTTATTAGGTCATTTCTGAATTGAACAGTAAAGCTGAGGAGTAAAGTGGACTCAGTTACAGAGGAAAAAAGCAGGGCACTGTATCAGATCAGTTTTCAGAAGTGTAAGATCAGTAGATTGAAGCGTAATTTACTCAAAATGAGCTCCAACCAACACTGATGACCCAGAAAATGCTCCAGTGTCTAATCTCTGTCTCAGTCTCTTAATCTGTAGAATCTGTACAGTGTATCTACATGTGACCCTCTTCCACCAGAGGGCTAATGAGATCCCAAAACACCTCACTAGCTCCCAAGGACAGAGGCTGTGGCTAAAGCTGTGAAAAAATGTGTCCACATTAGGCAGGTGATACTTTTCTGGCCATATAAAGACAAATGACAGGATCTGTACACCTTGCAGCTATATTGGGTAGTGGGGTTGCACAATACCATGTCTTTCTATTCGATACAGACGCCGGACAGTCGATTAAGTATGTGTGTCGATCTAATTTAACAACTAAAATGTTCATAAATCCAGATATTTATACCTCTATGCCTTCCTATGATTAAAGGTAGCAGCAGCATTTTGGGTCACAAATAAAACATTCCATTGAATTGTTCTTATTTGTTGATTTAAAACATTTCAGATGCTTTAGAATTCTTTATTCCAACTTTTAAAAGTGATGACTGTTCCTGAAAGTCTCATCACTTTTAATTAGCTAATCGAGACATTTTTTTTGGATTAGGCATTCTTCTTCTTTCGGCTGCTCCTGTTTAGGAGTCTCCACAGCGGATCATCCGTTTCCATTTCTTATGGTCCTCTGCATCTTTCTCACTCAAACTGACCACCTTGATGTCCTCGCTCACCACGTCCATAAAAGTCCTCATTGGTTTTCCTCTTTTCCTCTTTCCTGGCAGCTCCATCTTCAACATCCTTCTTCCAATATATTCCTCATCTCTCCTCTGCACATGTCCAAACCAATGCAACCTTGCTTCTCTAACTTTGTCTCCAAAACGTCCAACCTGAGCTGCCCCTTTAATAAACTCATTTCTAATCCTGTCCATCCTCGTCACACCCAACGGAAATCTTAACATCTTTAACTCTGACACCTCCAGCTCTGCGTGATCTGAAACCCAAGTCCTTGCTTTGAAATGACTATGGAGGAGTTTAACGCTCAGCAGTGTGATAAGCTTCGTCTCCGGTCACCTCATTTGTCCCGGTGCAAATGAAAACTAATGAAAATTTTTCCTAATGTAGTTTACAAAACTGGTTGTCAGGTCAATATCATATCAATTAAAAAGAACCAAAACCAGCAAATTTGCCTTTGAATACATCTGCCCAAGATTTTCCCAAACCAATTACCATTACAGTTTTGTCAAAACTGAAAAAGAACTAGTCTTTGGGTACAAGTTAAAATTAAATTCCACCTCCTCTGAGGAAATCAAACTGAATGACAGACCATTACAGAGCAAGCCCAGGAGACACTGCACAATAACAAAGTGCAAACTAACTGACTGTCTTCAAAATTAATTCAACATACTGTATGTTATCAAAATCTGCAGCTTGGGACAACCTGAAGCACCTCAAAAAGTGGCTTTAAGCAGCACCATATCTGCTCGTGTTAACCTAGAATTACCCCAAGATGCTAACCGTGGCCCTCTGGCCTGTACTGGAAAAATGGATACGTTTAAAAAGTGTTCAAACTCATGACCTTATATTGATGGGGAGGAGAGTTATGTCAACAGTATATTCTATGATATGAGCAGAGCTCATTTCTTGCTGATTTGATGGAGATTAACTGAGCAATGCCTTTAGCTCTAGTCTAGCCTTTTGTCTTACTGGAATCCACATGCAGATGAGAAGTCACAATCAGGGGAAATTGCTTAATTAAAGTATTAAGTAATCAGAAACTGTACTTTGACTGAATCTAGGAATGCTTCCTGATGTCCTGGAAAATAAATGTATCAATAGTAACATTCATGTATTGTCTCGTGTCTCTGTCCGTACTATTGAAGAGATGGTGGTATTTGATTCAAATGATAAAAGCATTAAAACCAGACGGTCCACTGACAGATTAACATCAACCTTCTTGGCGAAGTTTCTTTCTGTGGAACATGTGGTGGCACAGAATGTCAGACTGTAATCTACCCAAAAAACAGGATTTATATTCCCAATCCACTCTTTCGCAAGACCATAAACCATTTGTTTAATCATTGTTAGGAACAGATTTTTAACTGGATTCCCAAGAGAAAGCATCCAAAACAGTCAATTTAGACATTAAAATGTCTTAGTCCTTAAAATGTCCTCGTCTACTGTTGAATTTAGAATGCAGGAATGGAAACATTTTTTTTTTTTGCTGTTTTGCTGGTGTTGCTTTTCCTGGACTCTGCTGTGTTTCGGATTTGTCAGCAATGTTAACGTAACTAAGATAACTTATGCCATCTTACCTGGGGTAAAATTCGGGCTAATTAGTGGGCGTATGCTTTATAAGGGTATTTAATTCCTGCTTATGCTCTTGTTAAAGTGATGTGAAAATGAAAGTGACTATATCAAAATAGCGCAACACACAGAGAAACGCCACAAAATGCAACCTCTGCTTTAAACATGTAAATACATGCTCAGTAGGGAGCGGCTATATTCAGTACCCGGGGAGCAGTGATGGGGACGGTACATGGATGGAATCAACCATGTCTTCTTCGCTCATTTGCTGCATAATTTTTTATTTATTTATTGATTTTTTTTTTACATGTTTTCAGCACCTTTATAGCTGAGTACGGGCAGCAGCTGGCTGTAAACATGGCTTCCAGCCTTTTTCAAGCCTGTCTTCACAATCCCAAGGTAAACTAATTAGAAATCCATGTTCTCAGTATATGCTTTACTAAGTGTTACTAAGTGCAGACAAACACCGCCGTTTATCAGCTTAGGAATCATGAAATATTCTTGGTTGCATCATTTCTAAATGACCACTTCCTTATCCCTGTTTAAAAATATATGTAATTGTCATTTTTATTTAAGAACTCTTGTTTTCTTGCTGTACCGTGATTATTAGGACTCTGCTGTGACTGATGAGAAAGGAGGGAGGCATCGTGTGATGACTGAAGCTGTGAAGACCACAGCTGGAAGTTAGAGAGTGACAACTAGAGTGTGGCAGGTGTCAAAAAAGGATAAAAGAACAAGACTTGCCCGTGTGTGTTTCACTTGGTACATGGCAAGAAAATAATATTCCCCATGACAAATTATATCAGTGGACAATAATGTACAGTTTTCTGGCAGAGAAGATCCTATTGCACATGAAGTGAAAGTGACTATTTGTCATTGTGAAGCACGGCAGGGCACAGCACAGCACACAGTGAACCAAAACAAAAATGCTTCCTTTGTTTTTAACCCATACACACACGTGCAGCAGGGGGCAGCTATTAAAAAGTGCTTGGAGAGCAGTGATGGGGACAGTACCTATCTCAAGGGTACCACAGGGCAACCTACTGGTCTGGAATTCGAACCCATGACCTTCTGATTCTGGGGCCAACTTCCTAACCACTAGGCCACCACTGCCCAGTGGATACAAACCTGTTTCTAAGAAGAACAAGAACGAGACAATTACAAAAAGCATGAATGGGAAGATACATATAGGCATATATGAGAACATTTCTAGGTTAGGAAAAGACAACAGAGCACTAAAATTAAAATAAATTACAACAGGAAAATAAGACAGAGGGGAAGGCTGAAACCCAAGGGCTGCACTGTGTAGTCTGTTGCTCAGCTTGTGCGTTAAGATGAAAGTGAATCCGTTTAAAACATCATTAACCTCCTGACCACACTTCAGTCAGCGGCCATCATTAAAAATGCTAAATTAACAAATAAGGAGATGAGGGCAACAAAGACCATCTAACTGTACTAAATTTTAAACATTAAAAGATCTGACTATAAAAAAAAAACCTTTAATTGCTTTTGTTTTCAATTTTTAAATTATGATGGTTAAAACAGGAAATGTTCATTAATCGTGCTGCATGTTCCTTGCTTTCAACAAGGCTTGAGCTTTTGGATCAAAATGTTACCAATTTTTATGTTCCATCTTAAATAGTACAGCAGATACATTTGGAATCAGCCGACAGCAGTCTACAGCTCTCAGTAGTCATCTTTTAGGACAACTACATCCACTCTTACCTGAACTAAGAATGAATGAGTTGCCTTTACTGGATATTCAAAGGGAGGCGTGGTTTGGTTGACATTTTGTGTGTGCAAGAGACTAGATGGAAGGGTAGTAAGGCCAGGTGTATTGGAGGGGGGTTTAAACTGTTCTACCATGGTGTGGATAGAAGGAGGAATGGAGTAGGTGTTATCCTGAAGGAAGAGTATGTGGAGAGTGTTTTGGAAGTGAAGAGGGTGTCAGGGAGGGTGATGAGTTTGAAGCTGGAAGTTGAAGGTGTGATAATGAATGTTGTTAGTGCTTATGCTCCACAAGTTGATTGTAAGATGAAAGAGAAGGGAAAATTCTGGAGTGAGTTAGATGAAGTGATAGAGAGGGAGGGGAGAGTGATGATTGGTGCAGATTTTAATGGTCATGTTGGTGAAGGGAACAGAGGTGATGAGGAGGTGATGGGTAGGCATGGTGTCAAGGAGAGGAATGCTGAAGGTCAGATGGTTGTAGATTTTGCAAAAAGGATGGAAATGGCTGTAGTTAATACTTATTTTAAGAAGAGGGAGGAGCACAGGGTGACGTATAAGAGTGGAGGAAGATGCTCACAGGTGGATTATATTCTTTGCAGGAGGGTCAGTTTGAAAGAGATCAGAGACTGCAAAGTAGTGACAGGGGAGAGTGTAGCTAAACAGCATAGGATGGTGGTCTGTAGGATGACCTTGGAGGTCAAGAAGAGGAGGAAAGTGAGGGCAGAGTCAAGGATCAAGTGGTGGAAGCTGAAGGAGGAGGACTGTAAGGTGGAATTCAGGCAGGAGTTAACACAGGCACTGGGAGGTGTTGAAGAGCTACCGGATTGCTGGGAAACTACTGCAGAAGTGATAAGGCAGATGGCTAGAAATGTACTTGGTCTGACATCTGGAAGGAAGAAAGAGGATAAGGAAACCTGGTGGTGGAACCAAGAAGTCCAGGAGTGTATTCAAAAGAAGAGGCAGGCAAAGAAGACATGGGACAGTCAGAGAGATGAAGAAAGTAGACAGGTGTAGAAGGAGATGAACCGCAGGGCGAAGAAAGCAGTGGTGAAGGCTAAAGATAAGGTGTTTGGTGAATTGTATGAGAGTTTGGACAGTAAAGAGGGAGAAAAGGACCTTTACCGATTGGCCAGACAGAGAGACAGATCTGGGAAAGATGTGCTACAGGTCAGGGCGATTAAAGATAGAAATGGTAACGTACTCACAGGTGAACAGAGCGTGTTGACCAGATGGAAGGAATACTTTGAGGAGCTGATGAATGAAGAACATGAGAGAGAGAGAAGACTGGATGATGTGAGAAGAGTTAACCAGGAAGTGCAGCAAATAAACAAGATGGAAGTAAGGGCAGCGATGAAGAGGATGAAGAATGGAAAGGCTGTTGGACCGGATGACATACCAGTGGAAGCATGGAGGTGTTTAGGGGAGATGGCAGTTGAGTTTCTGACCAGATTGTTTAACACAATCTTGGCAAGTGAGAAGATGCCTGAGGAGTGGAGACGAAGTGTACTGGTACCGATCTTCAAGAATAAGGGTGATGCACAGAGCTGTAGTAACTATAGAGGGATAAAGTTGATCAGCCACACCATGAAGTTATTGGAAAGAGTAGTGGAAGCTCGGTTAAGAAAAGAGGTGAGGATCAGTGAACAGCAGTATGGTTTTATGCCGAGAAAGTGCACCACAGATGCAATGTTTGCTCTGAGGGTGTTGATGGAGAAGTACAGAGAAGGTCAGAAGGAGCTGCATTGTGCCTTTGTGGATTTGGAGAAAGCATATGACAGGGTGCCTAGAGAGTTGTGGTTTTGTATGAGGAAGTCTGGTGTTACAGAGAAGTATGTGAGAGTAGTTCAGCATATGTATGATGACAGTGTAACAGTGGTGAGATCTGCAGTGGGAGTGACGGATGCATTTAAGGTAGATGTTGGATTACATCAAGGATCAGCACTGAGCCCATTCTTGTTTGCAATAGTAATGGACAGGTTGACGGACAGGAGACTTGGTCTTGGTGGACGATGATGTTTGCTGATGATATTGTGATCTGTAGTGAGAGTAGGGAGCAGCTTGAGGAGAACCTGGAGAGATGGAGATATGCTCTGGAGAGAAGAGGAATGAAAGTGAGTAGGGCTCCCTAAACGGGAGCAGCCGAAAGAAAAAGAAGGCATGGTTTGGAATGGTGGGATACAAAATTAAACACTAAAAATACAAACAAAGCCATTTATTACCCTGCCAAATATTTTCCAGAGGTTTGGTTCAGAGACAAGACAGAGATTTAAACCTTTTTAAAGATTAAAGTAGTTAATAAATCTAGGTAAGCATGAACATGTTTGATATTCTACAGAAACAAAACTAATACACTTTAGGAAACAAAGTTTCCTAAAACATGATTAAATTATTAGCTAGAGCCTTTACTTCATACCAAGGAGTATGTGTGATTGCACAGGCAAAACTGAAGTAAAAGAAATGAGCCCTGAAATGAGCAGAAGCCTCTCAGTGATGTGTTACTGGTCCGATCTGAGGCTCGTCATTCAGCTTTGAGCCTTGTGGTCAGCATCACTTCAGCCCATTTCCCCATTTAACCCAGTAGTATAAAAAAAAAAAAAAAATACAAAAATTAATGCTTCCCTGCAAGGACACTTAGAATATCTGTAGTTAAGGGGATTTTCCAATCTGCTGGTGAAATCTGTCTTTTAAGTGAAAAGTGGTTAAATGTTTCAGCAACAAAATATTTTACAATGCTGTGAATAAAACCAACCCAGCATTCACTTTTTCTTGTTTGTTAGGGTACATTTAATTAATCAATTATTATTTTTTTTATATAGTGTGTTTATGGCACAGGTCATTTAACATCTTCGCTAGAACTATTAAACAGCAGCTCGAAGGTTTTGACTGAAATGCAGTGGTACCTCGAATCTCAAACACAATTCGTGTTTGAACACCGATTTGTTCGAGAAGTGAACGAATTTTCCCCATAAGAAATAACAGAAATGCACATAATTCGTTCCCGGTCCCAAAATTATACTTATAAATGTATTTTTCCCAGGACTTCAACTCAAATTTAACGTGCCTGTTTTGCTGAAATAACATCTAAAACATGTAAACATGTAATACATTAAAAAGCAAACCACTGCCGCCATCACTGTCCTTCTTTGGTGCCATGGGGACGGTGTTAACTGCAAGAACCTGGGCATGGTTCTACTTTAAAAATAATCCATTATTCTAAATGCTGTGTTATTTGAACATCTAATAAATTCAACACACTCATAAGTTCAACTAGTTATAATCTCCCCAGGACAGAAGTCCGATCCTTTCAGTTCAGCTTAGCTTATTCTTCACATCGACAACAATTTAACTGATGCTGCATGCTGTTTTCATTCCCTTCAGTTACATTTTTCTTTTAGCACGGGTGCTCTAGAAAAGCAGTGAGGTGAACCATAAGCTGGACAGGTCACTGGTTCTGTCAGCAAGCAAGCCTATCAGACAGAAAGTTCATGTGTGTGCAGAATGCTATGACCTGACAACCTCCTGCTGGAGCCCAAGGTGTAAGTATTTGGATAAACATGAAATATCAAAGCTGTTTTTTTATTTGCTCTCATGCATTGAACTTTGCCAATAAAAACAAAAATGCCAAGGCGTATTTGGATGATGCAATGCATAGTCAACAGAAAGGGGGGGGCTGCAACGACAGTTGTCAGAGATGTTGCTAATCACACTACCTGCAATAAACATGAAACAAGGGGCAATGGCCATTATTATTTTTGTGTTCAATGAGCGCCCAGTGGTTTAAGCCTACTAGTTTTAGATACATAAGTCAAAGGCAGAAACACGCATGCACGCAGATCAGGGAATACATTACAATGGTTCATTTCTACATACCTCACTTAACAGGTATTCAGGTTCCATGTTTTAACAAAAAAAAAAAAAAAAAAAGTTAAAAAATCTACAAGATCTTCATGGATATCGCTCTCCTGGTTTAGCTGAACAATTTCCAGGTGTGGTAATTTATGGTAAAAATGATCAAAGGCAGTTTACATCACAAAATATTGAGTTTAATATTAGTTTTGATTAAAATAATGTGTGTTAATATTATTTCATGTATGAACATTTGTCAAACGTCCTTCTTTCACCGGAGGTACTAGGCTGTAGCCTGAACAGGCAGATGTGTTGGTTAGTACTCTCGCCTCTCGGAGAAAGACCATGTGAAATGAGGAATTAATGACATATTTACAAACTGTGACTATGTTATGAGGGGAGAAAACACTCTGTTCCGAGACATGAGCCTTTTAAATATTAAAGAGTCTCCTCAGCTATCCTGATATCACATCATGGGATCTGCAGGCATTCCCAACTCTAATCAGTGCACAACACTCTTTCTTTAAGTCCAACTTGTAATAACTTAATTTTCCCACAAATTAACACATGGCCATGTTTCATAATAATAGAAGACGTAATAAAATTGGCCGGGAGTAAAAGCGGTACTGTGATTCAGGATGTGGATGGTAATTTAGTGACCTTTGTCTCTCTCAGAGACACATTCTTACACAGGCTTTTACTGTTAATTAGCAATATGACCCTAGAGACAGTCATCTCTCAGCTCTATTAAAACTAAAACTAAATGAGGAAGGCTGGTGGGCAAAATTCATTTATCCCCCCACTTTGCCTACAAAATTACCTTTACTTACAAATGCTAAGCGCATTTAACAAATGACTTATTACATAGGTGGAAGTTTATCTGACAGACATGACAAATGTAAATCTGTGAATCTCTATTCAAGGACAAAGTACTACGAGTGTAAAATTGTGCCAAGGGTGTAAAACTTGTAGCCTCGCCTGCCTTCCTCCATAATTCCTCTAGACATCTTATACTGAGGTTGTGTTAAAAACTCATTCTAAATCTTAGCAAACTAATTATGGTGAAATGGTGCTAAATTCATCTTAAAAATCTAATTTACAAATAAAATCAAACAGCCTTCAGAAAATCTATATGGGACTCAGAGCAAAGAACCTCACACCCCCTGCTCAGATGTACGAGCTTTGACTTACAGCATTCTTAGAAAGAATTCATTATTAGAAAGGGGGGAAAAAAGACTGACACTGTGACAAAGCTACTTCGGGAACATGTGGGACAGCGTGGGGAGTAAAGCACAGCTGGAGCTGGTCACTTATAGCAGTGACTCATGCACTGCTGGGATCTGATTTCAAGCGTGTGTGTGTGTGTGTGTGTGTGTGTGTTGCTGTGAGCAAAACTGGAATTTCCTAAAACTCCAATATCATCTCTTTAACAACTGTAAAAAGTGCAACTGAATATTTTATATATATGGAACTAAACTACAAGGCAATGGAAGAAAGTGGCCTGATCTAACGAAGTTTATTTTATTTATTTATTATTTAATCATATGGTTTGAGAAACATGAACAAACCAAGAGGGGCCCGATCTCACAACTCACAAAACTCAGAACCTTCAGAGACTTTTTGAAGTCCTTGCCTCAAGAGGTTAGAGCTACACTGGTGGCACGTGATGGATCTATACAATATTAGGATTGGTTTTTTTAACACTGATCAGTGTATACCAGAGGCTGTAGAATAATGAGCTACACCAGCTACGACTTTCTCCTGCCATTCTGTATTGGTAAAAACAGTTTCTGTCCTATGGGCTTAAAAGATATACTTAAAAGATATGTCCTTGAGGTCTTTAAAATAAAATTTAAAAAGGCAAAACCTAAGATAACTACAACGTGTGCCACACAGAAACACAGACATGCGAGTGCCTAACCAAGGTCACAGGGATTTTCATGCAGACCACTGCAGCGTATCCTCATGACAAAGGATGCTTTAAATGTGCAGCTTTACCATGTGGCTGAGGGGATCTTTTCATGAGCGTCACGTCCAGTTCTGTCCGGCCACCTAACGAGCAAGACCATTACATCATTCAGCGATGTCCTTGGACCAGATAACTGCCTTTTCTGAGCAGAGAACAATATTGTACCCAGCAGGGAGCTTCCCCTCAACACATACGGGGCCTGGACTTCATTTCACTTCATTTGCATGTGCCAGGGCATTCAGCAGCAACAGCACACTTTAGGCAAGTTTCAGTGAAAACAGCTTTGAGACACTGCCAAAGCCAAGCATATTCATGGCTAGGTATGGGGTAAAATCAAAAGTCCAATCACAAAATCAGTGAATAAATGAATCATGGCTTTTGAATTTACTTTGTACTGTTGATAACATGTTGACATGTGACAAAACACTTTAACCATATAATTAAAAGTTTTATTAACTCTAGTCAAAGCATCTGCATTTCTTTATATAGTTCAGCAAGATTAAAAGCTAATACAGTCCAGTGCTCCTATTTCACAGTCATATGAAATTCTAAAAGCAGTGCACTGCAAAGCACTGATTTAAGCATTTTTCCTTTAAGCTTTAGTGAGGCTGTGCTACAGAGTCATGTGAGAAACGCAACCATTTGCTTCATCATCTTTTAAAAGGTCACTTTTCAGAATCTCTCAACATGCCTTATTTTTCTCCACACCAACTACACTCTGTGTAGCTCAATAAAACCCAGTAACTAAATAAACAAGATACAAGCAGGTCTGTGGACGAGCATCGCATTGTAAACAAACCAGAACAATGCTAAAGTTCTAGCGTTGAGACTCATCAGTCTGAGTTGTGGTTGCAGGAACAGAAGCCAGCCATGAGTCAGACTCAGATACAAGAACTCGAGTGCTTGCCTGCAAAATAAAGCGACATACAAATCGGAGATAGAGATTAAATGATTGCAGAAACCGAATGCACTGCAAAAGATTTGCTGAAAAGGAAAGTTATCTTTCCAATATTTTTAAACCATCAGCTGCTGTTACAGGAAACTACTCAACGCCATCTTGTGATCAGAGCTGAAGAAAGGACCAGGTCGTACTGAATTATGTTTAAGAAACATTTTAACAACAAATCCCAACAAGGACCTCAAACTGCAACACCGCCCACTTTATAGTCGCAGGAAAGTCAAACGTCTGGCTCTCTGATCATCTTGATGTAAACATTATCTTATACAAGTACACTTCAGGTAAGTTGGTGTAGACACTTGTCTTGGTCAGTGACTGGGCTTATATTACTTAGCTAGCAAACAGTTATCCGACAGTTGCTGATTTTTACCAAGGTAACAAAAATAAAGAACAGATGTGGACCATGAAGCAGTGATGTATGTCGCTCTGGATAAGAGCACCTGCTAAATGCTGTAAATGTAAATTGGTGTAGACCAGGAAAGCATATAAAAGAAGGCCCTGAAGTCAAGTGGAACAATGAGCAAACAGATGGCTACTGAAAGATTGGCCTTATTTTAATGAGGTCCTGCTGAGAGAATCTTTAAAGTCTACTTTAATTAATGCACATGTACAGAACAAGTGAAATTACAGAACTCATCAAAAGAACTCTCAAATACCCAAAAAATACAAGATTTAACATCTTTTAAAAGCTCTGGGAGATTGCAAAGTATTTCATCAACCACGGACATGAACTTTGCCTGGTTTTGCGAACAAAAATCACTATTTTAAATTGACCACATCTCATCCACTGTTTACCTCCATTTAAAGAAACAAGCTGTATATGTGTGTCAGAAATGTTGCCAGATGCAGGCAGATGAAATAAATAAAAAATAAATAAATAAAACCCCCAGTGTCACACCCCCCTTTATCATTAAACCTTCTACTGCCAAACCTCCTTGCTTCTTAAAAACACCACATTAGCTGAGCGATACTGAACCACTAGGCAGAGGTGGCCTAGTGGTTAGCAGACTAGACCCCAAGATCAGAAGGTCATGGGTTTGAATACCAGACTAGTAGGTTGCCCTGAGCTACCCTTGAGCAAAGTACCGCCCCGGTACTGCTCCCCGGGGGCTTTAAATAGCTGCCCGCTGCTTCATGTATGTGTACGGATAAGAAGTATTTCGTTGTGGTTCACTGTGTGCTGTGTTTCACGATCACAGTCACTTTCACTTCATTTAAATACTGGAAAATGACATCAGCAATGCTTCTATTAGAGTCTGCAGTGTTAAATTGAAATGTGAACAGAGAAATGTTCACAAACACCTGAAACAGGTCACACATACAGTACTGTGCAAAGGTTTTAGGCAGGTGTGGAAAAAATGCTGTAAACAAAGAACGCTTTCAGAAATGGAAGTGTGAATCATTTATTTTCATCAATCAACAAAATGCAGTGAATGAACAAAAGAGAAATCTAAATCAAATCAATATTTGGTGTGACCACCCTTTGCCTTCAAAACAGCATCAGTTCTTCTAGGTACACTTGCACACAGTTTTTGAAGGAACTCGGCTGGTAGGTTGTTTCAAACATCTTGGAGAACTAAGCACAGATCCTCTGTGGATGTAGGCTTCCTCACATCCTTCTGTCTCTTCATGTAATCCAGACACACTGGATGATGTTGAGATCAGGGCTCTGTGGGGGCCAGAAGAGCTGATGCTGGTTTGAAGGCAAAAGGTAGTAACACTAAATATTGATTTGATTTAGATTTTTCTTTTGTTTGCTCACTCTGCATTTTGTAAATTGATAAAAATAAACAAACAATCACTTTATTTCTGAAAGCATTCTTTGTTTACAGCATTTTTTCCACACCTGCCTAAAACTTTTGCACAGTACTGCATGTAAGATTCATATTAAGCATTTCACAGCACTACAATGCAAAGTGCTTTTACAAGCAAGCAACAGCACAAATACTTAAAACACTAAAATGGAACAATCTCACTGAAGGATTTTCCTTAGATTCAGGTGTTTCAGCTTTTTTTTTTTTTTTTTAAATAAGCACAATACAGGGTTTCTGATCAATACAGTACGTGTACACTTGCACCCGAGAGCGACTGCATTAAGTACAACTTGTGTCAATACTCAATCACTTTATAGCTTACAATTACTGACTGCAGCTTATCTTGAACCACATTTCTACTGAGCAGATATTTTTGGGGGTGGTGAATAATTTGCAGTAGAACAGTGAAGTGGTGACTAGCAGATGTGTGTGTGTGTGTTATATGCATTACACCTAACAACTCACTTTGCAGATGTCAATCAGCGGGCGACTACTTGATTTGTGTTCGTTGTTCTCCTCTAATGGCTCAAAAAATTTAGGTTGGTGAACTTTGAGGTGTTTAAAACTCCCACCTTAACAGACCGCTTTTTTAATGTAAAGGATTACGACAAGTGTACATATTAAATGAATGTTACATAAGGTCAAATGTTACATCATTTGCCACAAGTTAACTACAACTTAAAAAAAAAAAAAAAAAACACAATGGAGGAAGCAAGAAAAATATTTAATGTTTTGTCCAAAAGGGGAAAAAAAAACCCTTAAGTATTTCTTAGTCAACCAAGAAATTGTTTGCAGATGGAAGAGTAGGTAAAAGTAGTATAAAAGGCCATCCTTGCCTTTAACGTTCAGAAAGAGACCCCATTTGGTCTAACACTGAATTAAGCACTGAATACACTGAAGCATGCATTCGCATCAAAGTTTTCAATCTCTCTCAAATCTCAAAAACGCAAGAGTTCACTGCGAAGTATGATCGATGTGAGTGCACGTTTAGCATTTAAATGCCATAGAGAACTTAGAGTAGATAAACCAGTGCTTTTGAGAAACAAAGGAAAGTCTTTGAACTGGACACCAGAATCAATCAACAGTAGATGAAATCTCAGCCCATTGATCTTCCTAAGAGCTTTCGGCGACCAAAACGAATAAAATGGCAGCCTTGCTCCACAGCGTGAAACTGTACAATTGATCAAAGCAATGGCTCAAACGGAGGAGACAGGCCACCTTCTGTGCTGTTTAGACTTGCCTATTATGCCGGAATTAGCCTTTTTCTCTTCGCCCCAATACAGTCTTGACGATTGTTCTCTTCAAACCAATGGTGTCAAAGTGAGAGAGGAGGGTCTGCAGAGGCCACTTAAAAAGTGCACCAAACAAATGTGTTGACCGTTATTATGTCCCGTTAATGCCTCTGTGACGTGCCAGAGTCACTCCGGCTAACACTCAAAGTCTATCAGACTAGTCTACCTGACGTGCAGCAAAAAAAGCCTTCGCCATAGCAACACCTGCCTTAGATAACAACAGCATGATGGCGATGCCATGGTCTCGCTTGGGTAACAAACGACCCTCACCCGCACACTTTCTGCCTTCATATTTCCAGGCGCTCAGTACTGCCTGGGTTTAGGGTCAAACTTTAAAAATAGTTATGCTTAGGGACAGCTGTTGAACTAGACTCCAAAAATAGCCCATCATCTGTTGCACCACTAAAACAAAGGACAGCCAGTGTGACTTTAATGACAAATAGGGGAATAAAGCAACCTTTTAAATCCAATGCAAGGATTTAAGAGGGAAAAAAAAGGAGCCTCAATTTAGGACACTACGCATAGACACAGCTTACTTCAATTCTAGTCCTAATTCAGTCTTACATTTACGGCATTTAGCAGCCGCTCTTATCCAGAGCGACTTACGTGTCCTAATAGTCTTATTTCCAGAGTTTTGTGTCAAATATAACCTACAAAACCACAAATGTACACAAACATCACTACTGTGGAAATATCCTAAGATCTAGAACAAACTCACTTCAAAGAAGAAGAAAAATATAGCACAATGAAAACAGGTAAAATATGAAGTTTTATCTTATACTCTATACTATAAACTATGCTAGTTTAAGTGCTTTACTTAATGGCTAATTGTGAACCATCCAATATGATTGTCTTTTTTCAACGGTCCCATAGACACACATACAGCTCTTCAGATCATCATCATCAGCAGCAGGACCTTAGCTAATTTGTTGAAAAACAAGCTACGTGAGCTCGATTTCAGTATGTATTAAGAAAAGCACCTGATCACAGCCAGCCTAATTCTGTTAATCAAAAAATATTATTCATATTATTATGAACAATTTCAAGCCCTTCACTTGAGCTGACACTGAACAGCGTAATAGCCTTAGACATTCTAAACCCGAGAAACATTTATTGCATGTATTGCTAGCAATGACACCGGCTAAGAGTTAGTAACGATATTAAATACTTCTTTAAGCAATCAATCAATAAATAAATAAATAAATAAAAACAAACAAACAAACTTCCATCACTTCCATGTTGGTCTGTCCATCACTCTGGCAACAGTGCCCTCTCTCTCTTTCGACCCTGTACATTTGACAGCCACCCACACTAGGATTATGCCATGGTATAGTGACAGCATTATCATGGCTGCCTCCCATAATCTTTCCTTTCTTTACTAAGGCCTCACTGGAACACTAACATGGTGGATATCAGCATCAATCTATGTGGGTCAGCACAACAAATAGTGTCCAACAGAAATATTAAGCTACACTGCTGCCTCAGGCACATCATAGCCTAGGCCCAGAACAACAGCATTACATCTGTTACATTCATGCAGACTAAAAGCAGCCAGTAAGGTGGTATGACTAAATAGAAAATAAATAAATGATGATCACGATGATGCCGACAATAATAATAATAAATAATAACAATGAGATTATCATAAGCCACTTTAAAATAACTTTTCACAATCAACATATAGGGGAAGATTTTGCTTGAAATGAGAAATTAGCAAGTGTTGGTAAGTAATGATGCATCTCTGTGATGCCACTAAACAAACACTTATCCTTCAGAAGTCAGTGATGTCGAAAGCATAATGCCATTCTGCACTTTTCACATAGCAAGCTTAAGAATTTTCCGACAGAATCTGTGCATGTCTAACCACGTGAGTTTCAGCAGGAAACGTTTTATTCTAAATGTAAAAATTCACTAAATTCTATTTCTTGCCATGGAAATGAAAGCAGGTAGAAATGCAGACTTGTAAGAAATAGAATGTAAATTATAAAAGCAAGGGCAATTTACTGCTGAATTATAGAAATGTTACATTTCAATAACTAATAGATTGCTTATTTTTACACTATAGTCCGATGTTCTTTCGTTTTCCTTCTGCTTTACCTCAAATGATAAAGATTATAAAAATTAAATCAAGAAATAAAATCTTTATGAACCTCTTCAAAGACAACGCAAGAGAAAACAAGCCTCACAGGACCATGTTATTACTGTTATGAAACAAAACCAGGTATAATTGTAGTACTCAATACCCTTGTTTAGGTATTCGTGACTGGTTTAATGTTAGTTTTTTGTGAATTCCAAATTCTTGGTTTTGGTTATTGCCTGGTCTTCTTATCCTAAAGCACCTCCTATATGAAACTAATAGTGTGGAAAGGGAAGGAAGAAAAAAAAAAACAAAACATAAAAAAAAAGGTCACGACCATTTCCAATTATATATTTCATTCATTTCCTTTCTGGAAAATAAAGACAACAGATTTTCCAAACAGACCTTTTCCCTACAAAACAAAGCTAAATAATGAACCTCTATGTTTCACTGTCAGGATTCCTAATGATTTTCCTGGAGGGATACCAAACATATTTAATTAAATGTTGAATTATTGAAGAAGAGGTTGTACTCAACACAATTACATGATTTACCCTTTCTGAGATAAAGCTGTAGGGGGAAGAAGAGAAAGAGGAAAAAAAACCAAAACCCATCCATAGGATAGGCTTCGAGCATCTAACCGCGGACTGGTTATTTATGCTCATTTTGCTGCTTTTGAACACAGCAGAACAGACATTTGTTCACAAGGGATGTACTTCTGAATGTAGACAAAAGATCTAAATGTTTCAATAAAATCCACTTGAGGGCCTTCTTATACATTTAATGCCTCTGAACTGCCACAATTAAAAAAGAAAAAATTATATGTATAATATATAAATAAATGATGTAGTGTAAAAAGATAGGATTCAACATAATTTCATACTAAAACAGGCTGGTAACTAAAAATAAATTCTAGTCCAGAAATTGAATAAATTCACTCTTTTATACTAAATTCAAAGAAATTCACAGTAAATACATTTTTAAAAATGTAATAAAGTTACGCTAGAATGCAGAAGATGTCAATTCTTATACCGATGCTAGTGTTAATGACACACTGCGTTCACTTAAGTCAAGTTGGTTTTTATTGTCATTTCAACCATATACACAGTACATAGTGAAACGAAACACTGTTCCTCCAGGACCCTGGTGCGACACACAAGGCGACATCAAACACAACAAAAAACACAAGATAAGTGCAGACAAGACCGACAGCACACACAGGTTACGGGGAGACAACAACAGACAGGACATTCATCTGACAGAGAGCAGCGGTATTGTGAATCAAAGCAGCAGTATTATTGAACAGTATAACAGAGCAGTAGTGTTGCAACTAGACTGTACAGAGTAACAGTCTAAATGAGCAGCATTTTACATTATTGAGCAAAAAGCACGGAGTGCAAATATTAGAGGCTATAAAGGCTATTGTGCATAAGGCAGCTATGGGATGATTATGGCCAATTCAATTGCGATTAATTAAAGTTATGACTAATTAAAATTATAACATTTAAAAAGTACTCACGATTGTTATATTTATATTATGATATAACTGAGTTGTAAGGCCCTCCCGCTCCACTAATCACTCAGATTGATAACTAAGCATTTCACACTGGGTCAACGACCCCGCCCATCACTGGAAAGCTCAGTTTAGAACTCCGTTTTTACACAGCTGTCAATCACTATGGGTTCTCAAGAAAGAAGCTAAGCCCCAACTGAAAGGTCAAGCCTTTGACCCCACCATATCTGGGAGTTTGAAAAAGGAAGGACAGAGTGAATAGCTTAAGGACTAAAGTAGACCTGATTTAGCTTTAATAAGAACACAATGACTTATTCAAGCATGTGTTTAAGAATAAAAGACTAAGAATAGAACAGGAGCGAAGATAAATAAGTTTAAGGCTGATTTTGAGTTATCGTAAAGCATCTAGACACTAAAAACAACAGCTTAGACTGTGACCTCAGCTTTCCCTACTTCCATTTATGAAAACACTGATGAGGTGAATTAAAAAGACAAACATACCAGGCGAAAAAAATCTGGAGAGATTATAAAATCAGCATAATTATTTTTCACTAACATGTGCTAAGAGGCTTATCAGAGTAGCAGATTATGGAAAGGGAAGGGGGGGAGAGAAGGGGGGGGGAAAAAAAAAAAAAAAAAAAAAAAAAACTAAAACATTGCATTTTGTAAGGAAATTGTGTGTCTGCCTTCCACCATTTCCAGGAACAAGTGGATGGAAGGGCAGCAAGCGGAGTGAGGAGATCAGCACATCCATCACTGTCGACCAGTAGAGTTAAAGCAGCGCAGGAAATCACACCAGCTACTTTACACAATTCAAGGTCACGTGCATTTGTCCACACACACACCTACAGCTTGGAGAGATATTCTTGCTTTTCCCTCTAGTTGTTCTGCACATTTAATTTTAATGCTAGTTTTTACACTTATTGTTTATGCAATGTGGAAGCTGCTGCATGCAGACAATGTTCTTGAATGAAACTGCAATGAGTAAGAAGGGTTGCAAACTTTTTTTGCATCGCCAAAAGTGAAGAGTTAAATGAAAGAGAGATAGACAAAACACTCACCAGAAAAACTCTGTAGGCATCTTTCCGCTTCACAGGCCCCCAGCATGGGTCAGTGTCATTGTACTTCATACTCCCAGCACTGCAGGAGTGATTTCCGCTGAAAAAGCACAGAGACACTCACTCATTCATTTTCATAGCCGCTTGTCCTGATTAGGGTCACGGCAGTGCTGGAGCCCATCCCAGCTCTAATTGGGCGAAATTCGACAGGTCGCCAGTCCATTGGAGGACAAACAAACACACTCACACCCACACACTCATGACTAGGGGGCAATTTAGCATCTCCAATCAACCTGATGTGCATGTCAAGGAAGCTGGAGAACCCAAAGAAAACCCACATAGCCAGAGGGAGAACATGCAACCTCCACACAGAATGGGCCCGGACCATCCCACCTGGGAACGGTACAGCACTACCCGCTGCACCACCATGCTTCCCTGGCTTCCCTTAAAATATGTTAACATGATGTGATTAAATAAAAGCAAAAAATATATTTTATTAGCAGGATATCAGGAAAAGTAAACGTGTAAGCTGCTTTAAGAAGTAAATCCTGGATGGAAATGGCAATAACAAAAATACTATTAATTAAATCTATTATGTAAAGCTATAACTGAACATTAAAAGGTAGAGGTTAGCTCATTTACAAACCACCATCAAGAAACATTGGATTCATCCCAATATTGTGACCATCCATTTATAATATTTTATGCTGAATGTACCTTCTCCTTTATTTTCTAAAAAGCTCATTTGAGTTGTATGTGAAGCAGAGATAGGTCCATTTTCAGATCAAAGCAGAATTAGTGTAGCAAGCAGTCTAATGTATGAATAGTGCTTTCTCGTTTAGAGTGTGGGAATCAAGCTCAGTTCTTCTGACAGAAAAAATAAGCTAACAGCAAATCCCTGAAGTCTTCTACAGATCTAGCAGCCAGGTTTCACACAGACTTAATGGAACAAGATTTGAATTTCTACCACTTTCCCCAAGCTCAGACAGGCAAAGAGGGTGAAGAGGCTGTTGGCAAAGGATAATTGGTACTAAGTGTTCCAGCTCTAACCACAGAAAACCAGTCCACATATTTTCACTCCAGGCTGGAGGTCAGTGATAAGATCTTAAGAAAGAAAACACTCTTATATAATAAAGTTTCCTAAATAGTTCTGACCATGCTAAAGAATATTTACTGAAACCGTTCTACTAAGCAGCACCTCAACAGAAACCTTATGGCATTTTTATTCTGAAGATGTTTTTTTGGTTCATGACCTGCAAAAAATGTGGGTTCTATGGATGTCAATAATTTACATTCTTGCCCTCTGCAGCCTACCACCTTCATTTTCTCTGGCTAGGTGCTGCCCTCTGACTGGGCAAGTGGCTTTAAGGCAGTAGTGGTCCCATCATAATAAGACAGAGGCTCAAAAAGTGCCACCCTAGGCAAAATATGAGGCTGGCCGACACTGACCCCATATGGTATTTCTAATAGCATGCTCCTTGGCTTAGTTTCAGTGCAATAAAAAGATCTCTGGGAGCAAAACAGCAAGGGCCAAATGCCAAAAGCTGCGGGGGGGAAGTCACAAAGGCTAAAGGCCAATTCAGACACAGAGGAAAGAGAGTGGAGAGAGGGGAGGGAGAGAAAAAAAAAAAAAAAAAAAAAAAAAAAAAAAAAAGAGCTGGAGCTATCTGAAGTGACTACGCAAATAAGTTGCACGTCTGCCAACAATGAGCGTAAATATTCAGGGCGATGTGGTGAATACAAACTTTCCATGTCTGTATAAAAGTGGACAAATATTACAGTGCTCCAAAAATGCTAAAGAGGGAAAGTGCTTCCTTTTTTCTAAATATTTAGAAAAAGACAGGAACTTGGCTGAACTCACCAGGACACTTCCATCAAGGACATGGGCACAGCCGCAGCATAAATGGCTAAATCACCATACAGGTACACGATGAGGCAGATGTAGAACATATTTACGCCAACTGTAGGGCAACAAAGAAATAAAAATTAGGACAACAGAGTCAGTCCACAGTGACCTTGGGAGAATATTTTAAAAAATAATATAATAATCTATTATATAATATAATATCCACGTGGATGGAGAGTGGCCTAAAGTTCTTCCAAAGACTGATCTTCCAGTCTAAAAGTTGTCCGGTTGCAGTTCTGAACGCTAAAGATGGAAGTACTACAGCAGCTACAATTTTCCTTATGTTTTGCATCATTTTTATGAGGATCTAAAATAATGTAGTTTGGCAAATATTCCAAAACAGATTCAGTCAGAAAGGCAATAAATGTTTATATTAGATTTATTCATATATTTTTTATTATACTTAAAAAAAAAAAACAAACACCAAAGAACACAAAAATGTAAGGCATATCAACAAATCAGTTTAAGTCACCAACTGCGGAAATGAGTGATCAATTGCGCCCGCACACAATTTTAACAGAGCAGGGATCTGTTTAGATTCTCTTTAAATCTGAACAGCAGTTGCACATAATGTTTAATGTCATCATGTCTACATCTAGTTTAAAGCCTTCACTAAAGTAGGGAGAAACATATCCACTAATAGCTCTTTTCAATTAGTTCAATATGATCATAAGGCCTTGAGGCCAGATTATACCAACTGCACACACAGAAGTAGTCTCTGTAAACTCAGCCATCAATATAAAAGTTGAAATCCAAGCACAAATCCAGCAAAGAAGTATGCTTGTTATGAAAGCTTCTAAATGTTGATTTTCTTTTCCCAAAGCACCATCACTGTCGATATACACCAGATTTTACGTGCAAACAATACACACAGCAGTTTGTCCTCCTTATTGAAATTCTGCACTGCAACCGCACTGCACCTCTTCCATACTCGTGGAATATTAATCATGCTAATTAATAGAATAATCACATCATGATAAATTTTCGCTCCCTCTTCTCCTCTTTCGCCTCACTACCTCTATCTACTGCGGTGTGTGTCCCAATCCCAGAGGAGATGGAGATCTTTTGAGAGGGAAAACAGATCGGCTTACTGCAGCACACATCCATCACATACTTGAGTTCCAGCATAATCTTCAACAGCCTTGCTGGCCCCATCAGACCATTTATTACTGCCAGGCAAATTAGAGCTCACAGTCTATTAAAGCCAAATGAAAAAGCTAATGCTATACTCTTTTTAAGACCTTGATTGATGCATCTTTTGCAAGAAGAAAAAAGGCCAATAGCTGCCCCATTCTTCCAGTTAATCGTTTAGGTGTACTGTGGAAAATGGTGAAACACAAAATGCCAGATCAGACCCCATACTCTGAACTATAATTAGTACTTCTCTGTTGAATATAACATTTTCTATACATTGTGAGAAGTAGTGCCAAAAGAGGAATCCTTTCGCATCAGGTTTCACAAAACAAAACGCAGAAATCCAAAGATGAGAACAGGTTGCATTTCTGAATGTCCACAAAGTTTGGGTTAAGCATCAGTGCTGTGCAAAAGTCTTTCACATTTTATTCATATTTTAACATTTCTGCATTATGATAAAGTCGAGAGGACATTTAAACAACAGTCCGCTATGGTCGATAAACCTCATGCCTTCTACTGTCATATCTTCTCTGTGACTTTGGCTAAAGTCACATTCTAATCAACGGGCAAATCATTGTCGGCGAGAAGGTTACATTCACACTGCGGACCAGCGCAGATAAACCAGTGCCCATCAAAATTCCTGTCAGTTCCTCTGGGCATACATCCATGGCCCTCATCCAAGGCTTCTTGTTTTGTTTCTCTCTTTCTTTCTCTGTCAGGTTCAGATCGACAAGATCTAAATGTCCTTTATGGGAAAGGGCCTTCTTAAAGGAACAGTTCAATCGACATCCCATTTTGATTCAGAACGATTTAATGTGATGATTCACTGTAGAGTAATAAAAATGAACTAGGTGATTGAGAAAACACCCTGCACTCAGCTCTCCACCAACCATGCTTTTAAGAAATTGGGACTGAGGGCCAAAAAATAAAAATAAGTTCATAAACAATGTTTCACCATCATATGGTAAAAAAAGCTGTCTGTGAGTTAAATCGGATATTAAACTAGATGTGTCCCTTTCCTTGCTTATACTTTAAGTGGAACCATTAATGATCTAAACAATCATATACACACAATTTTGGTTGTTTAGGCAAACCATTGGGTGTCTGAAGGTCGTTTCTTTTATTCTAAACTGCAGCTACAAAGCTTATCTAAAATGTAATGGAATCATTTATGTTTTCTAATAGCTGTATTCTGTATCAATTCTATGTTAGAAGTAAGCCAAGAATTAAGCTTGTATTTGATATTTTAACTGCATTTATTTTTCTTTTAAAGCAGTACTAAATAAAGAAGAGCAGTGTTTATATAGCTAGCAGCAATATCCTATTAGACAAGCAGCAAAATCCTGTTCAAACATCAAGGAAAAACGTAAAAAGAAAAGACGTTTTGAGCAGATGCATGTGGGAGGGATGCTTTCCTTGGCTGTGTGTTTGAGTGTGAACATCCTGAGCCTGCAGTGGTCCTAACGCCACATCATTAACTCCTCCAGACAAAGGCCGTCAAGGATCAAGTGTCTATCTGATTGGCTTTCTGTGCTTGTACCCTTATGGCCAGGCCTGCTGAACGCTTGAGCAATCTTATCCTCTCCTTAAGAACCTTAAAAATAAAAACGGCCCATTAATTCCCAAAACAAAAATCACTGGAAATTTTGCTGCTCTCCTCTAATGCCCATTTTGCATCAGGGGAAAAAAAAACAAAAACAAAAAACAAATTAAACTGTACAACATCACAATGAACAAAGGCACCTCCATCTGCACCTCTCCAAAGAGGTAAAAATGGCTCTTTTAATATTACCACAATACTTCGCTCTCAGAACAGTTGTTCTGTTGTTCCACAAACACAGACTAATCTCCAGTTAAATTAAGATAGCACATCCACACAAAGGCATACAAGCACTTCATTCAGATCTTTTCCATTTAATTTCATTTGTATTCCATCCTTTACATTACATGGACACAGAGCACCTTTACAAAACACCTGAAAATGTTCAAGCTGAGGGCAACAACGGCAAGTAACACCCTCTAATAGCATGAGGCTAGCCAGTCAAAAGTTCCTCTGGACAGCAGACAAAGAGGGGTTAAGTTTAAAAGCAAGATTGCATGAAGGGGAGAGGGGATCTGTGAGATAACTCAACATCTAAAGTAACAATTCTACCACAGACTGTCATCTTAAGGTGCAAATTGTGCTGAATATCTTTGGCCTATGCAATAACGACATGGCCAAAGGCTACAATATGAAATTAGAACTCCTTACCAACCAGTTTCTTGTGTTTTCATGAACAAATTAGAGATTAAAAAATAAAAAAATTTTAACAAATGAAATTAAATTCATGTGTAAATGTACACATTTTGGTGTTAAAAGCAACATAAGCTGAAATAACGTTGTATTTTAGTTCAACTGCAATCATGTGGTGAGACTGGAGGCCACTGAACCAGATTTGGAAAGGGAAAATCATAAATGATTCTCACTACTAGCATAGTGTAGGTGCAGTGTTTGTGAAATTACCCTAAAACTAGCAATGTGGCAAATCCGTAGTTGTTTCCAAGTTGACAAGTTTTGATTCGATAAAAGAACAAAGCACATCTTGGTGGTATGGAATTTAGACTGGAAACTCAACATTATTTGTAGTAAATTTGAACGCCAAATTAAGTTGAATGGGATCTTTAGTAACGTTCTATAAAGCTTATACAACCTTACAACATTTGCTATCAAGGAGTACACATACAGGCAGAGCATGGATAAGCTCAATTAGGATATTTAATAATGACTAACTACAACACCTACTTTATTTTCTACATCGTATTGCTCTAATCTGTAGATAGCTGCCTGTGTGACCATCAAATTCATGCACGAATAAACGAGTTGGGCTTGGCTTCCACATTGCACTGGGGGAGGTTTTATCTCCTCAGCCAATCGATGCCTTCCCGTTCAAGCACCTGAACGAGAGGACAAAGTGGCTGGCCCTTTCCATCTTGTGTGGGGAAAGGTTAGCACGCAGGGGGGTTATTTTAACACCTCAGGCTTTAATAGAATAATCCAGAGTGCAACCGGGGGAAAAGACTGCTGCTCTGAGAGAAAGCTCAGCCCCCCTGCTGAAAGCGTGAGGGTGTGTACACAAAAGCATAGGAGTGTGTAACAAGTGCAGCACCTAGTGGATGAGGTTCACACTTTAAAACAAAAGAAAAGCAGCGAGAAACAAGAGCAGGGCAGAGCAAGCACCTAGTGGTCCACCCCAACACCCAACCCCCCAATTCCCACCTCATCCTCACATTTTGAGAAGATGCCAAAAGCAATGTTGTTGAAGTATTACATCGCTGTGTAAAAATAAATAAATAAATAAAAAACTGTTGAGTCAGCCATTGCTTAGCACAGCCAGCACAACAAAGCAAAAAGGGTTGACCGTTCTGATCCTGTTGCAAAAGAAAGCATGGAGAGGGGAAGAAAAAAAAAAAAAAAAAAAAAGATTCACTAGATGAGAAAATTGCCTCCATCTGTAGTTCAAGGTGAACATCATTCTCCTTTCAATTTGCCTCAGTAAGGTTTTCATTATCTGTTCTAGGGTCTCTACATGCATCTCTGCTTCGTTGCAGCAGCGTGTAGACAGAAGATTAAACTCAGCAGTGATGGTGTCTGTGTAGGTAATTACAACCAAAGGCAATTTAACCATTCCTAATTACATCCCATTAACATCCAATAACCCTACTTATTGCCACTGAAAAATGGGAAATAAAAAAGGCTGACCTCCAAATGACCTTCAACAACTACTGTAGTTCAAACAACAGTTCTGAAACTTAATTTTGAACATTTTTCTACCTCCACCCAGCCATTTTTTGTCAATAATCTGCTTAATTCCAGGTGAAGGCTCCAAAAGCTTACTACACACTTGCATGATGGATAACTATCAGAGCATTCATAAACATCAAGTATTCCTTAAACAGCTGGTACATTTTAAAAGAAAGAAAAGAGAAGGTAACGGAGAACGGGGGAAAAAAAAAAACCCCAAAAACACTGCTGTTTCACTTTCAGTGTGTTGAATTTTGCTTCACTACAAATAAACTGATCATCAGGTTCAGTGGTTTTCAGTGTATAAACACATGAAAGTAAATATATTAAAGTTATAAGTTTGAAACAATATGGTTCTATCAATCATGCAAGCTGCTGAGAGAATTCTAAATGAATCTATATATATTTCATCAGTTATATTTTAATGTTTTCCTCAAGAGTCTGAAATACATGCTATGCATTGTGTTGTTTTTTTAACCATAACTTGTGCAACAGCATTACATAGAATTTTCATTTGAGAGCCTTCCTAAATTCAATTCTGATTGGACCACAGACTGTGGGTTGTGGAGAAATTTATAAAACCATAATATACAGTGTACACTTGAAAAGGCATGTAAAATCAATGACAAAAAACAGCCACTCTGAAACAAGTTTCAAGACAAACAAACTAACTATTCTTGGTTTCATAAATAGTGATAGTGACAGTAATTGGGCACAGGTTTCTTAAAAACCATTTTTGTTTCTTCTGGATGTTCACAGCAGCACAGCTCTCCGTGCAGCAGCCTATACACCAGGTGCCGAAATGCACCAGCAGAGAAAGCAGCAAAAAAAAAAAAAACCTCACCACTAGAGGGCAACATTACAGCAACTTTCAAAAGTACTCATCCTTTTCTAACCAACAGGCTCCTTCTAAACTACCTGCTGAACGAGAAGAATGCGTGACCCAAAACGCCCTAACATTTTAAACACTCCTTAAACAATAAAACAGTAAAAGCAGTCCCCTACAAGCCACCTAAACAGCTCTGACCTTTCCAGGCATTAAATGGCAAAAAAAAAAAGAAAGAAAAAAAGCCAATACCAAAAAAAGTGTAAGCGGATTCCGTGTATGCAAGCAGTACATGTTAAAGTAACTTCCTCATGAATGACATTACACAAGGTTTCCTATCAGAACATTCGCCAGGAAATTGCCTCAGCTAGCTCGTCCTTTTCCTATAATGCATTTTGGTACCATCTCTGCTGCAGGTGAGAGAATAACATATAACCTTGACATTAACAGGAAATTATGATACATAAGCCCATTCTGTCATTGTACCCCTTTTGAAGGTACTAAGAATCGCAAGCCAGAACATCCCACAAGACTTCCCCTCTTTCTTGGAGATCCTTTCACAATCTAGCATAAACAACATGAACTTTCTCAAATTTGCTTAGATCCTTACACTTGCCCAATTTTCCTGCTCCCAGTATGTACATCAAGAGCTCACTGTTGACTGTATTGGCAGGTACGAATGTAATAAAATAATAAATGTTCCGTTCACATTTTCATCAGTGTTTTTATGTTGTGGCTGATCAGCATAAATATGCTTTCATTTCAATTGTGACCAGCATTGAAAAACTGAAAACTGTATGCTACAGAATTCAAAGGATATTAGTTTAAAGCTACTAACAGTAGTTACTTCAGGCAGCATGTGAGAATCATTTTACCTTTATTAAAAAACATGGAGGCCATCTGTCCCATCTCGACTCTTTCCACAATGTCAAAATGGTCTGTAGCCCCTTCACGTTCTCACAAAAGAACAAAGGTCATCATGTTAGAACAATATTTCAATGTAAACGCAGGGTACACAAAATTAAACAATATCAAATCAGTAGGGCAGATACTCACGAACAGAAAGAATCGGTCGAGTCTCAACTGACTCTGACTGCCCGCGGATTGTGACCTCGTCATCTGAATAATCAGAACTAGATTCACTATTGCTAACCTAGACAGAAAAAAGCATACGATACTTCTGTAAAAACTTTGAACATATTAACATGTAACATATGTAATACCAAGTAGGGCATCACAATGTCAAATGCAATCATATTAAAACATAAGGGTGCACTAATATATATATATATATGAAAAAAGTCAAGATTTATAACTTTTCATAACCTAATGTTTTAAAGTACAATCCCCAGTCAAAAAGAACAGGGAAAAAAACACGGTGATTACTACAATAACTGTTGTCACTGCAGACAGTATAAATGATATTTCATGATGTGTCTGATTAACTTCATTTCATTTGTACACAAGTGAAAGTGAAAAGTGAAAGTACAGCCAATCCTGCACTCCCGGCCTACAACATTTCCCAAAAGGTTGGGGTAGTAAAGCATTCACACAAATAAGATACATTTTGCCACAGAGCATACTTAGTAATACAGATTTTTTCAGATATTTCAAGTCTTCTTTGTCGTACATTGTTTTAAGCATTCCAATATTTTTCTGTGACATTTCTCGACAAAATGGAGGTCTTCTTTACATGCCTGCACCTCAGCCTTTTGTAAACAATGCTTATACAGTCATGGGGCAGTGGTTAGGGCGTTGGCTGCATGATCGGAGGATCTGGGGTTCGAACCCCTTCCCAATAGGTTGCCCTGAGGTACCACACCACGTGCCATCCCAATCACGCTCCTGTGATGGGCTGGTGACCTGTCCAGGATGTGTCTCCCATCCTTCGCCCTGTGTGAGCTGGGATAGACTCCAGCAGCACCACCACCAACACCCCCCCTCCCCCCCCAACCCCGCTTGGGACAAGCGGCAGAAAATGACGACTGCTTACACAGTCCCGATCACAAGTTTAAGACCACTTGACAAATGGCAAAAAATCATGTTGCATGGTTGGATCTTAACAAGGTTCCAAGTAGAGCTTCAACATGCTACAAGAAGAAATGGGAGTGAGACAAAACATTTCTTTAAACATGCAATTTGTTGAAAACAACACAAACTGAAACAGGCTGTTTTACAGCTTATCAAATGTTTAGGACCACACCTCCAAAAAAAACCCGTAAACCCCCCAAAACAGAAATCAAAGTTCCAAACATGAACTCAGTCACTTCAAGAGCTTGATGCAAGCGTTTCCATGAGGTGAGTGGGAACATTTCTCAGTGGTGAGGACGGCCGCACAAAGAGGATCTACTGTCTGGAACTGTTGTCCATTTTTGTAAACTTCCCTTGCCATCCATCCCCAAAGGTTCTCAATTGGATTTAGATCAGGGGAACACGCAGGATGGTCCAAAAGAGTGATGTTATTCTCCTGCAAGAAGTCCCCTGTCCTGCGGGCACTGTGTACTGTAGCGTAGTCCTGTTGAAAAACCCAGTCGTTACCACCCAGTCATGAGGGATGCTCTCTGCAACATCTGGACATAGCCAGCTGCCGTATGACGCCCCTGCACCTCCTGAAGCTCCATTGTTCCACAGAAGGAAAAAAAATTATTAAAAAAAAAAAAATCACCCCAGACCATTATGGCACGTAGAAAACATCTCAGGTGGGATCTGCTTGTCATACCAGTAATGTTGGAAACCATTAGGGAGGTTACATTTTTTCTCATCAGAGAATAAAACTTTCTTCCACCTTTCAGTGTCCCATGCTTGGTGCTCTCCTGCAAAGTCCAAACGGTCCGTTCTGTGGAGACGAGGTCTTTGAAGACGTTTTTTGTTTTTGATGCCCTTCGGTCTCAGATGCTGTCTGATGGTTATGGGGCTGCAGTCGGCACCAGTCACGGCCTTAATTTGGGTCAAGGATCATCCAGTGTCTTGACGGACAGCCAACTGGATCCTCCAGCTCAGTGCTGGTGAAATTTTTTTGGGGTCTTCCACTTGACTTTTTTGTTCCATAACCCTCAGGATCATTTAAGAAATTCCAAATGAATGTCTTACCGCGTCCCACCTCAGCAGCGAGGGCGCGCTGCGAGAGACCCTGCTTATGCAACAACCCAACCACGTTCAAAAAGGGAAAGTTTTTTTGCCTTTGCCATCAGAACGTCATGACAGTGTGACTACCTGACAGAAAATGGCAATGAATCCAGATTTGGCCTTTTAAAGGCATGTGGTCCTAAGATTTTGATAAGCTGTAAAACAGCCTGTTTAAGTTTGTGGTGTTTTCAATAAATTGCAAGCTCAAAGAAATGTTTTGTCTCACTCCCATTTCTTCTTGCAGCATGTTGAAGCTCTACTTGGAACCTTGTTAAGATCCAACCATGCAACATATGATTTTTTGCCATTTGTCAAGTGGTCTTAAACTTGTGATCGGGACTTTATATCAAATCATGATTAACATCCCCTGTTGACATCATCTATTAGAATTCACATTATTATTATTAGATTTTTACCTCAATACTAGCCATAAATGGCAACAGCGTTTTTGGAATGTGTTACAGGCCAGAAATGCAGGAATGGACGCATTTTAGCAAAATAAATGACAAATCAAAACAAGACCAGACAAAACAAGAAATACCCTTTGGTTCACACTGTGTGAAATGAAATACAGTACTGTGCAAACGTTTTAGGCAGGTGTGAAAAAAAATGCTGTAAACAAAGAATGCTTTCAGAAATGGAAGTGTTAATCATTTATTTTCATCAACCAACAAAATGCAGTGAATAAACAAAAGAGAAATCAATATTTGGTGTGACCACCCTTTGCCTTCAAAACAGCATCAGTTCTTCTAGGTACACTTGCACACGGTTGTTGAAGGAACTCTGCTGGTCGGTTGTTCCAAACATGACTGTGTTTCAACCTCCGTGTGACATTGATGATCATCAGCACCTGTTTGGTAAAACTGGTTGATCATACACCGACTATAATCCTACAAAAGCCCTGACTTTGTGCAAGTGTACCTAGAAGAACTGATGCTGGTTTGAAGGCAAAAGGTAGTAACACCAAACATTGATTTGATTTAGATTTTTCTTTTGTTCGCTCACTTTGCATTTTGTAAATTGATAAAAATAAACCATCATTATTTCTGAGGTAGGTGTTTTTCCACACCTACCTCAAACTTTTGCACAGTACTGTAAGTAAGAGTATCTTTTTTTTTGGACTTTCCATACTGTTCCAACTTATTCTAATCTGAGGTTGTAAAACAGCAAATAGAAAGCATGGAGTCAGGAAAGGGGTTAGTTTACATTAAAAAAAACTAAACTGCAGTGGAATATGGTGGAATTATGTTCCCTGAATAAAGGTACTAAAGGAACTAATGTTATACCTTAAATATGGTTAAGTTGCAGAAAGAAAAAGATTACATAAACCCAAATATACCACATAGCATGCACCATTTCCATTCATTTAAACAGAAAAGTAATTCATAAAGTATTTTGTAAAGAACAGTAGAAAAATGAAGAACATAACTAGCCACAAGGCATATGAGATTTTTTTATCAAAAACTCATTCCTAGTGTCTCATGTTACATTTTTTTTCTCCTTGGCAGAACTGAAGCAAGTGTTTGGAGTTTGCCTGAGAGTGTTGGATGTGTTCTATCTGGTGTCTGTCTCACCTCTTCCTGTTCTCTTCTCTTCCAGCGTAGCTGGGCATTAGCAGCAGCCATGGCCTCAATCACAAATGTAGTGGTCATGTAACTGAAGGCAAGAAAGAGGACACTGTGAGACAAGGTATTGTGAAAAGGTAAGTGTTGTCTAGTGAGAGGTATACGGCAGGTATTTGTAATATTCTAATAAAACACACTAAAATAACATAAAAAATGTTACACTAGACTAAACTTTAACAAACCACTGTAAGGGAAATTGCTTTGCCTTCATTAATGACAGCAAAGAAGAATCTTTAAGCTATTCAGGAGCTATACTTTGAGAAACAGGAAAATAAACCAACAAAATTAAGATCAAAAATGTCAATATTTTATCAACTCAGGACACAGACTCAAACTTTATTCATTTAGAACAGTTTCTAAATCTAAGAGCAGCGATATGTTTATGTTTAGTCTGTTGGATTCACAAACACTACTGCGTTGTACTACTTGAGACTAATTATTATCCAAAAAGCCATTACAATACAAATATAAAACTGTTACATGATTATTAATATTATACAATAAAAATGTCATAATCCAAGGGTTTTGGCTACTTCAAACACCTCTGTTTACAGATTTATTTATTTATTTATTTTATAGATAAACTGCTTACCTCATGAAAGCTAAAAAGGAAATGAGTGCAAGGCTAACCACCCAACCAGCTGTGGCAAAAGCCTTTGGCATGGTTAGAGCACCAGTACCCACAATCAGATTGAACATGTATACCAGACCAACCTGTGCACACAGAAAAGAGCTTTTGTTAGAAAGTTTACAGCGATATAAATATACAAATGACAAGATGGAAGAGATTTGGACTTAACCATAACCATAGAACAAATGGTTTATGTATTGACCAATGTCTCAGATTTGCTAACAATAACAGCAAGTCAAATTACTCTCCCTTGTGTTGAACCCTGGCCTCCTCAGCATGTCCCATGTTGGCTGGAAAGTCAATAAATGAAATGAGAGCCTTAAGAGCCTGAAGAGAGCCTTGCAAAACAACATGCTGGATGGAAAAATCAATTGTGTAGTTGTGAAGATTTTATTTTAGCCATGTTGTTGTGTCGAGGCTCTACAGTATGTCTAAAAACAATTGTTTAGAAATTTGAAGCTGGCTCTTCAGAGCAATAAAAGAAAAACTAGAAACAAAAAGTCAATTTACCTTTACATACAATACGTTTAAAAAGGAAAGGGTTTTTCAACATTTCCGCATTGTTAAAAAAGTAAATAAAAGACAATCAAACCCATTTTGGGGCATGACATGAAATGGGAAAATGGTGAGTGACAGTTATCTAAGAAGGCGGGCAATGGAACAAGACATTCAAAATGTTTAACGCCTCCCTAAACTCCTTCACAAGAAGTTTTTGTTTACATAAAATTATTGTAAATATGCTGCCTTCTGAGACACTAATCTGATATCAAGCTTCAAACTTAGTGTTTAAAATGTATCCATGGCAGAGGGGTATAATATTAAAGACAGGGTGTCAAGGGTTTGTGATTCCATCGATAATAAAGTGTAAGTGCAAAAAAATTGAAAGACGTTAAAAGAATTTTAACAATGTAAAAAGATACAAAAAAGCAAGAAAAAAACAAAAAATAAAGCTTCACCCACAAGACACAGCCACTACGTTTCTGCTGACATTGCCTCTTTATGAGCTTTTGTAACAGAGAAGTCACAGCTGGTGGCTGTGTTTTCTGTAACAATTGGCACTTTCCTCGTGTTTGAACCTCATCACTTCCCTCTTTCCAATGACTGAATAAGTAACTTGTAAAGTGAGAGGTTTAAGTCACATGCTTGCACCTGACTCTTCGGTTCACACGATCATCAGATCAGCCACATCCTTTTTATCTGCTGCTGGACATTTTTAAGACAGTGAAGGAAATCTCATTGATTCTAAAAAACCTTTAAACCTTTCAAAAAAGTTGGCCATAAAAGGCGGCCACAATTCATGAATGTTGACAAAACATTTTCTGTTCAACCTCACTGCACCAATGCTTGTGGATGCCTTAAATGATGCAAACATCTACAGAGATTTATTTACACATACACACATTCTGCTTCATGTAACAGATTTCCCTCATGTGCTCCTAAAACAAACACAAACAGCACAGTGAAGGGGTCTGGAAGGAAGAGATGGCTGTTCCTAAAAGGAATGCTGCCTCTTTCACTACGTTTAGAGAGGGATTTGCAGAAAATGCAATTCATTAATAATAAACTGTTCTCATCAGTTGATATCAGGGGTGTCAAGGAAGCCAAAATGTATACAACATGCAAAATAAATGAATTTAAAGTCGTGTTTCCATCATTAAAAAATAAACTAAGGCTCATGCAAGTTTGCAAGAAACGCTGTCATGCGGTAAAGCGTGTTTAATCGCTTCAACTCAGGAAGCGGCTTTAACCCATTTTCTCCACTGACTTCGATGTTAACCAATCGCATTGTCTTTTTAAAAGTTATAGACTAGTCTGGGGGTTATTTTTTCAAATCCAAACATGTCTGCCATGAGACTCAAACACAAAAGCCAATCTGGAAAGACTGTCTCCAAAGCCTCAGTCATTCCCCATTCGTTTCACCTTCCATCACCAACATCAAGAAAGACAAATACAAAGCCCTCACTGAGCTCAAAACTACACAACCCTTTGCCGAAAGGCTTTACATTTTAACGATGGCTCATTTTGACACCATAAATAAAGGAGAATACGGATCCCCATTTAATCCTTACATGGTAGGAGATGCTACAACTGCACTTTCTTTGCAGGTATTACTTCTTATGAACGCCACCGTGTGTACTGCCTTACTTTTCCAGGATTTCAGCCAATTAACTACCTTCGCATGTACTTTACTGCCATATCCAGTGTTCTCTCCTCTGAAATAAGGTTGACCTGAAGTTCAACACAAACATAAACACAGAAAATACAGACGGGGTCCTGATAGTGAGGGCACGTACAGGTGACAGACAAACAATAACAAAACTTCTTTTACTTACAAATGGTGAGTAGGGCTCCCCCGACTCAGTAATTCCACCAGGCATGTTGGAGCAGCGAGTTCAGATCGCAAACAGAAAACCTGAGAGAAAACGAAAGCCTGACTTTACCACAGATTCATCCAACTACTGCATTAGCACCGAGTTACTGACACGGGCTTTAAACACAAACCGCGATGTATGATTTAAACCTGTCAGCAAAAGGTGATACAGCGTAGGCTGGACACGTTGCACAGCTATTTTCAGACGAAAAACAAACACTAAAATGACCAAACTTGCTGCCACTGTGTCTGTAAGCAGGCAGCCAGAACGAACGGCTAGCTAGTTTAGCATAGCAACTCGTTCCGCCTGGCCCAGTTAAACACCTCTCAAGAGCAAAATAAAGGGGGAAAAAACAAATCTACAACACAGATCCCACTTACCCGTCCTGTGGGACTGAGGAGCTGACGCCTGCTTTTTACGGCTGCTTGTCTAAGAAGTTGCTAACTAGCCACTCGTACAAGAGCTAGCTAGCTAGTCGGCTAATACAACTAACCACAATAAAACATAACGACGAAATTTCACAAAGTCTTTGGAAAAGTAACAGATCCAGATTATAAAGAAACAGGTTTAGGAGCACATGTCACAAAAAGAAACAAAACACTCTGCGCGGGGTTTGGCATAATCATCCCGCAGCTGCTTTGCCTCCAGCTGAGGCTCTCAACTTGAACTGGACGGGAAGGTTCAGGTTGAGCGCCTGAGGACTCACGGCGCATGCGCAGTTTGACCACCTGTCATCACGCACTGCCACGACTGCCTTTCACCACCATCTGACCACCCGTCAAATCCATTACAGCCCTCAACCATCCGTCACCGCTTCTACAACCCCCCGACCACCCGTCACCGCCTCTACAACCCCCCGACCACCCGTCACCGCCTCTACAACCCCCCGACCACCCGTCACCGCCTCTACAACCCCCCGACCACCCGTCACCGCCTCTACAACCCCCCGACCACCCGTCACCGCCTCTACAACCCCCCGAGACCGCTCTCTACGGCCCCGATCACCACACCGCCCTTCACACTTCTCGACCACCTACCGCTTTCATTTAATTTCCGACCAATTGCGTGATCGCTTTCACGACTCTCGACCAATCTGCGGATCGCTTCTACAACCTACCAATCACCGCGGATCGCCTTCTACAACTCTCTCTCGGCCCACCCGTGACCGCCTCTAACCCCGATCACCGCGGCCACCGCCTTCTACAACCCCACCACCCGCTCGCTTTACAACCCCGATCACCCGCAGGATCGCTTCTACAACTTCACCACCCACACGCTTTCATAACCCACCACTCACCCGCTGGCCACCGCTTCTACAACTCCACCGATCACCGTCACCGCTTACAACCTACCAATCACCCAGGACCGCTTTTCATAACCTCACTCACCTGCGGACCGCTTTCATAACCTCGCCCACCCGCGGACCGCCTTTCTACAACCCCCTGGCCCACCCGTGACCGCCTCTACAACCTACCAATCACCCGCGACCGCCATAACCTCGCCCACCCGTGGGATCGCCTTACAACCCCGAATACCTGCGGACCGCCTTCTCAACCCCGATCACCTGTGATCGCTACAACTCCCGACCACCACCGCTCATAACTCCCGACTCACCTGGGCAGGATCGCTTTCTACAACTCACCACCTGTGACTGGGCTTTAAAACCCTGTGACCACCTGCAGGACCGGGCCAGAATCTGCAGTAGACCACCTGTGACCGCTTTCATAACCATCACCCGTGACCACCTCTTCAACCCCTGACCACCTCATAACCCCGATCACCCGTGACTGCTCACAACCTCGATCACCTCGTGGGATCGCCTAAAACCCCAGACCACCCAGGATCATTTAAAATCCCCAGACCACCACATGGACCGCTTTCTCATAATCCCCGATCACCCGTGACCGCTCTACAACCTACTGACCACCTGGGTGACCACCTCTTCACCTCCCCACCACTCTCTACAACCTCCCCCGATCACCTGTGGACCACCTTCTGTTAACTCCCTCACCCGTGACCGCCTCTACAACCCCCCGATCACCCGTGAATTGAAGTCTGGTGCAGGTAGTGGTCACAGGTTCAAATCCCACCTCCAGCCCAGACACCATTTGGTTCTTGAGGAAGACCAGGATGCTCCAGGGAGGCGGTTTCTTTAGGAAACATGATTCGGTCCGGCAAAGAACATCTGCTAAAAGCTTTAAACGTAAATGTCTGACGAGCACACCATTAACGACACGCCAGCCTTTTATTAAATATGCTCAAATGAATCTTATATTGAAATGATCAAAATTCAGATGTTCCATTAAGAAACCCCAACACCTGACCGTGTGTGACAGCTCACCTCTCATTACAGGCTATAAAAACGGACCAAATGCAGTGATGATGGGTTTCTCTAGGTGTTGCATTTTAATGGATTTTTAAGGAAATAATGTCCACAAAATATTTTCCTGGCTTTATTTTTTTCACCAGATTTTACAAAAATGAAGCAATCGAGTGTTATCACAATCAACTCAATACGGTCCATATGCACGCAACCATTGATCCGGGCTGGCGCTTGAACATACACAATTGGATGCTACGAGTCGATGCGCAAAATCACTAAAATAAACAGCCTCACTGTAATACAGACACATCCAAACAGATGAGACCCAAAAAGTACTACCACACCATACCTTTTATTCCCAGTTGGTAGAAAAGAATTTATTTCCCCATTTCACAGAATTAAAATAGAAAGTGATGAGATAAATGAGTTTGCACCACAGGGTGGAAAATGAAGAAAAAGAAATCTTAAGTTATTCAGCAGATTTTCTCGAAGTACACAGTACATGCTCAAATGCATCCCCCCCTTCCATCCTAATTCTCTGTCAGAACGGGCTGATTAAAAAAAAAGAAAAAGGAAGCATTTCAGAAACGGTTGATATAAAACAACAAAAACAAAATTCTTTAAAACAAAAAGAAAAATAATAAAACTTTTAAAGTCTAAAAAAATCTTTGTGCTTGTTGCACAAAAAAAATACCAAAAAAAAAAAATTAAACAAAAAAATCAAAATAAATAAATCAAAATAACATTTACAAAAATGTAAAATAAAAAACAAAACTTGAACAGGTGATCAGATTCTGCAGGAAAATGAGTGTTGTACTTAAATGTTCATTTTGTGATAATAGGGAGCTGAACTGGCTCCACGCCGAGTGGTTCACAGTACTTCCAGAAGTTTTTTTATTTATTTTTTTTTATTACACTCCATCAGTTCAGCCAGCATTTTTACTCTCTTTTCAAATTCCTTTGAAATTCTGTTAATATCTTAAAACTCAGGCTAGAATATCAGCCCATGTGGATGAATGGAAGTTACACACTGCCATAATCAGATTCTGCTAATGGTGTAATCTCCCCTCCAACCCCTCTGCATGCCTATTGAGCAACACTTGCAGTCATTTACCTTTTTAACAGACCTCAATCCTGAAGGAACGATTTACCCTCCCCCAAAAAAAAGAAAAAAAAAGAAAAAAGTAGAAATTAGATTGTCAAGGCTGTTACTGAAGGAGCAAAGGTACACCAAATCATTTTAATAAGGTGTATGGAAGTCTCTACTCTATTTCATTGAACATTAAGTGTGAATGAAAAATGCAAACCAGGTGTAGATTAGACACACAAGCATCTTAACTAACAGTGAAAGTCTATTGCTTTCATGGCCATTTACGACAGCCGGTTTCTTCCTTTATTTTTTTGGTACGAGTTATCAGCCACATATTTAAGTATGTGCAGAGATGTCCATGCTTTAAGGCCTCTGTCAATGTTATTCCAGGACAGAAAACAAGATATGATAAATGTATTGCAAGTGTTTACAATAAGCGTTGTCCAGCTTACCAAAAGGAGAGAGGAAGAGAAAAAGAAGAAAAAAAAAAAAAAAAGGACATGGGAGAAAGCCAGTGCAATTTGTCCTAACATCTTTCAGTTATGTACCTGTGTCTAAGTTTTTACAGCAAAGGACCCCCCCAGAGTCCAAATTGTGTCCATAATGATTATTAGAGCTCTACTGACCATCCACAGCTACACGAGGGGACAAAACGAACCTGCTGCAGTATTTCTTAATTAATCTCGAGCGTCCAAGTTTGCTCTCGGCTTACGCTTACAAGCCAAGTTGTGATGCACTGGACAAAACACAGCAGACGTTCATCTTACCACTGGACCTAAACAATTTGGTTCATTTTGTTCTTTCCATCGAGATGATGTGCACGCCTACGCAAGGATTTGTCAAATATAAATCTGTTTCATTTAAAAAGAAAAACGACCAGCTAAAAGGACTAGAACCAGGTGGAAAGTAAACGGCACACTGTGTTAACGATCTTGCGTTTACCATTGTCTATAATAGTGCCATGTGAAACATGCCTTTAACCAACAACCTTAAATAAAGCCTATATAAATCTGCGGGCTTGCTGTCTGCAAGCATGAAAATTTCTAAAAAGTGCATCAAAACCACTCACTTGGTTTCCTACTGGCGCCTTATCACTATCATTTATTTTGTAACATATCTTAAAGAAAAGAAAATAAAGGCATGCATGCATTAGCAGCATGGTCTTTTGCGCTACAGGAAAGTTACACTGCTGTAACGTATTTTAGAGGAGCACAGCCAGATGAAGGGGGGGGGAGAAAAAAAAAAAAGATAATAAAAGCTCACAATGGGTCACACCTCTGCTGAAACAGAACACTGACCCACACTGTCCCTAAATGGAAAATGACTATAAGCTAAGCTAAGCTTCCTAACATTGTGTTAATGCATGTTGATCTTAAGAAATAAAAATCTTACAGATGCGGAGGAACATTTATAAAAAAAAAAAACAAAAAAAAAAAAAAACACATTTGTTTTTTTAAATAATCAAAAGAACTGAAAGGAAACAGACACCTGCACATTGCACTGATTTCTCCAAGGGTCTGAAGTTCATGCAAACCATACTCTCATTCCCTTATCTGAGCAAGCACAAGAAAGTAATAACACTCAGCACTACAGTTACAGTTCCTGAAAGTTGTTCTGATTACAGCAGAACTATGGGGGCTGAAAAAACATGGTGGAGCACTTTTTCTGATGGGGAGAAATATAAACCCAAGCTTAAACCAAGTTCTGGCCAAGTTTTGGAGGAATAACAATGAACGGCCAGGAAAGATGCAATACACTGCCTTAAAGCAAGACTATATGCACTGTACTTGCTGACGAGTAATGACCTTGTATTTAAAAAGTCCCTCTAGGCAGCACCTCGTGCTTTACCTCTAGTCAGTAATCCCTGCAGTTAAAAATTAATATAGTATATTGATGTGCTCAACCAATAGCTCTTATGATATCGTTGATAGTCTCTTATGTATGCGTTTGGGTACACAAAGGCTGTCCAGGCAAATAGAGGTTTGCCAAAAGCTTGGTTTAAAAAGTGTGCAGGTCTACATAACGAGCGGTGTGCTATAGGCGTCTAGCTGAGGTGCCAGGGCTTGACTAGACTGTACTATTGGTGGGTGCTTTCGGTGCTACTCAGCCCTCCCCCCTCCCGTTAGTACTGTCCTCCTGCACTGAAAAGGGCAGCGGAGTTATCAGCTGGCAAGGCGTACCTACCTATCTCCCTCCCTCTCCCCATCTATCCCAGCCTAGATCCCTTTAGCTTCCATTTGTTTTTGTTTTTTTTTAAGTTTAAAAATTTCCTACTTCGACCACGTGGGACGCTAAAATGCGGCTTTTTTTGCAGAGGTTGGTTCCCCCTAACCCCCTCCCACCCTTTCCCACCCTCCCTCACACAGACACAGGGTGCGGGGCCGCCCCGATACACAGACTCTCGTGCCATTCTTCCCCCCTCCAACAGCAGGGCAGTGCAATACACAGACATGGATGAGTTCCCCTGGTACCCTCCCGTAGATTAGACCTGAAGATAAAGAAGATGGATATTAGGCATTAAATACATTCTCTCAAACAGTAACACTTCAGATGTTTCGAATTCATCTGATCCCAAAAATTTGTCTCTGAGGTTGCTATCTTTTAGTCGTGCTTTGTCACTGGAGCTATGAAGGCAATGTTGCTAATTAATAATGAAAACTTATGTACACCATGGAATCGGGTGTGCAAGAGTGCCACAGCTTATGCTCCTGTGTAGTCTGGGTTTCAAAGGAGAAACAACACATTAACAGTGTCCTACAATCTTGATTTTAAAACAAATTAAATCTACATGTGTGGAGTGCTATCTTCTCAGAGGTGGGGGGGAAGAAGGAAGAGAAAAAAAAAAAAAAACAAAAAACCACCTCCCCATGAATTGTTCACTACACAGTCCCTCAGTTCCTTCTACCACAGAACTGACTCATCAACACTCTTGAGCAACAAATGTTTGTTGCACCGAAGGGTACAGTTCTAGGCCCTTGACCTATATTCCTGCAGTATTTCCTGCTACCTTTGTATCCCTTTAGAGTTGATTTGGATAAGAAGCTTAAGAACTACAGAAAAAACAAGCTTGACATACTGTAATCAAGAACAGATAAAAGTACAACCAAGTGTAAAATTTAAATTTCACTGAATCATTTTTAGCCACAAGGCCTTTGTCCCTTTTCAGAAAGCTTCACAGAGAAAAGACACTAAAGACATTTTTGCCAGTTTGTACTAGACATTAATTTATTTAGTTTTTTGTGGGGGTGCACAAGCTTCCAATTACATCTTAGCAAAATTTACCTAATTCCAGTGTGCAACTCCGGTAAACTGGCACCAAACCATTTTTTTTGGTGTCAAACCATCAAAAAAAAAAAAAAGAATTCTCAAAGAGATTCACATACCTAACAGGCGTGTCCTGTGTCAATTAGGGAGGCGCAACTACACGCCATAGCAGGCTGAAAGTCGCTCTTTCAACTGTGGTGGGAACTGCTCAGAGAACTGCTGCCAGTTCTCCTCTCCCACCTGGTCCTTAAAGCCATGCAGTATCTGCAACACGTAGCATGCACATTTTTTTTTTTTACTTTTAGTATTAAAAAGGCTTGCATAGCTTAGCTAATGTTTGATGATGTGTACCTTGTAGAACATCTCTCTCAGATCTTCTTTCGGATTCACCCAGGATGCTACAGCATCACAGAAGAAGATAAAGTCCTATTGACAAATACACACCACCGTGTTTACTTCAATCAATGCGTCATGACAACATCATTCAGGATGACAAGTAAGAAACGGAAGACTAAAAACAGTGTAACAGACTTTAACATGATGTTTATGATACGCATTTGTAATATATGACTTTGTGCAGTTAATAGAACCTGTTTAGTTACCTGCACTACTCCTCCAGGATTTACCCCAATCATTAAGCAGATGCCTCTGAAAGCTGAATCTTTCTCCTCGTTGTCCCTGATGTTTCTCAGTGATTGGCACCTGAAAGTAGAAAACACTGCATAGTTTACAAGAGCGTGCATGAACTATGTTCTGCATGTGTATTACAGTCCTCTTCCAAGGTCTAAGAAAAAGCAAGAGACGGACTGGTAAACACTCACCAAGGTCGAATAAACTGTGGCAACATGGGTGCCACCTCCTGAGGACAAACATATCCCAGTCGACCAATTGTAATGGCTGTTACCAAATAAAAAAAAAAAAATAAAAACGTTTTTTTCCCTACACACACACACTACATCATCCACAATGCACCTGTGGCCACGTTCCAACATTCAGACTTCAATTCAGCACAATAAGAAACAGTCCATAACATACGTAACTAAAGTACCTGTGTTCTCCAAGAGAGTCTTGGGAGTATTAGGTCTGTTTATAATCTCTACCAGGTTGTTGAGCACCAGCCCCACATATGGCTCCATCTCTACACCTGAGGCCAAGAAAGAAAACAATCAGCATTCAGCCACAGCAATTAAGGGGGAAGTTCAAACACTAGCGAGCATCACTAAAAGCTGCCATGTTAACTCCTGTCGCAGCTGATGCAACAAGTATTTTACATTTTCATGAAAGGTATAATTTCACATTAAAAAAAAAAATGTTTTAAAGTATCCATGTTTTTGTTGTAGATTTGCAGGTTAAGGGTACTGCCTAGCATGACAGCAAATGCAAAAACACTGCTAACATTTCTAAGTTGCACTTTGCCAGCTAGTATGTTTTCAGTTGCATCTATCTCAGGGCTCAAAGGTAAACTGCAATTATGACTGCAGGTATACCTTTGAGAGCTGGCTAGTTAGGCTGTAGGAAACTAATAGGCTGCACCAGACAAACAAACACAGCCCACTGAGTTTAACACATGCTGCACTAAGCTAAATAAATAAATGAAAATTCAAAAAACAGATTAAGTGGACCCCTGCAAATTTTCAATTATACGCTACATGTTATGAATTATCAGTTGTTTTTTTTTTTAGTTTGAGTTTTTATTCAAAACCACAAACCAATCATTTAAACTTTGGACTAACAACTGAGTGGTGAATTGTGAGTTAATCATTGAATTTAAACCCTTATTCTATACTTGGAGCACATCTTTATTGTGAAATCGGTCCATTTTGCCTTCCCATTATAACTGAAACACAGAAAAATCATCCAAATGCCCCTCCTATCTCACCTGAACAATCACCTGCTCCTTGCCTGTGGTCACCTGAGCCTGTAGAGACACCAAACACTGTCACTAGCCTGTCTGCAGCCTAACATGCCAATCCAGAGTGCACACTAAACTAAGAGGCTCAAAAACCCAGCTGCAGGATTGAGGACAAATGCACAAGCACGCACACACAGCAGATGTCTAAATGTCTTGCCAAATTTAAATGTCACAGACGGTTAAGCTGAGAGAATTGCAATGAAACCATTTATTCAGTAACAAATGTAGTCACTCAGACAGCTCTACTAACTCCAACCCAGGTATCTGCACACTGTCTGAAGTCCAAAAAAAGTCTCCAATGCAGTGACCATGCCTACACGTGTAATACAAGCATTTCCCCCCACAGGATCAGTCACGCACGGAAGCAAGTTAGACTCACCCATCTGTATTGAGATTTCACCAATTGCCCAGGTGGCATTGTTGCAGACAGAGATGAACTCTGGGTTCAGGTTGAGTCCAAGGATAGGCATGAACTCCGCTGTAGACACATGAAAATTCATTACTACCCTCTGGGGTTTGGACATTTGTTGTCAAAATTACTACGGCCTGTATTGTTTTCAAAATGCTTGAAATGCATTTTCCTTTGGCCAAAAGTATTACTTGTTTACAGTGTTTTTGTATCAATTTAAATTGATTAAATGTACTAAAGTAAAACATGTTAAACAAGCATTGAACAGCATGATAAGGTTTGTTAAATTGAAAAAGATCACAGGTTTGAATCAGTGTTTTGGGAAGGATGAATACCAAACTTTTAATTTCTAGTTTTAAAAGTTCTCCTCACCAATGCAGGGCTTTACATGAAGGAAGCAGGCTTTGGTCAAATCCCCCAGAAGAGCAAAAGAGCTCTGCCTCACCTCTGGCATGGTGTCCTACAGAGAAAACACTTTAGTCTCCAAAATATACAACCCCCTCTCGCTCTTCTATTTACATTTTCTCTGTGTACCTGCATGCACTGGAAAAGCAGAGTCATGATGTTACTGCGGGCAACCAGTTGTTCCACATGGCCACCCAATCCCTCAGCCAGTCCACTGAGCAGGTCCAAAGCCACAATCATGAAGTCCTTATCAGGAGCTTCGTACTGCTCTGGGTGCTGGTTATACATCTGCCGGAACAAAGACAAAAAGGACAGCTAAAAAACATGCCCAGTAAAAACGTATTTTGTTTTTGCGTTTGATTCAAGGGATTCACAGGTCTGACATCCATCATTAAAGCAGGACAGCAACGCTACATTTTCTTTTGGCCTATTAAGTAATAGTTAATAGTTTAATGTCCAGCTGTTAGGAAAGAATAATCGTTTTGAACTGTTGTGTTGAAAAGCATAAACTAATTTGCACCACTGATCTCATTTTCAGTGTTAAATGCTAAACTTGAAGATCTGGCAACAATGAAACATTTCTGAAGCAGAAACTTTTTGGAAATGCACTTAAAATATTTAAAATTAAAGTATTTATGCTTCACACTGGAGCATAAAAAAATAAATAAATTATTTACTAGTAAATGATTTAATCTAGAAAAAAGCGCATAGTTTTGTACTTGACAATCTACACTAATTCTGACGGATTCAAAAGCAGTGAGGGGAAAAAAAAGGAAGGGAAAAAAAAAGCGTGTACTTCTATGCAAAAAGTACGGGCGAAAGTGATTTCTGGCTTTGAGAGTGATTGTGCAGGGTGCGTAAGAACTCACCATTGCCTGAGCAAGGGTTTTCTGAACCAGGGTGACACAGCGCTGGTATACTGGCTCACAATAGGGCAGGAAGCCACTCTGCAAAGCAGTGGCCACTGACGACAGACACTAAACAGACAACGAGAGAACCTGTGAAAACCTTCCCACATTTTTGCATGGCACTGATTACTCATCTTCAAATTGTGTCAAACTCATCACCTCCAGCAAAGGGAACAGATCTTTGTCCTCATCTTTCAACTCATTCCATTTCTGGATAAGAGGTGGCATCAGCTTTTGGATATATTCCTGAAAGAATGAGCAAATAATACAAAATTAATACAGTACAATTATTATTATTATAATATACACACACACACGCCAAATACATTAAACACACTTTTGATGTTGCATTTTAAAAAAGTAAACTAAATCTGAATCGAAAGCAAATCATTTAGGGATTCTCTCTACTATATTTCTACATCCATCATCCAGGGTGTTCTGAAACTCACAGGCTGATTGAGATGGTGGCCTACAGAGTCAGCCAGCGTCCCAATGGCATCATACAAGATGAGAAGGTTTTTATGCTGGTATTTCCCAAAAGCAAAGACCAGTGTATCCAGAATGAAGCCCAGATAAGGAACCAGCTCTGTACAGGCCTCTTCCTCCAGAGTTGCAAATGCACTGTTGGAATGAAAAGGCAAGTGAGTTGTTAATCAAAGTGGTAACCAACAGTGCTGCGCATGATCAATTGTTCATTTCTTATGGCTGTACCGTCACTGCAGAGGCCACATGCAAATGAGCTTTCTGTCCAAATTACAAAATTTACTAGACACAGTGTGTCCTGACCAATCAGGTTTTCCTTGAAGGCATCCTGTTGTTAGCCACAAAATATCTCCACTGTATTTTCTAACCACAACATGTTTATCAGTATTGTACAGACATGGCAACAACATTGATTTGTTTTTTTGGTTTTTTTTGTTAACTTTGTTCCTTTCAATAAATGTTTGCAGAGATGAACACACCTGCAAGCAGCCTCCTGCACCCTTTTGTTGCCATCAAGGATTCTTTTGAGCAGCTCTGTCATGAGGGGTTTGAGGTAGGAATCGGGCGGCTGGCTGACCACCCAGTGAGCATAGCGGCTCAGGGTCCAGCATGCAATGGAGCGAACCAGGGCTTTCTTATCACACAAGCACTGAATCAGGTGCGGAATCAACTCCGGAAGGTAAGGAACCATTCCCTGTACGCAACCTTCAGAGGGAGAGAAACAATGAGACAGTGAGAGGCAATATGAAAGCAAGAGACAACTTAAGTACTTTTCATATAAAATACAAGGACAACTGGAGATTAAACCAATATTTATAAATATAAAATAAATGAATTCCACACAAATGGACAAGAACATCAGCAGAGCTTCCCCGTAATCTACTTCTGTTGGAAATGGAAATCTTATACTGGAGAGGGGAAAAAAAAAAAAGAAAAAGAAAAAGGCAGAACACTAGCAGTGCCCAACATCAACAATTTTCTCTTACCCTCAGCGATGGCACCCAGCACCAGAATGCCAGACTCCTTGACGACCCAGTCCGGGTGGAACAGAAGCTCCTTCAGCAGTGGGAGCAGGTGGGGCAACAGATCTTCCCGGAATACATTTGCCAACACATCCAGTGCTGCTGCTGAACATTTACCTGAATAAGACAGTAATTTTGAAATTTTAGCCAATGAAAGGAGTTTTCCCAATTGCAAAATATGCACAAGTCACATAATACATTAGACACAATTAAACCTCAATACAATTAATCCACACACCCTTATTATTAATACATTACTGATATGTGACTTGCATTATACTAAAACTATTACTGTATCTAGTTATATACTGTTTGTTGGATCACCATTGTAAAACCAAGAGAAACCTGTTTGAACAACCTCATTGTAGTCCGCAATAGTTATATTACAGATCAAAATAGCGGCCTTGCAAGAGTGATTAACCAACACCATGTTGTGCAGCCTAACTGTTGTTGCAGTGGATCTGATAGTATGAATACTTGAACATCATGGAAAGTCAAGTTTAAGCTTGTCATCACTTCCACTGAAACCAGAGAGGTCCTCGCCAACAGGATACTCAGACAACCAGAAGTTATTAACAGCCTAAAAATGGTGCATTTTATACATTTACTTAAACTTTTAGATTTGGCCTTTCAGACTTTCAAGGATGGGACAATTCCGATCAGGCCAAGATGTGTACTATAAGTATCCTCTTACGTAAATTCCAGTCAGACAGTGTATCGTCGTCGTCGTCATCATCTTCGTCAATATCCTCCCCCTCTTCTCCCTCACCCCCCTCATGCTGCAGCGTGACTGTACGGGACTTGTGAAAGCGGGGTTTAATGTCCTGCTCGCTGTCTGGAACGGCCTCATCCTCCTCCACGTCACCCTGAAGAGGGAGTCCAAGGTCAAACGGACAACGGGTTAGGAAACAAACTTTCGACCCTCTTGGGGTTTACAAAAAGTTACTTTTGTTATGGCTTAAAAGCATATCACAATATTTACAAAAAAGGTATCTTCCCCAATCAGGACTGATTCACTCTAAAGAGTTTTAAAGCTGGAAAGTATTCAAATACTAAAAAGCTGTGTATATAGATCTTTGGTTGAAGTGATGCATTTTAATATGTTCAGAGCTAATTCTAATATCATTTCACTCTCCCAATAAACCTGCCTACAACCCCTATCAATGAGTTAAGGGGAGAGGGGGGGAAAAAAAATAATAAAAAAATAAAAATAAAAATCACACCTCCAACCCACAGATACACTAGCTGTAGTATTAGGCAGTCACACTAAAAACACTGCAGCACAGAAAATCCTGTTTCCACAGCTGTCCATTTCTGACATTAAACCAGATTAGGTTTAGAAAGCTACAGGGATGAGGCCATGGGTCAGACAGTATGAATACACGAAACATCACAGAGTCTCAAGATCAAAAGATATCGTCATCCCCATTGCCCGGCCTCAAAAAAAAGGTCAAATGTTCACAAAGAGTAGCATGTTCATTTTTACCTTTAGCAGGATGATGTCGATTTCAGAGTACTTCATTCCATTCACCAGAATAGGAATCAGCCTAAATGAGGTCAGATTTAAAATACTTAGTGAGATAAACGCTAAAATCAAATGCAAATCAAAGTGTAAAGAACTAAAAGGACAGATCCTAAGAACCACCTTTATAAGATTAAAATCTTTTATTATCCGCCTTACCACTTAATATTTAAGATACATAAGATTTCAAGAAGGAAATGCTGGGAATTTTGAGGAGTCTGTAGACATTGCGAGTCTTTGCATACACAATATAGGCAAAGACAAAACCAATGTCTTCTACAGGTCTAGGAGAAAGCTAGAAGGAACACCAAACCTAGCCATGTCATATGATACCAGGGGTGCTAATGGGTGTGTGAAAACAGGCTGCAGTGGATCAGACAGTATGAATACTCAAAGCATCACCAGCAATCATGATCTCTGATGTCATCATCTCCATGAAGACAGGCTGCATGTGCAGCAGATGCTCTACACATTGCCCGTCTCCACCCAGCAGGACTTGCAGCCAGCGAGCAACTTGCTATTAATACAACTACTCTGGTCAAACCTGTACAACTAAAAACCCATTTTCCCCACCTTAGACTCAACAACATTCCCCCATTCAACACAAACTTACTGAACAAGGTGTCCAGACAAAACATCCTTACAGATGGGCTGCTCAGCCAAAGTGAGCCAAAACTCACAGGCCTCCAGAGCCACATTCTCATCTGGGTCCTGCATACGCTGTAGCATGTACTGCAAAGCAAAGATAATGTGTAAATAAATGTCAAGTAAAAAGATGGAACACTAGTTAGCAATCACATGTCCACCTACAGCTTTATCTAGAGCAGACAGTAAAAAAACATATATATAAAAAAAAAAAAAAAAACTTATGTGCAGGACAAAATCAAGTGTGTAGCAAATAGACTGATCATTCCTTGTTTCCCCATCACTGTGCGAATCACATTTACAGCCAGTGGTAGCTTATTTATTTTGCGAGATGAGTGAATTTCTGGGAGATGGCATGATTCTACTGTGTAGTTTATATCAGTCTGCGTAAGTCTGCAGACAAAGTCAAATTTAGCTCTAGAAATCCAGCAAGAAAACCCTCGGCAGGCCACATCTAAATACCTCAAAACATCCAGTAATAAAACCGACTCATGATTGGAAAGAGGAAGGCTCACCTGAACAATGCTGTGCATGTGAGGGATGAGCCGGTCGATACGGACTTCCAGAAGCATGACCAGTGCCCGACACACATTCTTTCTTACTTCAGAGTCCTCATCTGCAGCCAGCGCAAAGAGACTCTGTCATGCGACAGTGTAAAAAAAAAAAGAAAAAAGAAACAGCGTTAAGACAAAACAGAAGGTGGTGGGGTTCGGTCTTCTGATTATTCATTCGCCGTTTTAAGTCCTTCCAAAACCACAGAACTCATGCGTAATTACCTCAATAAAAGTGTCGATGTTATCCATCAAAGCTTGAGCTCTACCAATAATAAACTGGTTCACACAAGCAATGGCATGAGATCTATTGACAAGAAGCATAAGAAAGAAATAGGGCAGCATGTCAGACACACGAAGAAGAATGGCATGTTAAGTATACGTTACAGTTACAGAAGTCTCCCACTGACCTTATCTTGGGACTACAGTGCTTGAAAAATTGAAGAAACTTGGGGATCATGATATTCAGTGGACGATTCAGGGCATCACTGTCTAGCAGTTCTGATGAGTCCTCACAGATCTTCTGCAGAGCTCCAAACGAGCCCTGAACACAAACGCACAGGATGGGAAATTAAAGACATTTGCACCATTTCACAGGGAAATCATTAGCAACAGTTGTTCAATACTACTAGGCCTTATTTTGATACTGGACGCTGTAAATGATTTGTTTCATCCCGACCTTAACAGAAACCCCCTAGGATCTGAGGGTGGTCAGGCTCAATTATATGATGCACCCTTCTGCGATATCAGTTTACCAATTCTAGACTAATACTACTAGAAAGCTAACCAACAAGTGATCTGCTTTGCAGCCCTAAAAGACAAAATTAAGGAAGATGAGAAAGAGCAGATTGTAAGTGAATCAAATTGTGTTTCAGTGCGGACCTCGCAGGTGTTATAATCCTCTGAATTTAGCAAGTTGCAGAGCTGAGGTAACAGCTCAGGCCATGTCTGCAGCTCCCCTTTAGAAGCGATGGTTGTGATCAGGATACCTGTGTGGGGAACATAAGATGCCACATATGATCATGGGTTATTTTTGGCAGCTCAGAAACACACATCGCAAGAATAGCAAGCTATCAAACCTTCGCTAATATGAATAAATAAATTGGAACACTACCTACGCTGCGCTTAGCACAAAGAAATATTGCCAAATGTAGGAGTCTTATGCAATATTAAAAGGAAATAGAATGTTTCAGTTATGTTACAAGCAAAAAACAATGGCAGGTCTCCTGAAGCCACAGAAGCAAAAAATAATTAAATTGAATTTCACAGAACTATTTTATAGATATCAAAGGACTGGGGGGGGGGGCAGTCTGACATATTTGCATAAATCAAGTTTGAGCTTGAAGTACAACACAGACTTACCAATGGTAGCACGAATGAGGGGGGATGGGTCCCCAATGTTGCTCAGACATTCCTGCTTGATGAAGTCTGCCACGGCAGGAGGAAAGTTCTGGTAGTGAGCCTTCACATTGTTCTTCAGAATCAAACCACTGAGTGAACGTGTCGGCTCATCTTTGAGGGGAGGTGGGAAAAAAAAGAAGAAAAAAAAAAAAGACAGGTCCTCACAAAGAGATTTCGACTGGAAGTGTGAAAGTGTGACTGCACAAAGCATGCACACTCAGAAAAAAGACTAAGGACCCAGGCACCGGCTGTTCTAATCTTTAAAACATTTAGAAGTTTGTGTGCAGCTGCCTCTTCCTTTTTGAAACAACATTTAAAACTCGTAACATGGGTGTCGGTGGTCTAGTGGTAGGGTACTTGTCTATGGACCTATGGCTCAAGAAATCCCAGGTTCAAATCTCACCTCTAGCACTACCACCACTGGGTCCCTGAGCAAGACCCTTAACCCTGAGGTGCTCCAGGGGGACTGTCCCTGTAATCAGGACATGGAAGTCGCTCTGGATAAGAGCGTCTGCTAAATGCCATTAAATGTAAAAGTAAACAGGCAGATAACATTCATTAATTTCATTTAGATTCATTACATTAAAAAAAAATAATAAAACACGATGCAACATAGCAAAATGATTGCTCCATAAATAACCTCTCATTAGCAGGTTTCACTATGGAACAAATATCAGCAGAAAATGTTCCATTAGAAATGTATGGGTAATAGATTTTCCAAAGTGCAAAAATTAAAAACAGCTCTAAAAAAAAAAAAAGAGAATTATAAGCATTGCTATGGTTTAATAGTACACTCCACATCCAGGAGTCTATAAACAAACTCTACAGAAATTATGATTTTGAACTTTTTTTTTTGCAAATTTACACATTTACATAATCAGATCGTCTAAATGAGACACAATACAGAGGCGACCAATCCAAATAGGGCTTTTATTACCAACAAGTCAAAAGTAATCTTCCAGGTATGACTACTTATCTACAACATGTTAACAATCGCATCCATCTAACAGGAAGTTTCACAAATATTGAGGTGGTTCCTGACTTTAGCCAGATGCACATGTTACATTTACAGTACTGGAATTTGGCAGATGCCATCATCCAGAGCCACTCCCATTTCCTAATTACAGGGCAGTCTCTCAGAAGCAGCTTGAGGTTAAGGGTCTTGCTCCGAAACTCATAGGCGCTGGAGGTGGGATTCAAACATGCGACCACTTGGTTCAAAGCTGAGTGTCTACCTCTAGACCACCACCACATTAAACAGCACACCGCAGATGAGACCTACCTTCAGATTTCAGTCTTGTCAAGACAAAGATGAGATAGTTATTGAAGTCAGGGAACTGGTTCAGTTGCTCCAGTTTCTGATTGCCAGGGTTAAGGAGGAAAAAAAAAAAACCCTGGAGAGAAGCATTCACAAGTCTAACATATCAGACCTCCTTTGACAAGCATGCTGACACCAGCTGCAATAATGATAGTAAGCGATTATGTGAAAATCCTTAATTCACAGCATGAGAGACTGCCTGAACAGGGCAAAGCTGCTAAAACAGCTTAAAATCACAGCGTGCCCTCACTTCAGTCTTCCGGTCTGTTGCCAAGACAAATGTAGAAAATTACAATTGCAGTGCAGTCAGCCTACATCATAACCAATCTATATAGCTTGTTAAAATAATATATATATAAATAAATAAAAAATAATGAGCGTGCATACATCAACACCATAACACTGAACAGATCCGCGGGTGTGCGGAAAGAAAAGGACTTTTTTGAGAAGGATACTTGCTGCACAGCTCTCTGCGTGGCCGTGTTTGGGGACTGAGAATCTTTCAGGAGCTGAAGGACCTGCTGGAGTCCCTGTTCATCCGGCTGCCACTCCATTCTACGGACACAAAACAAAAAGTAAGTTGCAGAGCAATAAACCACAGATAAAAGTCACAATGCTGATGCATGCAAATAACAGGCAGCGCGGAGACGTCAACAGAGAGAAAAAACACACGACAAAGTAACGAGGGTTGGACTAACTCCCCTAACGAGGAGGCAAGCGAAAAGCGAACTTGTGCTTGGAGGTGACAGCGTCCCGAAAGAGCAGAGGTGTGTGTCCGCTGACCCAGAGGGGAATTCCACAAAGCGGGGCTTCAGTTTAGACTGAAAACTTGAGCCTAAATTGGAGGTTTGATCAATAGGAATGTGCTATTGACTTTGGGCTTAAGTTATCTGCCTAACTCCAAAAGCTTGCCCTGTGAAAGAAAGCCTGTTTAACGTCGATGGTGAAGAGTTGAGGAGGATGTTAGACGGGCAAACAAAGAGCTCAACGTCCCGGACACTGCCATTAATCCCCAAATAAACCTGGGCCACCTGGATAGGCTGCTGTCTAATCTAGCCTAGTTTCCAGCCTCACATGGCTGGATGTGTGTTGAGCCGATCTTCGTCTCAAACGTGGCCAGAAAGCAATCTCTGCAGCAGGATATGAATCAAACACATGCAAATACGTTGGTTTGTTTTCATGAAGCTTCTTTGAAGCCGAATGACTTCCTCTTCACAACACTGTCGGCATCGACCCACAAGAGCAGCACGTTCCCCGCGAGCGCCGGGTGAATAACGCGCGTCTGAACGGGAAGAACTCGTTAAATCGTGATGCTGGCGTGTGAGCGGGATGTTATTCTGTCCACAGGTTCATCAGGTGGCCAAACGACCGCACTACACACACAGCTCTGTGCATTGTTAGCTCATTAGCTGCTAGCGCCTAACAGCACGCCGCTCCTTAGCACGCTAGCTAGCGGCCTCCCGCGTGTTAACCCCGAACATTAGGCCAGCTTAACTCCCGACATTGAACTCATGTCCACTTGCTCGCAGCGGTGCGCAAGTGAACCAGATAAACGTGTCAGATGAACAACTCGCTCTGCAAACTCCAGCAGACGGAGAAACACTACACGCTTGCCTCTCTGAGACGCCTGAGTGCGGCTAAGCTAACGCGCCGAGCCCGAGCTGCAGCTCCCCAACCCGCGCTGTTCCCTTCTCCCGCTCGCCCTCACTCTTTCTTTCTGAGCGAACCGCGGAGAACATCTCACACATACAAGAGTCCCCGCCACTTACAAAGCCTGTGTGCGGAGGCCTGTACACCCAGAAGGGACGCATGCACCAGTGTTTGGATCGTGTGGAGCCGCTGGGAGCCCGTGAGGAGACTGAGGAGGCGCTGAGCGGCGCTGCCGGCTCTGGGTGTGACTCTAACCCCGAATCCCAGCGCCGCGTCACACAGCAGGCAAATTAAAAGTCCCCCCAAACACGCACGTCTGAAAAAACTCAGTCCAATATAAAGATAAACAGAAAGGCGTTTAGACTTGTTTAGCTTTTTAAAAACACTCATAATATATACTCTTAATATGGTTGAGGGGAAAATAAGTTTCCCGGCTGTAAAGAAATGAATTAAAGACTTTAATAATAATTCGTTATATTTCGTTGTATGTATTCTATTAGTCCCGCATTATTATTTCTTTTAAACTCGTGTCTTATCACGTATAAAACCAAGGCTCAGTTTTATATATATATATACACGTTTAATATGAATTTGTATGTTTATTAGATAAAAAAATAATTAAAAAATGTTCCTTATAATTAAATTAATGCTGTAAAGTACATTACAACATTAATTGAGTATCAGTTGCCGTTATATTTGTGAACGTCGCTCCTAGGTGATACATGTTTCACTGTGAGGGACTTTTATTCATTACACACACACACACACACACACATGCATACATATATACACACACACACACACACACACACACATATATATATATATATATATATATATATCTCACACACACACACACACACACACACACACACACGCGCGGATATTGTTTCCGGGTTCTCAACCCAAAGTTTTCTTCTACAAGACACACCCACTTCCGTTCACGCCACACCCCCTAAAATAACTGGATTAGAGTGACAGTGTTAATTGGCGGAAGTGCTTCAAAATCCAAATTCTTCATCTGCTTGTCCATACCAAGCGTTTTGTAGTCTTAACAAGAAGTGTAAACACTTCATGAGGGAGTTTTGTGCGAAGTGGGCGTGTCTGGTAGTGGGCGTGTCTATGCATCCGCGTCAAGACCAGCTTGAAATAACGGTAGCGAAGGTGAAAGTGAAACCTACTTCATCTGAAAAGAAGATTTCTTGTCTTGCTATTGGTGTTGTGAGTAATACGTGTTCTGGGGAAGGTTTCCAGCTGACTTGTGAAGAGAGGCACTAAACTAAACCTCGCAGCTTTTCAGTGGGTGTGTGTTCTGGAAGTCCAGCAGTACTGAGAGGTTTCACTGCTCTAACTCCCAGATCATGCTCATACTTACTAGGAACCTGACAGCTCTGACCTGCCAGGATCACGTCTGAAAGAAAGATTTATATATATATATATATATATGTATAAGTTTTATAATGCTTGTGCTTTATAGTGCAATTTAGCACAATCTGATCTTGAGAAGCTCCTACAATGGGCCTGCATTGGTTTGGGGTTCCACGTCCCAGCTTACAGACTTCTGCTTTTCTGACTCTCATATTGTCATCTTGCTTACTGATCAGCCTGTGGTCTGATCACAAGGAGCCCACAGTTAGAGTAAAATCACAGTCAGAGTTAATCACGGAACATGGTGACTTCCATCAACACACAGTGGAAAACCTGTCTTTTACTGATGGGCTGCCCACTGGAAAGGACTGCAGCATTGCTGTGGAGAGGAGGTTTGACTGTGGCCGGGACCGTGCGCTGACTCAGGCGGAGTGTGAGGATCGAGGCTGCTGCTATGTGCCTTTGCCTCAGTCTGCGTTCGGTGGGCCACCTTGGTGCTTCTACCCAGTGTCTTACCCTGGCTACAAAATGGCGGGGCTTATTCCCACTCCCACAGGTCAGGAGGCCAGCCTGACTCGCTCCTCTCCTTCCTACTTACCCCAGGACGTTCCTACACTGAAGCTGGAGGTGATGGAGGAGGAGGCAGGTCGTCTACACCTCACAGTAAGTAGAGTAGTCCTCTGAATGTCAGGATCCTTTCTTTGATCAGGGTTTAAACTGAGTGGTGTGGGACCATCAGGAAAGAAAGGGCAGGTGTAGATTGGCGAAGAAATAAGGGTGGGCAAAAATAATATTACACCCTTGAAACATTTTCACAGTACACAATACACATCTCAGTTTCATTTAGATCAGTTTGATATGGCACAGTAGAGAAAATGCAGCAGGAGCACTCCATAAAAATATTTGCACTTTTGTTTAAATGATTCAGTTATAAGTAGTGTTACTGTCAGGGTAACACATCTGCATAGAATTTGCTGCTCTTGAAATGCAAACCTGCCATTCAAAAGATACAAGGTTTTGTTCCAACACTGACAATGTATTGCGTTTAAGTTGAAACAGACAAAACTGTGCTGTTCTTATAGTGTAATGAACTGTTGGCACTGTTTTTTTAAGTTCACCACGGCCATGATGTGCTCATGATAGCATGTCGTGATGGGCTGTGATGTAATTTATCATGACAACTATAAATGGTATCATAAAACCCATCTCCCCAGGGGACCAAAGTACAGTACCAGTCAAACGTTTGAACACAGCTGGCCGATGATTTTCATAAGCGCTGGCTTATGCTTGATTACATTTCAATTATTTTTCAGAGACAAAAAGTGAACCTCATGCCTCTGCATGACTTAAGTTCCAAAAGTAAAAAAATAAATAAATAAAAGGCCTTTCCAGCAATACGTTGGCTCCCCATGAAACTGCTTCAAGTTGTTTGAAAAATGGCCAAGAGGGTGCAATATAATATAAGAAAGTTGGGTTTGTTTAAAATGTGAAAACTATTCCAAACAATGAATCTTTTAGATGGTATGTCTAAAGATTTGACTAGAGTTCAGTTGAATTCCCCAGACATGTAACTAAGTGTAAAATAGTAGGGAAGGCATAACAGAGTGCAAAGCGTTTCTTTGAGTAAATGGGTGTGACTGGTGATGTACATGCTGCAAATGATTATTCTGCCTTATTAGTCTTTTGTTATGTCTGCTCTCAGCTGAAGGATCCCTTTACTCCTCGATATGAGGTTCCCTTTGTTACCGTGCCTCTCAGCCATCCTGTAGACTCCCAGAGCCGCCTCTATGATGTGGAGTTTCAGCCAGAACCTTTCGGTTTTGTCGTACGTCGCAGATCCAATGGCCGAGTGCTGTGAGTTTGGTCTAGAAGCTCTTAGAAATTGGGTATATTTAAAGGACCTATGCTTCGAATTCCAAATGTTCTTTGCTTTTTTTAAGACTTTGATGGGTTCTATTACTTTTTTTAACATTCCTAAACTGTGAAATAATGTGTGTTTGGATTCTTTGTGTTTTTGTGCATCTTAGGTTAAATACAACAGTAGCACCTCTCCTATTTGCCAACCAGTACCTGCAGCTTTCCACCACTCTGGCCTCTCCTGTAGTGTCTGGATTTGGAGAGCACTACACCGGCATCACGCTGGACCTCAACTGGGCCTCTATCACTCTGTGGAACAGAGATATGGCACCGCATGTGGGTATATCTCAAATCTGGCCTCTGCTTTGAAGATTATGAGCTACTAATATGTCCAAATCTTTTTCAATTTGCAGAGTGAAGCCAACCTATATGGCTCCCATCCATTCTGCTTAATTCAGGAGGGGGATGGTCAGGCTCATGGCATCTTTCTCCTGAACAGCAATGCCATGGGTGAGGAAGAATAACCCCTTTCTTTAGCTTTTACTGGCTTTTTTTGTATGGTGTGTGAACGCTGTCATGTGTCCATGCAGAAGTGGCGCTGCAGCCCACTCCAGCACTAACGTGGGTGACCACTGGAGGGATTTTGGATTTCTACATCTTCTTAGGGCCTGATCCACAGAGTGTTGTGCAACAGTACCATCAGGTCATCGGTATGGCATGTGTAGTTTTTACTTGGAGTTTGGAATTAATTCATGACATTCTTGGCATCTTGGCCAATAGATTTCCACTGGAGATGCAGGACAAGACTAATGTAGTCACCATCATAAGGAGCTTATACGGTTATTATGTGTTCCAAAATTTGGACAAATGTGTTTTCATGATGGCTACTACTGTTTTTTTTTTTATATAGCTTGAGTGTCATGTTTAGATTGTGAGGAGACAATATTTTAAATTATTTCAAGTTCTATACATTTAGATTATTTACATTTAGGTGACCATGAATCAGATTTAATAATTGAACATACTCAGTTTAATGTATGAAAATGAATCTTTACTATTTGCATGGTTTTCTCCTTGTGACATTACAGTCTAACATCAGATTTTTTTGTAAACTGCCACTTATGTGTCACCCATAATGTTAATTAAGGGTGTATGTGTCCTTCAAAATGTTCCAGGTTATCCCATGATGCCACCTTATTGGTCATTGGGATTCCATCTCTGTCGCTGGGGCTACACCTCTACCAATGCTACGAGAGAAGTAGTGCGGAAGATGCATCTGGCTAAATTTCCATTAGTATGTAATGCCTTCGTTTACAACTATGCTGGGAAAGCTTCACTCAGAACCTTACAAAATCCTGCTGCTTCGTAGCTTTATATGACTTTTTTAGTTAAAAATGAGTTAATGTTTGTGGTGTTGAAAAGAAATATATTAACTAATGTGAAACAAGTTCATGTGTTGCTGTATGTGTGCACCACCAGGATGTGCAGTGGAATGATCTTGATTATGCTGACAAGAGGAGAGTCTTCACCTTTGACCCACAGAGGTTTGGAGATTTGCCTGAGATGGTGAAAGAGTTCCACCAGCAGGGAATGAAGTATGTGCTCATCTTGGTAAGTGGGTTAGTCAGATCTTCTGGCTTCCTAACAGAATGTAGTGAGGAACTTTCAACCAGCAATGACCCAAATAAAGTTAACCCAGAATTAAAATTAGATTTGTTTTATCACATTAGTTCATTTCCTTGGTCTTTTTAAGCACAATTTATCATATCATTTTAAAGACTGTAATCATTTGTATTGTGTATGGGCTTTTGACTGCCTCCTAAACAACTTTGGCATTGTAATAACATCATTGAAAGTGAAAGTGACTGTTCTTGTCATTGTGAGCACACAGCACAGCACACAGTGAACCACAATGAAATCACACCTCTCCATTTTACCCATACACTCAGTCACGTGCAGCAGGGGGCAGCTATTGAAAGCGGCGTGTTGAGCAGTGATAGGGATGGTACCTTTCTCAAGGGTGCCTCAGGGCAAACTACTGGTCTGGGATTCGAACCCATGACCTTCTGTGCCCCAGAAAGAGTTGGGAAGCAACAGAGAAACAATACTTTGTTACTTGACATAACTGCAGTTTTCAATTTCTGACCACTTCTTACTTTTACTCCCTGTGTCTTTACACAAATATCTGTATTTTCTACTCCTTATATTTCTAAACAGGACTTTTATTTTAGTTTTAATGCATTTGAAGAATTTTAAATGGGCAGCCATGGCCTAGTATTCAGGGAATAGGCCCCAGGATCGGAAAGGCTTGAGCTGAAATCCTAGACTTATATGTTGTCTTGAGGTAACCTTGAGCAAGGTACCATCCCCCACACTGCTCCCCGGGCACTGGATATAGCTGCCCCCAATGCATGCGTGTGTGGGTGAAAAGCAGGTTGAATTTTGTTGTTGTAACTGTGTGCTGTGTTTCACAGTGGCAAATAGTCACATTCACTTCACACACACACACATATATATATATATATATATATATATATATATATATATAAAATATAATATATTCACATGAATACATTACAACCTAAGCAGGAAAATGAATCAGAAAAGGCAATCTCTTGCTGTATTCCTCAGTACAGATTATCCACGACAGACACAATAACATGTAAGCAATATAAATGGTTTAACAAGACATAACAGAAGAAATGAAGACCCTACTATGGAAAAAGACTTGGATTGAATATGATTTTTGTGCAAACCAGTGAGTTTTGCCCAGAAACATTCAGTAGAAATCTGTTCAATGGAATGCACTTCACAGCCTGTGCTTTAAAAAAAAAAAATAACCTGTAATATTATGTTGCATCTGCACCTCCGCCTTCGACCTTTTCTGTTTTAGGATCCAGGCATCAGCAGCACCAGTCCCCCTGGCACATACAAACCCTTTGAGGAAGGAGAGCGGAGAGGAGTATTCATCAGAAACCACACGGGACAAACACTCATAGGGAAGGTGGGTCATTCTCTAAAGGTCTTGAAGGTGGAATATTCTATTTGTTATTTTATTTTTTGTTTGCTGCTTGTGCCAGGCATTGTAAGACATGCAACTTTGAAGCCTTATGTAATTCCATCAAGCTTTTATGTGTGTATATAAGTGTTGGGAGTTCAAGAAAAGATAATTGATTCTGATGTCGGAATATTCTTTAACATTGTACTTTTATTTGGATTGACTCCTTTTTGCACATATCCTACATTTTCTCGTATTTCCTGTTGTTCCTGAGGTTTACCTATGATGTTTGGATATTCTAAAACAGTCATGTTTAAGATTTTGACCACTCAGGTTTTGCAAACAAAACTTATTGAAATTGCTTCTACAACCCTGAATTTACCAAAATGTTGGGACAGTACAGAAAGTACAAATTAAAACTGTGATTCATCATTTTTTATTGTAGACAATGTTACACCAATATTTGTTTTGTTTTATTTTTTGTATATTTGATATTAATTTGTTAATGTGCACCAGTTTCTACATTTCAGGCCTGCATCATCCAAACCAATTCTGTTTTGGAGTTTTAATATGCCTTATGTTAAAAGCACAACAGGATGTAACACTCCTTGTAACTTACATTTACATTACATTTACATTTATGGCATTTAGCAGACGCTCTTATCCAGAGCGACTTCCATACCCTTATTGCAGGGACAGTCCCCCTGGAGCACCTCAGGGTTAAGGGTCTTGCTCGGGGACCCAGTAGTGCTAGAGGTGGGATTCGAACCTGGGAACTCTTGAGCCATAGATCCATAGGCAAGAACCCTACCACTAGACCACCGCCACTTCACTGTGAATGGCCAGGGTTAAAGCTATTAGGACTGAATGGATGGATATATGTAAATACAAATTTTATTAATGTTTACATACAGTATTAGGTTAACTCTTATGTTGCAAGAGAAAAATAAAGCAAGGTTTTCTGTGATTAGGCCATTCTCATCCCTTTTTGATCCCTGATGAGATCAACAATACAGTCAATAAAGCTTGTAATTTAACACAAAATAAACATAATATAAATAATGCTGTATTGCTTATTGCTTTTGTTATATTTTTGTACAGTACTGTGCAAAGGTTTTAGGCAGGTGTAAAAAAATGCTGTAAACAAAGAATGCTTTCAAAAATGGAAGTGTTCATCATTTATTTTCATCAATCAACAAAATGCAGTGAATGAACAAAAGAGAAATCGAAATCAAATCAATATTTGGTGTGACCACCCTTTGCCTTCAAAACAGCATCAGTTCTTCTAGGTACACTTGCACACAGTTTGTGAAGGAACTCGGCTGGTCGGTTGTTTCAAACATGACTGTGTTTCAACCTCCGTGTGACATTGATGATCATCAGCACCTGTTTGGTAAAACTGGTTGATCATACACCGACTATAATCCTACAGAATCACTGACTCAGTGCAAGTGTACCTAGAAGAACTGATGCTGGTTTGAAGGTAAAAGGTAGTAACACCAAATATTGATTTGATTTCGATTTTTCTTTTGTTCGCTCACTTTGCATTTTGTAAATTGATAAAAATAAACAATCATTATTTATATTTCTGAAAGCATTCTTTGTTTACAGCATTTTTTCACACCTGCCTAAAACTTTTGCACAGTACTGTATATGTATGAAAAACGCAGGAATTCGTGAATACACATCACAAAGCGTCTTGGTATGTGGCAGGTATGGCCAGGTCCGACTGCATTCCCAGACTTCACTTATCCGGATGCGGTGAGCTGGTGGGAGGAGTGCATCAGGGACTTTTATACCAAGGTGCCACTAGATGGCCTGTGGATAGTGAGTCTACTTTTAATCTCATGAGCCTGTATCTTTTCTACCTCCCACGTTAACTTTGCATGTACATGTCTGGATGCAACTTCTTCTGGCCCCCAGAAAGCAGCAGTGCTGCCACAGTGTATCTGTTGTGGTCCGTCTTGTTTTCATTTCATTTGCTGTAACTATGACATTAAACTTGCAGGATATGAACGAGCCTGCTAATTTTGTTGAAGGCTCTGTACATGGATGCCCAGACAATGAACTAGAGTATCCTCCTTATGTGCCAGGTTAGTACCTTAAAGAAACAAGCACTGTCTTGATCTGGACATAACTTGCAGTTGTTATGCATTAACTGTCTATGGCTTGCATATGAGGGTTTATCTATGACTCTGCAGATGTTATAGGAGGTCAGTTAAACTCTGGGACCTTGTGCATGTCCAGCCAGCAAAAACTGTCCACTCATTACAACTTGCACAATCTGTATGGGTTGACTGAGGCCATAGCCACCTACAGGTCAGTCATGCGATTATGTCTTTCACTGAGAGGGGTTTTAGTCTGAAAATAAATGTTAAGAATTTAAAGAATGAATCATGAAATACCTGCCCTGAATAAGATTATATGTCATTTTTTTCACATTGACTTCCCCCAGTACGGTTGCCGATTGTTTTTAACTTTAAAATAGCAAATAGAATTTGATATTTATATAATGATCAAGTCTTTCACTTGCCTGGCTATGAGTGATTGCTATACATATTGTTTTTATTCAGAAATGTCATCAAGTGGTTGGGTAAATATGTTTTTCTTGCTGTTTCTCAAGTGGCCTCCTAAAAGTGAGGCCTTCTCGACCTTTCATACTGTCCCGCTCCTCTTTCCCTGGACTGGGTCGTTTCTCTGGCCACTGGACAGGTGATGTGCATAGCGATTGGGAGCAGCTGCGATACTCCATCCCTGGTGAGACACAAGAAACATCATTGAAAATTTGAAAGATTTTCTGCAGCAATGAGTTGTGGTAGAGTATTTATGTGCGGTATAACCTAAGGCTGGGCAAATTTCTGATAATTTTTCTTAATGTGATAAATTAAAACATAAAAAGTTAAAGAGAACTATAAAACTACGACGCGTATTAAGCTGAGAGACTGCCATGTTTTATTCCAATGCTACCTCTGTTTTTTATTACATATGCTTTATATATTGTTTGTGCTGCGTGTGTTTCAGCTGTACTGCTCTTTGGTCTGTATGGAGTTCCTCTAGTTGGGGCAGATATTTGTGGCTTTGAAGGAGACACGAGTGAGGAACTGTGTATACGCTGGACCCAGCTGGGAGCTTTCTACCCATTTATGAGGAACCACAACGACAAGCCTAATGCTGTGAGATCCAGTTTATAAACTCACTGCTTTATAGATGATTTATACCTGTTGACACCTGCTGTAACAGTATAGTAGTAACCATACATCAATCACAGGGTGGGCTGGATTATTTGTGTGGAATTAATCATTTGGACCTTTTGTGTGTGTGTGTGTGTGTGTGTGTGTGTGTGGGTGTGTGTGTCTTAGCCCCAAGAGCCCTATGTGTTTGGACAAGAGGCCCAGGCAGCCATGAGGAGCGTGATGATGCTCAGATACTCTCTTCTGCCCTTCCTCTACACCCTGTTCCACCAGGCACATACCTCAGCCAGCACTGTGGCCAGACCACTTTTTCTAGAGTAGGAAGCTGTTTCAATTCTAATTCACTTCTAACAGGGTTGTCAATTTATTATTCTCTCTGTGTCCACAACTGCATTCAAATGGTTGTGGACCCCTGGTCAAATGACATAAACTTGGCAAAAATAAGTAAACAGCTTCCAGAGAACATTGTGCACACTTAAACAAATTTAACACATCAGGGGAAAAAAATGAAAGTGTAAAATGTGCCCTGTACAAAGGTTATAGTATTTTATAATGGTTTATTATGTTTTTTGCAGGATTATTTAAACCATTTCGAACTTTGTATACATGCGCACATACATTATGAATATCTACGGTGGCCACTTTATCTGAAAAACTAATCATGTGTGTAGTTTGTAGGTTTATGATTAGGGTGTTAGGGTGTAGCTGCTGCAACAATTAATCAGTCGGGTGGCGGTGGTCTAGTGGTAGGGTACTTGCCTACGGACCTCTGGATCAAGAGAATCCCACCTCCAGCACTACCACCACTGGGTCCCTGAGCAAGACCCTTAACCCTGAGTTGCTCCAGGGGGGCTGTCCCTGTAATTAGGACCTGGAAGTCGCTCTGGATAAGAGCGTCTGCTAAATGCCGTAAATGCCATCCTGGCAGGTTAGTGTTGGTTGTGCTACACTTAGATACAGTGACATGGAAAGGTTGTTGAGAGACCGTGAATACCCACACATCAGTGCTACAAAGAGCCACAAAGAGGCACCGAGTGCTGTTACAATCTTGAAGTCCACTACTCCAGTGACATCACTGATGGATGGAGATGTGAAGTGAAAGTGACTATTTGTCATTGTGAAACATGCCACAGCACACAGTGAATCACAGCAAAACATTTGTTTTTACCCATGTAAACAGGGGGCAGCTATTCAAAGCGCCCGGGGGGAGCAGTGATAGGGACGGTACCTTGCTCAAAGGTACCACAGGGCAGCCTACTGATCTGGGATTTGAACCCACAACCACTAGGCCACCGTTGCCCCAGATCTTTTGCCAGCTACTATCAGCCATTGCATACATGCAGTTCAGCCTGTTCACTGGGATCGTGTGTTTACCTTATGTTTTATTTTATTTTAGATTTCCTTATGATCCAAATTGCCAGACCATAGATAAGCAGTTCTTATGGGGAAGTTCTCTACTCATCAGTCCGGTCCTAGAACAGGGAGCACTGGAACTGGCAGCCTACCTCCCCCCAGGAACATGGTACAGCCTGCAGAATGTAAATCTCCTTTTTATGTATGGATACACATAGGATGAATACTTAAAAGTATATAGATTAGCTCATACTCTTCTTATTCTCTATGTTTCATGATAGGGACAGCCTTACAACAGCAAGGGGCAGTACTTGCTTCTCTCAGCTCCACTGGACACCATAAACATCCATGTGAGAGAGGGACACATTATACCCCAGCAGGTACTCCCATTTCAAATGTAATGTAACAGCAGAATATGTTCTCCTCTTGTGCTTATTATTTTGCTCTACATTTATCCAGGTGCCTGCACTGACAACTGCTTCCTCACGCAGTAACCCTTTCCTCCTGACGGTCGCGCTTTCCTCAGAGGGCTGGGCAAGAGGGGAGCTGTTCTGGGATGACGGAGACACTCTGGACACTTTTGAGCATGGAGATTACTCATTCATAATCTTCATAGCAGGACAGGTAAAGCCAATCATAGCACTCAGTTTCTCATATTGCCATATTGACTCCTATGTGACTCCTACGACATACCTGTGTAGCTCACAAGCAAAACTAATGAAGCAAAACTCAAACACCAAACATGTATTGACTGATCCACTATCAATTAAAGGCTATGGGGAAAATAGTATAAACGAGTGTGCCTTGGCTTTAAACTACATAAGTATTATTCAATTATGAGAAATGTAATAAAAACTACTTATGAATACATTGCCATAAATACTTTAATTACTTAATAAAAATTACATCTTTAAAATGGTCAACAAATAATTGTCAATTAGCACAATTAAAGTGAAATAAAAAGTTGTGAAATCGAATTAGAAGAATCTTCAAGCATATGTTAACGTTTAAGAAATGAAAAGTGAGAAAACATAGATGATATAGATGTCAAACATAATTCACTCTAATTATATGAAATGTGGACACAGAGAAGAAAAAGGATTTCCCCATTTCCTTCTCTGTATCAAATGTCTAAATAAAGGTGGGATCAGTGAGATCGAGGAAATTTAAGCTGTGTAACAAGAGCAACAAAGGATAGGCAAACAAAAAGGAGTAACTCCAGTCCTGTCGTGATCCTCACTATGAGCTTGCTTATTATATACTGTAAAACCATATAGTGGCATTCAAAAACAACAAAGAGTTTAGAGGGATTCTGAGCAGCTTCTCTTGGACTTAATTTGCCCTCTAGTCTCAGCTGGTGAGTCAGCCTTTAAAAGTGAATGGGGCTCTCGATGGCCTTGTCCTGGGAGAGGTGCGCATGTTTGGAGTTGGAACCCCTCCGAAAGGTGTATGGGCTAATGGGGAAGAAGTGAAAGATTACACCTACCGCTCAGATACCAAGGTAAGCGCCACAGATCTCTTGTATGAATGCATTAAAATGTTGTCAACACTGTTTGTTGTTGTACTAACTGCAATCCCATGTTAGACTTGGTGTGTAAAAAAAAAAAACAAAAAAAAAACAAAAAGTGTTATCTTTTGAGGAAAGCCATGAAAGAAACATGTTCCCTGTTGATTATTTAATATGAAGCTATATATGATATATACTATATATTATATGAAGCCCATTTTTGGAAATAAAATATGTTAAGAACCATGACATTTAAAGAATGTCTACAAATATGAATATCCCAGTTAAAGATTTTTGTAGAAATGTACAAACCAGACGAAAAATCTTTCTTTTAATAGTGTGAGACTACTAGGGGTGGTGGTGGCCTAGTGTGTAGGGAGTGGGCCCCAGGATCGGAAGGTTGTGGGTTCGAATCCTAAAGTAGTAGGTTGCCCTGAGGTACCCTTGAGCAAGGTACCATCACCATCACTGCTCCCCTGGCTCTTTCAATAGCTGCCCCCTGCTGCACGTGCTTGAGTGTATGGGTTAAATGCAGAGGCTGCATTTCGTTGGGGTTCACTGAGTGTTGTGCTGTGTTTCACAACAACAAGTTGTCACTTTCACTTCACTTTTCTATGGGAGAGTAGTGATCAGCCTTCCAGCAAGAGGTTCTTGGGTTTATTTTCCAATTGGGGCAGGTGGGTTTTCTCTGGGTGCTCCCAGAGTCCAAAGAGATGCACGTCGGAAAAACTGAAAATGCTTAATTGTCCATTGGTGTGACTGTGTGTTTATTTGTATCTCCTGTGATGGACTAGTGTTTTTTCCAGGGTAATTTTCTATCTTTCACCCTTTGCGTCTTGGCCAAGATACCATAATGATGTGGGATGTATGAATGGAGTCTTGTCTAGTAAACTAATTGAGCAATATTTAAACAAAAGGCATTTTGAAACCTCATATTTTAGGCCTGACTAACATTTTACTTACATTGACTTTTGTTTGTGTGAATACATTGTAGGTTCTTACAGTGTCTAATCTGGCCCTGCTCATGTCAGAGACATTCACAGTGCAGTGGAGTTCATGAGCAGCCCCCTGTACTATAGGTGTCTCCCTGATATATGCTGAAGATTTATGAAGGTGTCTGTATATTTTGGAGTCAGAGTTATCACAGATGTATTTTAAGGATTAAATTTTGGACATTTGGTATGTTTGTATTTCTGTCAAGAAGCATCTTTTGTAGATTTTATATGTTCAATAAAATTGACTTTTAAAAATGAATTTTCTTCTGTATGTTTCTGGCATGGATTTGTTTTTTTAGCTGGGCGTCTCTTTCTTGTTAATGGATATATCTTGAGGCCGTGTGTCATATAATGAACAAGCAAATTGGAAAATCCTTTTGCTCATCGTTCCATGACCACAAAAAACAAAGAAAACAATTACATATATAAACAGAACAATGTTGGAAAAAAATTAAAGAGCTGCAGCAGTTTAATATATCTTGTAATAATATAAGATATTAATATAATAATATATGTACATTTGCTGAGAAGAGCAACGGTCTTAATGATTTAACTTCCTGTCTGTAATCTTTCATCATTAAAAGAATCAGAAGAGTTTCAATGTGGGATAGAATTAGACAGTGTTGTTCGAAACCTAACATTAGGGCTGATTTAGTGACTATTCCCCAGCAGCTTACAATAATTCATAATAAACAACAAATACAGTTTACCTGACAGGTTACAGTCCTGTCATAGTAAACAGCAATCAAGCTAACATGCGTTTTTTTTTTTGTTGTTGTTGTTGTTTTGTTTGTTTACTGGAAGTTGGGATCAGTATAAAATTCATTCATACATATTTTATTTAATATGGAGTAGCTATAAACTGCATCTCTGCTTTAAATTTTTGTGAAACATATTGCTTCAGAAACAAAGTCCATTACAAAAACTGACTGATGATAATTTCATTAATCCCTGCTGATTTCATTCCAAGGCATAATAATATTCATTTGATTGTATTATTACTTTAAATAATCTTTATGATGATATATTCTCGTTGACGCCTGAAACACTTGGATACATTGAAAATGAGGTTCTTCCTCAATGTAAACCTGGGTTTAAGCATAGGTTATAACATTCCTTGTTTCAGGTTTACTTCACACTATTTATGCTCCCCTCATGGGGCAGCGGTGGGGCAGTGGTGGGGCAGCAATGGGGCAGCGGTGGCCTAGCGGTTAGGGCGTTAGCCGCATGATCGGAGGATCGGGGGTTCAAACCCCTTCCCAATAGGTTGCCCTGAGGTACCCTTGAGCAAGGTATCGTCCCCGTCACTGCTCCCCGGGCGCTTTCAATAGCTGCCCACTGCTGCACGGGTTTGAGTGTGCATGGGTAAAATGCAGAGGTCCAATTTCGTTGTGGTTCATGTGTGCTGTGCCGTGACCTCGCAATGACAAGGGTAGTCACTTTCACTTTTTTTTTTTTTTTTCATATTAACAGCAGTTCATGTCAAACTTTTAATGTAGAACTTATTTTATTAATGCCTCTGTGCTTTTCATCTCTTCTTGTTCTCTCTTTCAATAATCTGTTTGCATAATAACAACAATAATAATAATAACAACAACAACAATAATAGTAATAATAATGGCCATTGATTGGCTGGCGAGGCTGTGGTCACGTGGTCAAGATGCCTGCTGACGCGTCACCCCGCTCAGCCAATCAGGTACTTGGAGAAACGTCAGAGCCAAAACAGTATATTTAGATAAAAAAAAAACTTCAACGTTACGGTTTAAATGTCTGTCTAATATGAAGTTCCGTTTGAAGACGCACCGTAGAAAAAAATTATTCAGGTAATTCGAGGAAGTGTTGTCGCGGAAGGAGCGGAAATTTGGGGGCTGGGTTTGAGGAGAGTAACGTTAGAGCAGCGGCGGCGGCGGCGGCGTGTCATTCAGAGGCAGAAACACACACACACACACACACACACACACACACACACACACCGTGGGCAGCAGCCTGTCTTCAGGCTCGGTTTCCAGGCGGGAAGGTGGCAGGGACATGGACGAGTGGCGGGCGGTGTGATGTCCTCAGGGAGGTGAAGGTAAGCCTGAGGTTGGCGTGTCTGCAGACCGTTACTGACAGTCCGGCGCGAGAAAAGCAGAGAAAGCTCACCGTCTCGTCTCTCTGCAGGCTCGAGGAAGGCTTGTGTGCTGGGGCGAGGTGTAGGGTAGAGAGGAGAGGAGCTTTTGTGATGAACTGGAGGAAAAGTCAGTGGAGAGTCTGTGGGAGAGATGAGGCCCAAACACGACCTCCATCCCTCAGCCTGCAGGGAGCAAGATCACCAGCAGGTCCTAGATGATCATTCTCCTCTGTACTGCAGCACTTTCACGAAACCTCGCTGGAGGTCTAAACTGAAGCTGGTGCTGTGTTTCTGCTGAGTGCAGGAGAAGTGTCTCATGAGGGCTTCGCTGTGGTGAAACCTGGCAGTGTGTGTCCTCCCAGAGCTGCTGACAGGATGCAGGAGAAAGAGCACGTTCTTAATCTGCATCCTTAATTCTGCTTTTTAGTGCAGAGCTGGCCACTCTCAGGGTCCTGGCACGTTTGAAGCTGGCAAAGTTCAGGGGGAAAAAATCCTTCCGTCAAATGCAAAAGCTGAGTGCATGCAAGTGCATTGGTTTAGAAAGGAATCCGTAGTTTGATGTGAAAGGGACTAACCTTCATCGTGAATGCACCACGGCAATGAATCGCTTCTTTACATTCACACCTTTCTCCCAGTGGAGCAATGGGCAGTCATACCTGTCCCGGGGCCGTGTTGGGGGGGATTGTCTTGCTCAAGGGAACCTAAAGGTAGCCTGCTGGTCCAGCGCTTGAACACCCACTTCAGATTATGGGCGCCCAATCACTTGGCCAGCACGGCCCAGTTTTGTAAATGGTGCTCAGGACTGATCATTTTGACACTGGTGCAGTATGAATGTTGTGTTTTCCCAATGTATGGACCTGGGGAAATGATCTGAAAAGGACGCGGGGGACACATACAGGAGTGTTCGTTAAAAGTTAAGGTAGCCTAGCAGAGCCCAGTTGAGTTTAGAAGGGATCAGGAGCATCACTGCCGTCTTCCTTTATTTCTCACCAGGTATAAAGGACACAGTTGTAGGGGTGTGGCCTGAAAGGTACCTATCAGACGTGTAGTTTGCTATTGGTTTTGTCTAACGCCCTAAACAGATACCGCAAGTTCATCAAAATGCCATTCATAATTTTCTTTGCTTGGGGCGTCTGAGCAGCTGTGTCCACTGGACAAATCTGTGGCGGCCCTCTGAGGCTTGCTTCTCATTAAGATTTCCGCAATGTTTTTCCCGGGTCACTGAGACTTCCTGCACTTTCCTCTGCCTTGCTGACTGGAGCACTTTTGCTTTCCTCCACCAAGTGTTAGTGGAAGTTTCCGACTTTCAGTTGATCTCTGAATTGATTTTGGGTGAATAAGGATTTTAGATTTCACAATGTGTTTGAGGTTCTGGCGATGGGTCTGGTTTTCAGCACAACAGGCTGCAGGACTGTTACCGCCACAACCAACACGCGCTTTCACAGAGCCGATTATATCCTGATAAACTTATTTAAGAGCAAATGTTAGAAGGCCACTGCCCGTCATCAGGAGATACTCACACCTGTGTGGTTGAAGGTAAACGCCATTTGCCAGTTATCAACTTCCTCGATTGCTTAATGCAGTTTTAAAACCGCTTACCCTGGACATTATGGAATGAGATGGCAATGTTTTAGCTGTTTCATTATTACATTTGCAGTTGTATGTTATAATTTCAAGATATCACATTATGCAACATTATTTAATGTTCTGACGCTGCTTCTAAGACTACGTCTGTCATTTTCGATACATGACTAATGTTTGGAGCTGAGAATTGGTAAACTGATCCTAGATTAGTACAAAGAGCTGTTCATGTAAATGAGGGTTACAGCAGTGGAGGAAACAGAAGGCCTGAGTTAATCAGGAGCTGTAAACAAAACCGAGGAAAAGGATTCAAAAGCCATTATTTGATTAAAGGGAACCGTGTTTAGGCCTAACCTATTATCTACCAACCAACTAACAGTATTTCCGAAAAGAAGAAGTTTGTCATGTGCACAGCTAACATGTTGCGTAATTACCATGACCCACTAAAATGACTATCAGCTTTAGCTTCTTGTTCCACTTGCAATCAGTTGGCATATCACTGCCTGGAAATGGAAGAAAGCTTTTTTTGCTGTTTTGTTTTTAGATCTCATGATGTGTTTGTGAGGAGCCGATTATATACTGACACAGTTTTAACTGGTTCCCACAGGTCACTTTTCTTTTTTTTTTTCCACCACATAGTGGTGTGACATGAGAAAGCATGCTTGATCACATGAATGTGTGCACTCTGATGTATTTGTCGAAGGCGTGACTCCATTTGAGTCAGATATATGCCCTGATGTTTGGCCAGGAGATAGACGTGGCACAAAGCTTACACTGTGAACAGCTGTTTCTCTCTTTCCAGAAATAAAAACTTTGCTCAAACTTAATTGTGTGTAGAAAGATGTTTAAATGATGCAAAAATGTGAAGTTTTGCATTGTTTCTCTGGGACTTTACTTGCTACTACATGGTCTGATTTAATGTCATTTTCACATTGTCCCTTCTTTAGTGTCTGTCTGTAGTAAATAATGTAATAAATACAGCCCTGTATAATAAACAAGACTGAAGCATCAGTATTGTGATTATACTGCTTCATACTGACATTAAATTAGACATTATATCCTTACTTTTATGGAATAAAAATGGTCTAAAGTATGTTGCTGATAAAGTTTCAAAATGCCTCGCCCATTCATGTTAAAGACCTAAAAAGTATTTTAGTCATTTAGAATGCAATACCGCACAGCCAATCAGAAAAGAGCTTGGTCTTAAAGGTTTTTAATGATATTTCGAAGAAATTAATTGGAAGGAAAATGTAGAGTATGGACCATTTTAGAACAGATCAGCCAGTTAGGGTTTTTAATGCATGTTTACCTGGCAGGGCAGCAACCCTGATTAGGAAGGTGAATCACCCAGGGTGAGGCTCGGCCATTGCACTCTGGTTGTGCTGACCCCTACAAATTCCCCATGTGTGTGGGGCAGCAGGGGTCTAGACCCCAGGATCGGAAGGTTGTGGGATCAAGCCATCTCTGCTCCCTGGGTGTTTGCTATGGCTGCCCCCTGCTGCATGGTGTGTGCATGGCTTAAATGCAGAGGATGCATTCCGTTGTGACAAAGTGTCACTTTTTCACTTTCTCTCTCTCATATATTCAGAGGATGGGAGCAGTACCCAGTTGTTGGAGATGTCATTCGGTCGACTCCTGCGACGCGCCTCCTCTAAAGCCTCTGACCTCCTGACCTTTAATGCAGGATCGGCAGGGTCTCGATCCGTGCTGGATGGGGAAATCATCTTCTCCAAGAACAATGTGTGTGTGCACCCGGCCGAGCCGCTGCCAGGCCTGCCCGAACACCACCCAGGTAAGGCAACAGACTGGTGGAATCTTGGCAGCGGCTTCAACCACTGTATTGTTGGGTATGAACTGTTCATTATGCACATGTGAAAACCATTCAAAATGATAAAGTGTGAGCAACGGGCCGAAGCGACTGGAGAAATTTAATCCCCCCATGGAAAAATTTCCTTAGGTCAGCTTTAATCCTTCTCTTCCAGGAAGGCTTTATTATAACTAAAAAAGACAAGCTGAGCTAAATCATTTATGGAGAAGTCACTAGATTGTTTAAACCCCAGAATTGCAGAATCACATGTGTGAGTGAAAACCCTTGTTTATGTTGTGTTTACAGCAACTCTGTAAATTCTAATGAATCAAAGTGAAGATCCTCACCGTGTCTTATTGTACATGCATGTGCTTTATAACATTCCCTAATTTTTGCACCGTATAATAATCACAAATAAATAATAAGTCTTTATTTTAAGAATAGCTTGATCATCATAGAAGATTTGTATGTGTCCTTTTCTATATATTTAAAAATGTTTTTTAATGTATAAGCAGGAATATTTTGGGACACTATAAACTGCTGGGGACAGTACTTTTAAATAGTTTTTTGTCCCCCCCCCCAAGGTTACTTGTGTGTGCACCTGGAGAAGGATGAGACTCTGGGCTCCACCCTCATTCTCACATGGGTGCCTAACTCTCGTATCCAGAGGCAGGATGAGGAGGCTCTGCGCTACATCACTCCCGAGAGCTCTCCAGTACGCCGCAACCCACGCCGCAGGCCTCGCCTGCCTCAGCCCCGACCACCACCTGCCACAGAGGAAGATGAGGACGAGGATGCGGGAGTGGAGTCGAGCCTGCAGCAGCTGCAGCTGGAGGATGGAGACGAGGGCTCATGCGAGCTGTCTGCAGACGAGGTGAGCCGGGACAGCACGCTGGGCTCTGACTCCGACACCTTTTCCTCACCCTTCTGCCTGTCACCCGTCAGCGAGGCACTGGGAGAAAGCAGCAGCTCCGTCTTTCTGGACAACGAGAGCAGGTGAGAGGGCGTGGGTGAGGGAGTTGCCGAAGGGTTTTTGGAGCAGAGATTAAAAAAGGAGAACTGAAAAAAGCAGTATTTTTTACACACTGTGATCGAAACAGGAAGACGATATATTAATCAAGGCTTGGGAGACTGGTCCTGAAGTTGTATTGCTGGTTAAGGTACAGGTAATGCTTCAGTAGCTGGTTGTATTCTTGCAGTGTTACATGGTACAATTAACGCTGTTATAAAGATTTTTTGGATAGGGATCTACAATGTTGTTAGGTGGCACCGAGAGATTGGGGTTAGCTTTTTACAAAAAATGCCAAATAAGAGAAAGTCATGTTTAGAAAGATCTCAAATGCAAGGGATTCAAACCCCTTACCAATAGGTTGCCCTGAGGTACCTTTGAGCAAGGTACCGTCCCCGTCACTGCTCCCCAGGCGCTTTCATAGCTGCCCCCTGCTCCACGGTGTGTGTTTGTGCATGGGTTAAATGCAGAGGTGCAATTTCGTTGTGGTTCACCGTGTGCTGTGCTGTGAGTAGTCGCTTTCACTTTGACTTTCAAATTTGTTTGGTATTTGAAGTTAGTTTTTTGAGTTTTCCACTGGATTTCTGAGCTAACAAATAAAGCGGTGTTGACTAGTCATACATTAACGCAATGTTCCGTCTCCTTGCTGACCAGCACATTCAGAATAATCAGCACTTTTGCTGTTAGCAGCTACACTTCGACTAATGTGGTGCTCTCCATGGAGCAACTTGCTGTAGTGAAGAACTTTTATTTATTTTCCAGAACTATCATTAATTGGGCCTGTCTCTAAAGTTTAATTTAATTATGTTTATGATAAAAGAGCGGTATATCTGAAAATCATTTTTTGGGCTATTTTGTTTTAAGTATACAATTTTATATATTTATTCTATTTTTAATGCTCTGTAGGCACCTCTCCTGGATTTTAAAATTAAATTTAAAACCTAAAATCTGATTTTAGAACTACCATAAAACAAAGTTTAAGAGACCAGACAGTGTGCTTGTATGCATTTTGTATACCAACTTCCTTTTAGGAAACTAGAGTTAATAAATTCTTCACACGTCTGGGTCCTAACACCTGAGGAAGAACTGTTAAAGCTGCCACTCACCAAGGGCATTGAATGTTAATAAGTAGTCTTTACCTAAAGTAATTATTTGTCTTATTGTTGCATATTTATTGTATTAATTGGATCATTTCATTTAGCATTAGGGCTAAAATGAGTGTAAAAGTATGATTGTGAACTATGCTACATACAGAAAAATACAAAACCTAAAAAAAATTTACAAGCATTTTGCGAAGCCAGTCGGCCACCCGTCAACAACGCTGCTAATAACCAACATGCTAGTAATTCTGAATGTCATGGAATGATCAAGAAGGGGACTGAACATTTAGTTCTTTTTTTATTAAAGTTGAGGAATGATGGAATGCAGAGCTTGCATGTCACTTAATTGGGGTTGTTCTTTATATGATCCAAATCCAGATCCCAGACTTTTTATTTTTTTATTTTATTAAATCAATGACAAGGCACAGCCTCTGAAAGACCAAGCCTTGAAAACTGTTTAGTCTCTCGTAGGACTCGTCTCATTAACTAAGAACTGGGGCAGCCCTAGTAATTATTGCATTTATTTTAAGCTTAACTGGAAGCGTTCAATGGGAATGTCATTAAAGGAGCCAAATTAAAATTTGTGTGTTTTCATTTTTTCACTTCACAACCTTTCTAAGCTGATTTTAGATAGCTGTTTTCCTTTATTCCTTTGAACTATACCTAAATAAAAAAACTAATCTCGGTTGTAATCAAAAATAATTTTATTTGCATGCTGTTTTGAAGTTTTAAAGAATTCTGACTCAGTAAGTGAACATTTTTCAAATCAAACTATATTTAAACACATTGTTAATTTTCTCTATTTTTAACTGTGCGGTGTATTTCAGTCCCTTTCTATGCATGGAAGTTAGTTGTTAGACACATTCAAATGCATTGAGATCTTTTGAAAAGTTTTTGAGGCCTGTAACCACAGAAGGTCTAGAAATACAGAAACTGATCGACTCTGTTTACTGTATCAGGTAGTAGAGCTTTGAGGCAGTGTGTCCTTTTCTGAGCTGCTGAATTTTAAGAAGGGAACTTCTTAAAAAAAAAACCCAGCTGACCAGCCAACTGTTTAAAAGCCTTACAAAAACCCCTAAATGTTAACATGCTGGCGTCAGGATCTTGAATCAGGATCAGGACAGAGAAGAAAGCACATAACACGAAACATTTGTGGTCAGAAAGCTAACGCTGACCATGAAGCTCACGCTCCGGTGGTTTCCTGGTGCATTTGAAGCAGCATGCGAGAGCAGGTCAGGTCAGCAGTGCATGCGATAACTGTAGCCGCACAGAGCTTATCCATAATTCATGGTGGCTTAACAGGGCTTATGTTCCTCAGCAGGATACCATCTCACATATTATATCTCAAGATGTTCTGATCTCCTGTCTTGAGTTGGTGGATCTTTGATGTTGTACAGTAAAATTCACACAGTTGTTGCGCACACATTGAATACAGTGTCTACACTGAATATGTTAGAGTGGTGAACCATGCCTGTTAGAGCGAGGCCTTTAGTTTTGCCATAAATGAGTCAAAATGTTGCTAATTTCTGCTAGCCTAGGCCTAGTTTAAAAATCCTTTTAGAGGGATTGTAACCATTTATTTTCCAACCTGAAAAACGTTACTACTTAACTAAATTACACATTTATTTTTATATAATATAATTTTCAAGAATGCCCTGAGGGTCCGTGCCTTTTTAAACATCATATAATACAAACCATGTTTGTTTATTGTTTGCAAAAGCATATCTAGTAACGTAGTTTCCCACTGACTGGCTGCATATCAGTGAATTTGCTTGTCGTATTGAATTTCAGTGCAGGTTCCAAAAATGGTTGGAGCGTCTTCAACAGCTCATGAATAGCTGATGAATGGAATAAGCAAATGCTCAGAACATTACCTTAAAGAGTGCAGCTCGCTCTGCATATTTGTATTCTGTTACATGTCTGTGCCCATTGATCCTCAGCACTGGTTTGGCAGCTCACTGCTCTTTAAAAAAAAAAAAAAAAAAAAAAAGTTAAGCTAAAGAGAAAACTTTAATGTAAAAAGACTGTTAAAAAAAAAAAAAAAAAAAAAAAATTGTCACTGCTGTTTGATCAATTTAACAAATCTGTTTGCCCAGTCAGTCATGTGTAAATTTACATTTAGGGAGTTTTAATTGCCTTTATTACTAGCTCTTCACTGCTGTGATCATTTCCACTAGCACAATAGGTTTTATGTTCTTTTAGTGCTAAACTAGCAGTTTGCACAACACCGACATCTGAAGTTTGTGAATCATGATTTCCCCCTTGAGAATCCTTGTTTTGAGTCAAGGATTCCCCCCCAGAGTATAGATATTGTCTTCATCTAGGTTTGTGAAGCATAGTGAGAGCTCTAAAGTAGGACTAGCACTATTGATTTTAGTGTTAAACGAGTAAATGGAGCTTTAAAAATGCAAGTTGATAAAACAGGGCTCAACTGATGAAGTCCTGTTGTTGTAAGATCTTACAATGGAGCACAATTGGAGTCATAAATGATGATTTATCATTATTATTATTATTATTATTATTATTGTTCAAATGAACACCTCATAATTAAGGATTCGTTAAGATTATATGCAACTTTTAAAAGTGTATTTTTATTTAAACTCAGAATTAAGTAATGGGTTTGCATGATCGTGATGGGTCTCTACTCTGATCAACAACATTCCAGCACTTTCCTTTTGGCAAGTTTTCTTTTGGTTAATCTTAGTTTAGGAATAAATTAAATGCCGGTGGTAATTCAGAGTAAACCTCCTTTAGTCCAGCCTTAATCTGGATCCAAGAACACCCATGAAACGTTATATCTTTACGTTCTTATTAAAGCTACAGTAACAATAAAATATGTACCAAGGCAATTCTGGGCGGTATGGCAAGGCAATAATGTAATAATAATTCAGTCTGATTTGCAGTGACATTTTTGAGGGATTAGTTTGAAGGGTCAAAAAAAGCCATTAGAGCCGCATATTTAACAGCTATTTGAGATGATTGAATTTGTACATTCTCATTTGAAACACCAGGGGATGCACTCTCTTGTAACTTGAGCACACTGAGTTTAAAAAAAATTGAATTAAATAAGTCATGTCATTTTCTGCCGCTTGTCCCAAGCGGGGTCGCGGGGGAGTGCTGGAGTCCATCCCAGCTCACACAGGACCGAATTAAATAAGAATAAATCTCTTGTTTTTAACTGAGGGAAAAAAAGCATTTCTCCACAGCTCTATTACATCATTTTTATATCATTAATGTGCAACATTGTACTTTTTTTTTTATTTTTATTTTTTAAACATAATTTGATCATTTTACAGTTGTTCAGCAATAAAACTGTGCTGTGTTTTTAAAATGTAATGCCTGTATTGGTTAAAAAATACAACTTCTGAGTCCAAATGATTCTGATGAATAGTTTGAATACATTTTGTGTTGAGTGAATTGTAAATCTGACTGAGTCGACTGTATTCTTCATTTTTGCACCATTTACTTACTGAAACCTGCATTTTTTTTTTTTTTTTTTTTTTTTTTTTTTTTTTTTTTAAATTTATTGACCTCTTGAAGAAATGTATTTACAGATACACCACAGTGCCACATACTCTCCCAAATATGTTCAGTCAGCTGAAGCTTAATGTTTGGTGGCTAAAATTAGGCCTAAGACTAATTACTAGTTACTGTAATTATCTTTAATCATCATTAGCATGTGCAAATATTCTCACAAAGCTTTAAAAGGCACTCACTTATTAATAGATCTCAAACAGACTTGCTTATATCGTTTTTGATCATGTGTGACACCCTGTTGTCTATAAGAAATGAACCAAAAAGGAAAAGAGACAGAATCCTCAGTCTTCTCGTGTGTAATTTTCAATAGTGGCCACATGAGGGAGACACAGAGGAGAAGATGTGTCCTCAGGGGTAAATTCATGCCTGATGGAGCTGGAGTGTTGAGCAGATGGATGCTTCTCTTCCATGGCTGTTTTCCTGCCTTTTTATTCCAAAGTGATAGGAAAAGAAAGTGAGAATCCTGCCTAAAAACAACACCTGCTTTCCTCAGGCTTAACACTTCATTCTCACATTCTTCTTCTTTTCAGCATTTTCCCTTTTCCTTTCACATTTTTTTTCTTTCTTCTCTCTCGCGCTCTCTCTCTCGCTCTCTCTCCCTCATTGTATTTTTGGGTTCTCTGTCTCTCTGCTCTTTGATTTGTGTGTATGTGTGTGTTGACTGGGCGTCAGCCACGAGGGTTAAATAAATGAGGAATGTTTAAGCCACATGAACTCTCTGCTCTCGCTGGAAACAGCTTCACATTTAAATGATGGCATTTAGGGCCCTGAAAACATGTCTTTTGAAAGAGCTGAAGAGAAAATAAATAGAGAGAGAGTAGAGGAAAGAGAGCTATGTCCAGCATCTGGGGAGCAGTGATGGGGACAGTACCTTGCTCAAGGGTACCTCAGGGCAACCTGCTGGTCTGGGATCTGAACCGATGACCTTCCGACTCCATGGCCTAGTCCTTAATCACTGGGCCACCGCTGCCTCTGCTGCTGATTATAGATATAATGGGTGACAAAATTATCATCTCTCACTTACTTTCAAGGAAACCTCTCTTCTCTATTGTGTGTGTGTGTGTGTGTGAGAGAGAGAGTGAAAGTGTCTATTCTTGTCACTGTGAAACACAGCGAGACGCAATGAAATTTAACCTCTGCATTTCACCCATACACACATGCAGCTATTGAAAGCGGCAAGGGGAGCAGTGACAGGGACGGTACCTTTGCTCAAGGGGTCCTCAGGGCAACTTGCTGGTCTGGGATTTGAACCCATGACCTTCTGATCCTGGGGCCTAGTTCTTAACCTCTAGGCCACTGCTGCCCCAATGCAGTACCCTGTACAGTACACTGATCAACTGTGTGTGTGTGTGTGTGCACACTGATGTTTCTGTAGCTTGTAGTTACACAGTCAGCCCATCTGTGTAACGAGTACCTGTGCTGTTCTGTGAATCTCCTGAGGCAGTTCATATTTAGAGCTGTGTACAACTGAAGAGACAGAAACGGCTCCGCTGAGGCTTCTTCTCAGCAGGGGGCTCACACTCTCTCTCTCTTTCTCACTCACTCTCTCTCGCTGTCTCTCACACTGACTGCAGGAAGGCAGAATAAGAGGGGCAGGGGAACATGGCTGGGGCTACAAGAGACCTAGCAAGTAATGGGCAGAGAGAGAATTAAATTATTTGAAAATGAATTTTTATTTTACAATGAGATTCTAGAATACCATTCTTAGGAGTTGTTGGTTTTGCGATAGAAATTTTTAAATCAACGACTAATTTTGTGTTTGTCTTTTTTTTTTTTTTTTTTTTTTTTTTTTTTTTTTTTAATGAATTAAAGGTCAAATACTGATATTTTATCCTTCTCTATGAAAAGCTCTATGAAACCACTTGCAAACCATTTAATCATTTTCCTTTCTGTGCTACAGATCATTTATATTGTAAAGCTTTATTTGGAACTTTAAAATGCATATTGCCAAATGCATATGTTCTTACATCTTGTACAAAGAATTTTCTAATTATTTCTTTTGTCACACATCCTTAAGGGTGTAACTCCTTAAGGGTGTCATTTTTCTAACTTGACTCTATTTTTACAGTTGTTCAGCAGCAAAACTGGGCTTTTTGTAAAGCTGTATATGGAGCATTAAATGCAGCAAAACTGCAAATGCTACCTTTTCTGAAAGAATCAAATGTACAACGAATTTTCTGATCATTTCTTTTGTGTTTATTCAAAATGTTCACGAAATGCTAAGAGCAGCTGCCCTTCATAACAAAGGGGTGTAAAGGACTTACAAGGTCACAAAAGAACTTCATTTATCATTGCTCTTTTTTATTGCTTCAGGATTGTAGCAGTGAGGTGAACCATATGCCATCACTTAAGAGGAACTTTATTTATTTTTATTTTTTTACTTGACACTACTTGTATTAACTACTTTTAGTTTTTTGCTTATACTTACTGTTTTATTTATTTATTTTTTTTTTTCCTTCTATTTTTGTGATGTGTTGCTTTCTCATGGCACCGAATATGTAATGCTAGCACAGTGAGATGAGCCGATATGAAAATATTTCCGTATCCTGCTTTCTGCCTCAACCAGGGAGCACCATATGGCTCGGTGTTCAAGCTTGTTTTGGTTTTACTCTGAACATCCTCTCAAATACCACACAGCCATTAAACATAGGCCTGCCTGTTGGTACTGTGACAAGGACGTGTCTGGAGGTGCACTCGGACTGTTAGCTACGCTCAGTTAGAGATAGTGAGAAGGCCGTGGCTCAGGTTACGGGTATGGGAAAAACAAGCAGAGAGTGCGAGAAAGAGAAAGGGGAGGGTGTCGACAGAGATACAGATGACTAGGAAACTGGCTGGCAGGGTGGCTGATTTGTGTCTCCGTTATACTTCTTCCAGCACAGTAACTTCCCCACATTCCTCTCATTCTCCCTCCACTCCTGTATCTGTCTACACACACTTACATGGCACACACACACAGAAAAAGCATGGCCCCTCAGCCTCACACTGTGAATCCAGCTGTGCAGTAGATTCATCTCTGCCAAGTTATCCTGAATTGAGATCTGAAAAGCCTGGGCACTGTGTCATTACGATTATTTTAGGATTTACTTTGTGATATATTAGTGTTGTTATGTTAGCGTTTCCTCTGACGTTTTAAAAATCGGTGACTGGTTAATTGGGTTTTTTCCAGGGAGATGTGTGATGAGTCCATGACCCACTCTGCAAGCTCCGCCTCCAGTTTGGACAGCCACGCCCCCTCAGAAAGCAGCCAGTCACAGGGTGTACGGTGGGAGGAGCAGCAGAAAGTCCTGGCTCTAGAGCAGCTGTGTGGAGTGTTCAGAGTGGACCTTGGTCACATGAGATCTCTACGACTCTTCTTTAGGTATAATGGTCTAGAAAAAGTTATGCTCCACATTACAGCTGCGTTCAAATTTTTAAAATGTTCATAAAATCCTAAAAAAATTTATTATTTATTATAATTATATATATATATATATTATAATTGAGCACACACTGTAGCCACTTCATAAGAGGACTGCTGGACAGTCCTGTGAAAGGCATCTCAGAAATAATATCCACCCTGATTATGGTCACTCACTGCAGTGCCATTTCTTATATATATTGTCTGTCAAAAAGCAACCATGCCCTGGAATGATGAAGTTCAAAAGCAGATAAGTGTATATTTGTGTCTTGCAGCTCATGAGGCTGTTTAGCTGTTGTCATATAATAATTAATAAAATTAAAGCATATTTAATGCATACTTTTACATTATACATTAAATATACATGCTTTATAAGTAATAACATTTTGCTGAGCAAACAAGCACAGGGCCTGGTAATGGAATTTAGTAACATTTCTGTCCGATTCTCAAGCTAATCAGGTTATTTTGTTTTTGAATAACCCATTATAATTAATTCATCATAACATCCATTAATTAGATTATTATATTAGAGGGACAACTCGGGTTAGATTTTTTAGAGACAAAGTTAGAGAAGCAAGGTTGTTGGTTTGGACATGTCCAGAGGAAGGACGAGTATTAAATCAGGAGAAGGATGTTGAAGATGGAGCATCCTGGCAAGAGGTAAAAGGCCAAAGATGAAGGTTTATGGACGTGGTGAGAGAGGACATGCAGGTGGTCTGTTTGAAGATGCAGAGGACCATAAGAAATGGAAACGGATGTTCCGCTGTGGCGACCCCTAAACGGGAGCAGGATCATTAATTAACTTCTTTTTCCTCAAACATGGTTTGAGTGCTACATCACATGGAGATAAAATGCTGTGGCATTACTTCTAGGGTTACACTTTTTAAGTAATCGGGATCTCTGGTTTTCATGTGTTTGCAAACCAACAAAGAGAACTTTCTGAAACTTTATTCATATTAGAAAACGATTTGAAAACATGGGTGTCTTTAAATGGTCTGTGGAAATGTTGTTGTATGGATAATTGCTAGGTGATGTACTCTGTCTGATGCCCTGATCTGATCTGTCTGCAGTGATGAAGCATGCACTTGTGGTCAGTTGGTCATAGCCAGTAGAGAGAGTCAATATAAGATCCTGCACTTCCATCATGCTGGCCTGGACAAGTTAGCTGAAGTCTTTCAGCAGTGGAAATGTTGCCGAGAGACACAGCTTAAAGACCAGGTGAGGGTGCCAAAAAGCTCCATTTTAGAGCTTTTGCAATATAAGGGTGGGGCATAGAGCTTGAATACTTGACATTTTAGATACACAATATCTATTTTTTTGTGAACAGGTTGAAAAAAAAAAAAAGTCCTGTTTATTGTGTGCTAATATGTGTATATTTTTATTCGAATTTAAATGGGCACCTATATAAAAACCCATTCAATATCCTCTCTATATTATTCCTGCCTGATTTTCAGGTAGCAGATGAAAAGTCGTGTATGCAGTTCTCCATCCGCAGACCCACGCTGCCTTCCACCGAGACCCACCCTGAGGAGCGGCTTTACCGCAGGTTGGACGTCAGCTCATGGCTTCGTCACCTTAACCACAGTGGCCAAGTAGAGGAGGAGTACAAGCTCAGGAAGGTCAGGCTCTAAGCTGCAACAGAGGGGTTCTAGCAACACTCATCAACAAAGATTTTTTTTTTTTTTTTTTTTATATCCTGCTGGAAATTGTATATATGCATATCTCCAGAACAGTGAATAAGTCAAATAACAAGATCTATTTCCAGGTTTGGATCATTTCTGTTGGTTCATTTGTCATGAAATGTTCTAAGGGTCTCTCATTTAAGCAGACATTATGAAATAGATCATTGTGTTTGCAATTTTAAAACAACAGTAACTATGCATTTTATTCTGCACCACAATGTGTGTGCAACCCTGCTGCTAACCTTCTTACCCTGTAGAAACGTACTTTTCTCATTGTCATGCTGTTAGCAATGATCTCTGCCATTTCCTTTTAAGCATGTGACTTATTGGTTTTCCTCTTCCTTTAGCATGGTAACCAGGTTTCAATAACAAGGTTGCACTCAAGTCTGGTCATATTACATGTTTTAATAATATTCTGCACACTAACTATAGAAAACAGCACATTTTGATTATTGTTTACAAGAAGAAAACATTAAGAAAAGAGACATTCAACATAAATTGCAGCCTCAGCAGACATGTTTTGTTTTTTTTAATTATATTGCATGTTTAAATGTGTAGTACTAATTGGTATTCTCCAGTCATTGCATGGATTTGTTTAATTCCAGCGGTGTTGCATCTGTATTTAGGATAATCATGACTTAAGGAATAGATACTTACTGCAAATGTCATTTAGTTTTATGCCCACGATTTTGGTACAGTACTGTTCATAGATATATTTTGCAATCAAGTTTCAACCCCTTAGTTCATCAAATCTCAGGCGTGTTAGAAGCTTAGACGTTTCTGACCCCTGCACCTTACGTAGTAACTGACCTCTTATATATAAACTGCTCTAATAACATAAAATGTTTCTTCTCTCAGGCTATCTTTTTTGGTGGCATTGACCCGTCCATCCGGGGTGAAGTGTGGCCCTTCTTGCTACACTACTACAGCTATGACTCCACATCTGAAGAACGCGAGGCCCTGAGGCTGCAGAAACGAAGCGAGTACCAGGAGATCCAGCAGAGGAGGTGAGACTCTGGCTGTGCCCTGGAGCACTGACCTGGGACCAGCTACTGCTTAAAGCTTTCAGACTTAACTGTGTCCTCTGCAGGGACATAACTTCTGTGCTGAATGATTCTCTCCCCTTGTATACTTCCTTCCATGAAAACAACCACAGGTGCAGTGAACCATTTCCAAATAAGGTCTGCTGTAAGAAACTGTTAGTCAAACTGCTAAACACGAAACCAGATAAAAAAGAAAAAAAACTGTCCAAAAAAACCCGAGTTTCTAACATTCAAAGCTGGGTATGATCTCACACTTACTTTAATGATGCATTTTTGCAGAACATGATTAAACCTTAGTCATCTGTCATTGCATAGTGACAGTTAAATAAGACAGTTAAAAACATTTTTGCCATTTTGTTTTTCTTTTAAGACTTTCAGCTTCAAGTATATATTATAATATCCCCAAAAACCAAACTTTCCTTCTGAATTCACTGCTGCTGAACTATAGAAGACAACCGATTTATATAAAACTGGACCGTGTCAAAACTATTGTCCGTGTCAACCAAAGAATTTCACAAATATCAAATATTCAGCTGTAAACTTCCTCTGAGATAGAGAGAGGTATAAAGTACTGTGCAAAGGTTTTAGGCAGGTGTGAAAAAATGCTGTAAACAAAGAACGCTTTCAGAAATGGAAGTGTTAATCATTTATTTTCATCAACCAACAAAACGCAGTGAATGAACAAAAGAGAAATCAAATCAATATTTGGTGTGACCACCCTTTGCCTTCAAAACAGCATCAGTTCTTCTAGGGACACTTGCACACAGTTTTTGAAGGAGCTCGGCTGGTGGTTGTTTCAAACATCTTGGAGAACTAACCACAGATCTTCTGTGGATGTAGGCTTCCTCACTTCCTTCTGTCTCTTCATGTAATCCAGACACACTGGATGATGTTGAATCAGGGCTCTGTGGGGGCCAGAAGAACTGATGCTGGTTTGAAGGCAAAAGGTAGTAACACCAAATATTGATTTGCTTTAGATTTTCTTTTGTTCGCTCACTTTGCATTTGTAAATCGATAAAAATGAACAATCACTTTATATTTCTAAACTCATTCTTCTGGCATTTTCCACACCTGCCTAAAGTTTTGCACACTGTGTGTGTGTTTATGTATGTGTGTATATATATATATTTTTTTTTTTCTTCCTCTCCTTTCAAGATGATTCAAATGTGAACAAAGTCAGTCAGTTGTGGTTTAGGATGAAAGGTACCTTGTAGTGAAACTTACTTGCCTGTATTTCTTTTCAGTGGCTATAAGAACCAGCAGTGATATCTACACCTCAAATATTTATTTTGTTATTTACTGTCCTAAACTGTGAATGCATTTAGTCTACAGTGTGATTGTATTAAATGACACTTTTGGTAAAACAGGGCTTAAGTTTTCTTTGGGGACTGTTTTGCTTCGGTTGTGAATGGAGAAATCTTCTCAAAACGATTATAAAACAAATAGGGCTGAAAGAAAAAAAAATGTAATTGCCCTGTGGTATGCATTTATTTTTCTCAAATAATCTTTTTTTCTTTTCGGACTTGAAGCTGGGGAACATACTTGATTGGTTAATGTAGGATATAAATAAAATGTTTGGAAAGAAATAAAAATGACTAATTGCTCAGCCCTAGTGCAATATAGGCTGGCAGCATTTTCATTACCATTTCATTTCCTTTGAAAGCTTTTAGTGATAGTAAATATGTTAGTTCCTGGTTCTTTCACCTCTGCTTTGAACTCTTGAACTCTTGCAGTTTCTCTAGAAAGGGATGTGGAATGTCTTCGTATCGTATCGATAAGATCTCATGAAATTTATATATATATATACACACACACACACAGTACTGTGCAAAAGTTTTAGGCGTATTGAAAAAATGCTGAATGCTTTCAGAAATATAAATAATGATGGTTTATTTTATCAATTTACAAAATGCAAAGTGAGCGAACAAAAGAAAAATCTAAATCAAATCAATATTTGGTGTTACTACCTTTTGCCTTCAAACCAGCATCAGTTCTTCTAGAGTACACTTGCACTGGTCAGGAAGTTCTGTAGGATTATAGTCGGTGTATGATCAACCAGTTTTTGCAAACAGGTGCTGATGATCATCAATGTCACACGGAGGTTGAAACACAGTCGTGTTTGGAACAACCGACCAGCCGAGTTCCTTCAAACACTGTGTGCAAGTGTACCTAGAAGAATTGATGCTGTTTTGAAGGCAAGGGTGGTCACACCAAATATTGATCTGATTTAGATTCTCTTTTGTTCATTCACCACATTTTGTTGATTGATGAAAATAAATGATCATCCCTTCCATTTCTGAAAGCGTTCTGTTTACAGCATTTTCACACCTGCCTAAACTTTTACTGATACTAATGGCTGTTATTAATATATATTAAATAATATATATATATATATATATATATATATATATATATATATATATATATATATATATATATATATATATATATATATAAAAAAATATAAATATAAATAAAAATATGGTGTATATAAACCCACCCAAACTGTATGAACTAATTGCTAATTGATCCATCTAAGAATTATAATTGATAAGAATCCAATAAAAAAAAATCCAAAAATTAATCCAATAAAAAAAAAAAATCCAATAAAAATCCAAAAATTATTTTAGTATCTGATGAATTCATGAAATGTAACGAATTGAATTTGGTCCTAGGCACATATCATTTACATATGGATGGCAGTGTGAGCTTTTAAAATCGGTAAAATCAGTTTATACTATCAGTATCAACCACCACAGGATGTTTCTCTACATATCATTCCAGAAAAAATTGATGCATGCCTAGAATTTAAATTTTTTTGGACTATTCCTGCCTGCTGCATGATTCTGTTATTAGAGAGTGAAGTGGGGATGTTGGAATGTGCAATCATTGTCAGCCTCGCAGCCATTTGACAGCACTTTGATCATTACCATGCGTGTGTTAAAGATGTGCATTACCGAATCACAGGCCGTCTTAACTCCCGCTGTGAATCTCAGTGGACCTCCAAGCAGAGATGGTGTGAAGCAAGCCACTACCAATCAATAAACATGTGTGCAGATACGTGCACGGTGTGAATTAATGTGTCCCTGAGGAAATGAGCATGTCATAGCTGATTAAAGCATTGTCTGCCCATCGATACATCAGGCATTACAAAGGCTGCGTGTGTGGTGGCTTTGATGGTTAATGGAGCTTAGCGGTTTTTTTTTTTTGTTTTGTTTTTTTTTTTTTATGAATCTTGACGGTTGCTTTGTTAAAAATGGAACTGCGCTTAAAAAAAAGACATGATTGCTATGGTTACAGTACAGTAAATGTTTTTATCTCCTCTCTTTGCATGATTTGGCTGTGACCTGTGACCCAGTGGTGCTGGGTTTTAATTGATCAACTTCACGTTATCAAACTGCCAATACTGAGGAGTTCTAACATGCAGTGTGCATTCCTCCTGCTGATTAAAAGTTCGGTTACAAAGCCCTAAATGAAGAAATAGCAGATTTTAAGGATCAATTTTTTGGGGCGTGGTTGAAGATTTGTGTAGCCCTGTTTGGTTGAGATTCAGTGTACTGGGCTAATTTGTTTTGTTTTGTTTTTTTGTCCCTGTCCCCTGAGAAAATTACAAGCTGAACTGTTGGTCTGATAATTTTGGTTCCATGTGGATACACATCATCACCTGCTGAAACCTGCTGATCTAATTTTTCCAGGAAAAGGGTTTCTAACAGCTGTTACTACTCCTACTCTTGAGTCTTCTTGCACACTCATCCATGTTAAGCACTTTCTGAATAGTGAAGTGCTGGTTGCTTTAGAAAAGTCTCTAAACCATTTACTTTAGAACTTCTTTGTCCTCTTGAGCTTTACTTTATATTCACACAATGGATTAATGCAGTTTAGAAAAAAAAAATTTTTGGAACAAAATGATAAAGAAAAAAATAGACGTATATCCCAAGGCCCTTTTGCACTCATTTTTACCAAGAACCTTTGGTTGTTCTGCTTTGTGTGCTTGTGTTAATGCCTGAAACTCCTGTCACTACTGCATGCATTTCTCCTCCCCACTCCCTTCTCAGAAATAAAAAAAAAAAATAGCGTCTGTGTGCAGGTTTCAGTAAGTTAAATCCAGAAAACAGACTTGATGGGAAAAGACAGCAAAACGACTACACATTAAACTATAATTAAACATGAAAAAAATACTGTTTCTGACAGCATTTTCTAATCCACTTCTCTTTGTGCCAGCCCTCCGGTGTGAGTCACTCATAATGACTACTCAGGGTTGCACGTGTGACTGAAACCAGGAATTGAGTTTTACAAAACATAAAGGAAAAAAAAAAAAATTATTGGTATAATAACATGCATTAATATTTATCAATAAATCAATATGTCCTCAGCTATTTTCTGTGATCATACAGCCATGCCTGTTGCAAATGTGGAAGTTTGGGGTGGCGGTGGTCTAGCAGTAGGATACTTGCCTGTGGACCTGTGGTTTAAAAGGTCCCAGGTTTGCATCCCACCTCTAGCACTACCACCACTGGGCCGCTGAGCAAGACCCTTAACCCTGAGGTGCTCCAGGGGGACTGTCCCTGTAATCAGGACGTGGAGGTCACTCTGGATAAGAGCGTCTGCTAAATGCCACAAATGTAAGTTTGGGTTTTTTTTGACACAAAATACCTGTCTTAATCCTGAAAAAAAAAGGCTTATATTGATATTTTATTTACAACAATATTTAAAACTTAACCAGAAGGCTGTAAATGTAAATGCACCATTGCTAAGCTTTTTTTAGACTAGGGTTCAGCAGTCGAACTACTATAGCTACTGCTATTCCTGGAATTTCTGGAAACGGAGTCAGCAGTCTCCATTCTGTCCGTTTCTGAGAAAGATGTCGTGTCATGCCTGTTCATCTCAATCTAATAAAGAAACAACTGTGCTTTTATAATGTGAATCACCGATATTATACCCTGATGTGGACTTGCTGCCTGGGTTGAAATGCTCTACAGTAACACTGATGTGTGTAGTCATGAGTGGTGTTTTTCAGCTGTGCAGTCAAAGTCCTCAGAGAGAGAGGAAAGGGTGGAGGTGTAGGGTGAGTGAGGGAGTGATTGGGGGGGGTGTCGGGGGAATAGTTTGCACAAACACAGGCTCTGAAACAGTTGTGTGAAGTTGCGTCAGGTCTGGTGTTGCCTCATGCAAAACAAACAGTGTTAATTAAATCCCACCTGCTTGGTAAAAGAGCGTTTAGGCCTTTGACTCAAAAGCTTTCTTAAGCTGCGTTTTATCTGCCTCTGTGTGACTTCAATAAATTACTGAATGATGATGAACAAAACAGTTTCAGCTGATCCCATGTGGCATTCAAAGAATCCAGTAAAAAAGAATCAATGTACCAGTAACCCAAAATAGTGTTATCAATATTTGTGCAGTAGGCAGAGCCTCAAGCTTATTCTAATCCAAGTGTTTTAATCAGTAATTGATTGTCCATCGTTTTTAAAAGGCTGGAATCTGTTTGACAGGCTTTTAGTCCAATTTAACATTGTGTTTTGAATCCTGTGGTGTATGTCTGAGGTTTCCAGAATGGATTAATAATGACTGAATATTTTTGAGAGTAATTGGTTATGTAATGTTTATAAAAACCCTTCACAATGTTTCTTGGGCCAAAAATGTTCTCCATTTTGTATGATGGTCTCTTGTCATTTTTATTTTATTTTCCTTCCTTCTTCTTCTTTAAGCATAGTTCATCATCTTCATCAAAATATAGTGACTGCAGGTAATTGCTCAAAATGTAATGCAGCTAACCCATCATCTGAGTTGTGATTATGTAAGTGTACACAAGCAGGGTTGGGTTGCGAATATCAACTAATGTTTCAACTCGCCCTCCCTTCACCACTGTCATACAGACAGCTGTTCAGAGACCTGCTTTATTAAAAGGTGGCTGCGTTATGTATTCTGATTATGTGCTCTGAAAATGTGTGAATTGGGATTTAAAATGTCTTTTTATTTGAAATACATTAATAGTCCTCTCTCTCTCTCTCTCTCTCTCTCAGGTTATCGATGAGTCCTGAAGAGCACAGTGAGTTCTGGAGGAAGGTGCAGTTCACAGTTGATAAGGATGTGGTGAGAACTGACAGAAGCAATATGTTCTTCAGAGGGGAGAATAACCCTAACGTGGAGATCATGAGGTAGGAACCTTGCTTTCTGCTTTCTTTTTTCTTCATGCCTTTGCATCTGTTGCATCAGTCTTCCCATGCCAAACACAATATTTCAGTCTATGCTGTTTATTAGTAGTTATGAATAGCTCTGTGTAGAAAATCCAGTTTATTTATCTCTGTGTTTCTGCTTGCCTGCCTCTTCCTTCAGGCGTATTCTGTTGAACTATGCAGTGTTCAATCCAGAGATGGGCTACTGTCAGGGAATGTCTGACCTGGTGGCTCCTTTATTAACTGAGATCCAAGATGAAAGCGACACGTTCTGGTGCTTTGTGGGCTTGATGGAGAACACCATCTTCATCAGCTCCCCTAGAGATGAGGACATGGAGAGGCAGCTGGTGAGACCTCAGTTTCTAACTCAAAACCACAATGGAGAAGAACAGCTAGTAGCTGCTTATGACTAATTTTAAGAGGGAGTTATTTATTTCTGTTGCTGAGTGGATTCCTCTGAGGGGCCTTGTTTGTCTTTATAATCAGAAGAGGCTCCAAAAGGTCATATACAAGATCCTTCTCTTTTGCTTACCTCTGCAGGGTTGTCCTCAAGTTGCCAAATAATCAAAACCCAAAGCAAATTGCAGGATGTCGACTTTTTTATTAACAGTAGTTAAAATGTTAATACTTTTTAATACTGCAGGCAGAGTTCAAATTAAAAAGATCTAATTTATGTTAGCCTTAGGTGCACACTAATCAAGGTCATTTGGAGAAGTGTTCAAATTCTGTTGTTGTTCCCTTTAACCCATGGCCTTTAATACTGAAATATATTTTCTAGTTGATTTTATTAATGCTTTGCATTGGGTTTCTTTTTTGTTGGTTTTTATTTATTTATTTATTTATTTATTTTAAAAAATAAATTGTCTGTTTGGGATAAATAACACTTAATTTGCAGACTAATCACCCTGTCTTTCCTTTATTTTGTGCAGATGTATCTGAGGGAGCTCTTGCGGCTGATGCTGCCAAGGTTCCACCAGCACCTGATGCGTTTAGGGGAGGATGGGCTGCAGCTGCTGTTCTGTCACCGGTGGGTTCTGCTCTGCTTCAAGCGCGAGTTCCCTGACATCGAGGCACTGCGCATGTGGGAGGCCTGCTGGGCTCACTACCAGGTAGAAATTCAGCGATTCAGCTGCAAAGTTGAACAGCCATTGATGAAATCAAAGAAAAAATAATAAACCTTTAATAAACATTGTTCCCTTTAAAAGAGAAGCTACCTGAAAAGAAATACTGTTTTAAATTAGAAATAATTAAACAGAATTGGCAATTTTGTCATTGTGAAAACACCACAGCACAACACTCACTTGAAAGAGGGGCAGGGCCAGGGGCAGCTGTGGCCTAGTGGTTACAGGATCAGAAGTTCGTGGGTTCGAATCCCAGACCAATAGATTGCCCTGAGGTACCGTCCCTGGCACTACTCCCCGGGTGCTTTAAATGGCTGCCTCCTGCTACACGTTGTGTATGGGTTAAATGCAGGGGCTGCATTTCGTTGTGGTTCACTACGTGTTGTGCTGTGTTTCAGAATGACAAGCTGTCACTTTCACCTTCACCTAAAACGGCTACCAAATACAGTGACTTGGTGATAACCAATCTGTTTCACGCAAAATAGACAAAACAAAGGATGATTATATGGAGAACTATTCATGCTTTAGACTACATAAGCCAAACAAAAAATGTCAGAGCTATGAAATGTAACCTGGATCCAGAGAAGGCATTTGATTCTGTAAGTTAGGAAAACATATATATTGCAGGAATTTGGAATAAATCGCAGAAGTATACAAATTTTTCTTCTGTATTCTTCTCCAGCTGTGTAAATAGACATAAATGGTCACTTGTCCAGCGCCGATCAAATTGGAAATGGAAACAAAACAAGGGTGTGTTTTTATCACCAATTCCTTCTGCTTTAGATTTTGAACCACTAGCCCAAGAGTAAGGCAGAATAAGAGTTTGAGTGGTTTACATTTAAGTGGGGATGAATATAAAATATGTATGATGATGATAATTTATTTTTAGAGCATCCATAAATCGCGTTCACAAACTAATGGATTTAGTTCTTGTTATGGATGTGTGATCAATACACACCCAAGCCCAGGTTTTATTATAAGCTGCCCAACTAAGACACTTATTATCCTTCCAAAATGTTTACATTTCGGAAGTGAGACAAAGTCTTCTCATGTTAATGCCAAATAATTTGTTAATACATTGATAATACATTTGTCCACTGTATGTCATGATAATTTGAAATCAGAATAGAATTTGGGTAGACAGACTTCTATAGATATTTTCAAATAAGACATTATTTGCTAAAGGAAAAACACACTAAATTAATAAAAAGTAACTCCTTGTTTTACGTTTCATTGACATTTTATATAACAGAGGGTCAACAGAACAATCTCTAAAATAAAGTCTAGAGTCTATATTATATATTTTCAACAAAACGCAGTTTCTATGTCATTTTGGGAGTTTAACTGGAAGACTATTTTCTCCAATGAAATGTGTCTCCTGCATCATATACATCATCTGCTCCTGTCCAGTGCTAGAAAACATTGTAAAAGGATTCTGCCGACAGGCAGTAAAAAGGGTTAGGGTTTACTTTAGGAAAAAAGTCTGTTACCTACTTTGTAAAACCTATATGACGCATGCAGTGATTCTGACAGATTACAAAACAGGCTGGGCAATTTGGCTTCTGTTTTTTTTTTTTTTTTATTTTGCACCATAAAAGAAGAAACCACTTGTCACACAGACAACTTTCAAATGAGAGAAGAAACCAAAGAAGGCTAAATGGTTTGAATATACTGAATGTATTGTGCCTCATTCAAACAGCAGTTCAGGCTGAAAAACATTATCCATAATGAATAATCAAACGGTTCAGTTCGGAAAGCTCAACTGTTATTGGAGTTTCCTTTGATAGGAATCTGTAGCTTGTGTTTTTACAATTTGAGTGTGGGAAAAACTGTACTGTACGTTGTACATTGTTCCTAACTTTCTGTGTCCTGGTTTTATTGTAAAGATGTGTGTTTTAAAGACCCGGAAAGGTGAGAGATTCTGTGTTAATTCCATTTTTCTTACTGTTGCTGTTGATGATAAGAATATAATGAATTAGACAAAGAAGAAGCAACTTCTGTTCTTAGCCTTACTTTGTGTAATGGAGTCAGTAATATGTTTCTAAACATCTCGTGTTATCGCTCCATGTCTATGATGCTAAGACACTGTGACAGCAGCAGCCCAGGAGCGCAGTTTTCTGTAGGAGTGAATCAGTCTTACTTTAGCAGCTGATCTCGCTGAACTCTAATGAAGATTAGATGCTAATTGTCAGGCTGACGCAGAAAGGCATTAGCATGTATTGACGCAGTAATAATCAGGTGACATTGGAGCACAGTTAGTCTGCTCTGATGTGTGTGTTTGTAGCTGCTCACTGATTGGACCTGTCGACTGGAACTGCTTAAAGATTAGCTGTGATCGTGGGCTGTAGCTCAGTGGTTGGGGATCTTTTTTTGATATTTTATTCATTTATTTATTTATTTTCCTTTTCATAGACTGATTACTTCCACCTGTTTCTGTGTGTGGCCATCATTATGCTGTATGGTGACGATGTCACGGAGCAGCAGCTTGCAACTGATCAGATGCTGCTACATTTTAGCAACTTATCCATGCACATGAATGGAGAACTGGTGCTGAGGAAGGTACTGTAAACAGACATTCACACATTGCCACACATCACACTTGGTTTACCGAATATTTCCCTTTAGATTGTCAAAGAGGACAGTTCCTCTACTGTCACCTTAATAATTTGAATGCCCAAGTATTCGTTCATTATACTTGTATTTGTTCTCTAAGGAGTATATGTGTTCTCAGTTTTCTGGCAAATAAATACATTCTTTATCGTTTTCATTTAAACAAAATAAGATTATCAGAACATATAAGACTATAGAAGTCTATAATTTAACACATCTATGCTACCTCTTCACAATGTTGCAGACCTTTCTGATTTTCTTTGAATGAATAAAGCAAGATCAGTAACTGAAATATGTTAAAATGTGTTTCACAGATACTTTTCTGCAAGTATTGACCGTTTGAACATTCAGGTGATCCTGAGCTTGGCTTTCGTCCCTCATTTAGTCTGTGCTGTTTAACTGAAACAGAGATAGTATTCAAAAAATGCATGTATAATTAAATGGAATTATGTGTCACAAACCATAAAACTGCATTAATCAATTTTTTTAATAAGTCTTGTATGAGTGGACATTTGAAATCAGAGTTTAGTATAAATTTAAATGTCTTGAAGTATTAAGGGGTTTTTGAGCACTCCTTCTGAAACACCAGTGAGTCAAAATCTGAAGCCTTTAAAACACCATTTGCTTTTTTTTAATTACATTTACATTTACGGCATTTAGCAGACGCTCTTATCCAGAGCGACTTCCATGTGCTAATGACAGGGACAGTCCCCCTGGAGCACCTCTGGGTTACAGGTCTTGCTCAGGGACCCAGTGGTGGTAGTGCTAGAGGTGGGATTCGAACCAATGACCTCTTGATCCATAGGTCCATAGGCAAGTACCTTACCGCTAGACCACCACCACCACCCCATTACTTACATAACTTTAACTGAAAAATAATTACAAGGTGCTTATGCCATAGATAGTGAGGTTTTTGATCATTCATATTACAAATAATTATCAGTGAATAACAACAACAAACACTCATTCTTCTGGTGATCAAATGTGAAGTGAAGCGTTGCTGTGAACTGTGGGTTTTGTTTGTATTTGTATTTAGTTTGTATTTGTTTGTAGTTTTATCAGTACAATTTCAGGGTCCTTTTCAAAGATATGACTGTTAGTTAAGGTGATTACTTGTAACACTGTTCAGAGTCAAAGAGGAACATGACAATATGTTGCCAAACAGAGAAATATGGATGATATGATGATATTTTTTACTTAAACAAAAGCTTAGGTACAGGCCTCCACTACCAGGATGGAAAACCAGAATTTACTCTTAAATCTCCATGCTCTCTGCTTGAACACACAAACACCCATGTTTATCTAATTCCTCCTGTTTGTTTGCACATTCATTTATTATTAATATTAAGCCTTTGCACTCTGCACTTTATTGATTTACTGCCAAATGCAGTGTTTTTCATCATGCTATATTGCACACAGTATTGGACTCACTGCCGCTGGCCCTCCATATTCTTATGCATTACTGTCTCTCCTTTGTTCAGGATGCATGTACAGTGGAACGTCTAGTCATGACCATAATTCGTTCCAACACTCTGAACGCGAAACAGCATGGACTGAAAAATTTGCAAGAGTTCATGCTAGACCAAGTTCGCGCTAGACCCTTAGAAACCTTCTGAAATACAGCACAAAGAGTTCACAGCACATGCTTTGTCTTATGTCATGTTCTATGTCATGTTCAGTGTTGTCTTGTGCAGCACCATGGTCCTGGTGGTACATTGTTTCACTGTGTACTGTACATATGGTTGAAATGATGGTAAAACATACTTGACTTGGAGGTTAAGTATACACAATATTTTGTAAACCCACGTAGTCGGTTTGTTTTTGTTGCAGCTTTTTATGAAACTGGCATGTTTTTATCACCTTTCTACATATGATGAATTTTAAGCCATTCATTTCAGACCGAGCTCATATTTTCGCTGTAATTGCAATGCTCTTCTCTCTCCACTCTCATTTCTAGGCACGAAGTCTTCTCTATCAGTTCCGGCTGCTTCCCAGGATCCCTTGCAGTCTGCATGACTTGTGTAAGCTGTGCGGGCCGGGCATGTGGGACAGCCGCTACATACCTGCCGTGGAATGTTCCGGAGAGCATCCAGACTCTCAGAGCTGCCCCTATGGAGGCACAGCCACTCCCCCAACCCCACTATCCCCCAGCCAGCCCAACGAGAGCAAGCGCAGCTCTAAGGCCCGGGACATCTTCAACTTCCGGAAACCATCCTGACTGCGGTCAGGCTCAAGGCCTACACTATTCATAAGGCCTGGTTCCAGAGGTACCACACGCCAGGTACATGGGTGAACAATTGACAGTACAGTCCTCAGCATAGTAATTTGCTGACTGGGAGATATATTTGCTGTCTCATATGATATGGAACACTGCCCAATCCAAAAATACATTTGTAACACATTAGCTGTATCAACGTCTGAGGCAAAGCCTCTCTCCCTTTTCTAAATGGAGCGGATGGGATCAGGCATTCAGTGCTGTCTCCAAGTGTCGTCTCATAAATGGCAGAAATTTGAAAGGGAACAGCAACTCATATGGAGGCACAGAAGGATTGGATTAGGAAATGCCATTAATAATACAGAAGTACAATCCTCGCAAACAAACAAGGATTATAGTCGTCTTCCCTCTAAATTTTTCACAAATCCAAATTAATGATACACTTTAATACTACATTCTTTTTTTACTTTCTTACAGTACGCAAGTGTTCGCATCCATACGTGTGTTCTATGTGTGAGACTGAAGGCAATCTTCAGTTCTACTGCTCAGTAAGAATAATCCTGCCTTCAAACTGTCACTGAAACTTAGAAAAAAGAGCCGTTTTGTTTACTGAATCAGTCAGTGATCCCTGGCAGATTTATTCATAATGCCAGATCTGATCAAATACTAAAAATCAGAGGAAATGAGGCAATAGGTTTCATACGATTGAATGCCATACATGCCGATTGCTAGTATCAAAGCAATATATATATATATATATATCGGAAAGTGTGTTTTGCTTTTTTTTTTTGTTTTTTTCATCACATAATTGGCATAAAATGAAAAAATGTAGTTAGTAAGGAGCAATACTACTTTTTGCTCACACCTTTGAATAACTTTTTGTTCATTATCACTGTCCAGTTAAACAATTATCGTTATTTTGGGAATACCTATAAAAGAGAAATTGGTAGAAAGAGGCAGTGATATTATGATGTACTTTGTCACTTGCATCCTGTGTTGAAACCGTGATTGTGGCAGAAGGTCTTAATCCTTCTCATAATGCCTTTCAACACCGCAGGGGAGAAAAGAGCTCCAGTCCAAACCCAAGTGGGAGTTTGCCTATAATTAGTTAATCTGGGGGCCAGCCGTTAGATGATCGAGAGGCGTTGGATAGTGTTTGGGAAGCTTTGGCCTGAAACACAGATAGAGAGAGCAAGAGAGTGAGGCCATGGAGAGTGGGCTGAAGATGGCCTCTGTCTTAAAGGTTCCCCAGAGCCTATTTGAGAGCAGCCAGGAGAGCAGCTATTCGTAAATTGCCGTTAAAAGGTAACATTAGTCTGCGGGACTCCCCGCATGCAGCCTCTGTAAATGACATGCATTACAGACCCTTTTCTTGACCATTAGACATTTGGCCTGCTTTCTCAGATATCCAGTGAGCAGTGGGGCATGGGTGAGTGCTCAGAGTAGGGTTAAGAGAAGTTGACGTAATTGGAAGATGAGCAATGAGAGCTTATACGGTCGCTGTCATAACAAAACTGTGTCTCAATAACTTTATTTGAGGATAGTCATCCAGCATGAGAAATTATAGTGACTAAACATTGATTTTCCTTGATTCCAGTGTGTACATTATCTCCACATGAATAAAATAAATGCTCCTGTACAGTTTTATCTTTAAGTTTACTTTTAGATTTTTGGGAAGAAGAAAAAAAAAAGCTGTGTTGCGGGAGTCTTTTATTCATGTGGAAATAATGTAAACATTTTAATTAAGTAATTCTTTCCCCCTTTCAAACCAACTTGCTTTGATTTAGTTTTTTGATTAGTATGTATTTGCCATGAAACATTAAAAGAGCAAATTTCTTTTTCAAATAGTCTAAAATACAGTGTTACATTAATGATGGACACCATCCAAAAAGCTGCACAGCTCATATAGATGTTTCATAACTACTGACATTAACCCAAATGAAGATAAGGGCTTATTCCCACAAGCATCAGAAAAATGTATCCGAATAGCTTTTATGACCACTATCGTTCTGACACATTCTGTTCATGTCACTTCACCCCTCCAGTTATATGAACTGACATTTGATTGAATACGCGTTTCTAAAAGTTCATGTAGGTTTATGTTGAATTGAAAACGTGTCATGTAGCTTTATAAATGCTGCTCTTTAGTAAAGGGTTACACAAAATGCAGTAACAAGTGAAGCAACTAAAGTCTTATGTCTTAAGAAAGTAACTAGGTGGCAGTTAATGCTTAAGTTTATCTTCTAACAGGACAGTATTATGAATATTTTAGGGTTTGTTTTTTTTTGTCGAACACACATCCTCCAATGCTAACAATGCCTTATTTCTTACAAGAGCTTGTTTCCCACGTGGTTCCTAACTACAGGTTAGATATTTAATCAGAATGATCAAGCTGAGCCAGATTTGCAAGCTTACCAGCTGGTCTATCATGTACGACGGAAACGTCCTTAACTACGCTCTTAATATATAATGAGATCAACAGCTGTTTAGCCAGTATTGACAAGAATTGAAAGTGCGGCCTTGCAAATGTATGTGTCGTCGTCTAACCTGACAGTTCATTAGTATTTTGTATAGCATGCATTGTTAGCCTTGGTTTTCAGGAAACCTTTAATGAACTGTTTTGAAGTTCATGCAGGTGCACGCACCCTCTAACATGCTCCTGCCCACTTTGAGAACTGGAGTTCCTATTAAACTGCCAGTCACACATCTGCCGCCTGGTAAGATGTCGCCTAGATATGTGGTCAAACGTCTTTTTTTTCTTTCTTTTTTTTTTTTTCTTTTAGCTTTGTACAGTCGAGGACAGAGCTGTCCATTTTTCTGCTGCACGTTTTAGAAGTTAAGTTGCCAAAAGAGTTTTCGTTGCATATCATAGAAGTTTGGAGTTTGTTTTCTTGAGCAACCTTTCGGTGCAAAGCTCTTAAAGCAGAGGCTCGGTGAAAAAAAACGCCATGTACTTTAAACAAACCTGGGTGTTAGAATAAGCAGATCACTTGGTATTTAACTAGCTAAGTTAAGGAGTGGCACTATGGTTATATTGTTTCCATAATAAACTTGACTGACTGTCTGTTAATATTGTCCATACAGTACAGAACACTTTTTCTGTGTCACTATTGGGCCATTTTTGTCTGTATGAACTTAGCAAAACAAAAGGAAAACAAAATTTAGTGAAAACCCCTAAATAAATTAAAAGTGGGGGATGTTGGTTCCTTTAACAAATTATATAATATAATAATAATGATATACTTTTTTTGTTCCGAATCTTGATTTGATGCGTGTGCAGAGTGTAGTCGATTAGAACAGACAATCGCTTAGATGCATTCCTTTGTGCTTAGTTAACATTTTGACATTTAAACTGGACTTGAACAGTTTACTTTTGTCACTGTGCCGGACTAATAGATGTAAATGACCTCAGCAGTACACAGTGCATTCTTATATCCACAACACTTCTTAAAATCTCCATTTGACTGTTTGGCGCTAAACGGCTGCAGACAGAAAATAGTTTTTTTATTTCATCACAAAAACAGTGAATCCAAAAACGGCAGTTTTGGCAGCTTATTTTTCATATATAAACTGTATGAAGTGATGAGTGTAACTTGAAACTTTAACTGTGTTTACATATAACCTCACTCAGTTTTTTTACATCAGGATAAGAGTAAATATTTAGAGGTTATGTTCAAGTCCAAATTTTTTTTTTTATTATTTATTTTCTATAAAGTTATTTAAAGCCATTTAAAGACCTGCCCATGTGTGGCAGGAATCAAAGCTCTCAATTTCTTCAGTCAGAATGGTTACTTTTAGAGCAGCGTGTCACATTATTACCAGATGAAAATAATATAATGATATAAAAGAATAACAAACTTCTTCAAATACAGGTTTTTGTTTTTTTCCTGAGGACATGAAGACATTGCTTCCATCATCTGCTCCAGGAGAGATGAGAGATAATTGTTTTATTTTGTAGCTGAGCAATTATAGGTACTGTGCTCTGAGAGTAGGGTTGGGCTGTGTGTGTGTGTGAGAGTGAGAGCAGGTTAGGCCCCCCCCAGCATTTCATTCCAGCATTTTCTGCAGATATTGGTCCATAACTACTAGACTTTTTTATTGTTCAGGGAAACCAAAAGAGGTTCTTTAGTGGCAGTTTGTTAGAATGAACATATTAAAATGCACATCGTTCTTAAATGCACAGGCTCCCAAGCTTTTGAATACAGGTATATGTAGGAATGATATCATAGGGATTTCAGAAAAGGGTTTTTGTTTTGTTTTGTTTTGTTTTTTTACACTCATGTTTAAAAAAAAAAAAACAAAAACAAAAAAACCAACAAAAAAAAAAGCCATCCTCTATATGAGCAAAAACTGATTGTCTAGTATAAGAAAAGAGCATTTTTAGTGAGAAGAACTATTTTTAGTGCAATAGAGAACTATTTTTTTTAAAGGTTCTTTATTGAAACAATTACATGTGCAACGATATTTCAAACTGTTTAACAAAGCTTTTTTCTTTTTTTTTTCTTCTTTTTTTTGCATTTAAATAGCTTTTTGAGTCTTTGCTGGTGAAACCTTGAATAATTTTAGGGTGTTTATTTGCATACATCAAACATCTGAACAATGCCGGATATGCCATAGTGTGTGAGGGTGTGCGTGTGTGTCTACATCTACACTTACTGTGCTTACATCTGCACACTGTAGATCCTCTCTTTGTTTGTTGAACATGCTTACTCTTGCTGTCTGTCTGTCTGCCTCCTCCCTCTCTTTGAGTGGCAGCGTGGTGCCTGTGTGGACCCCCTGCCGGTCAGATTGCATCCACCGCTGTGCTATTGGCCCTAATTATCAATTATGGGGGCCAGACGGCCCCACCTGGAGCTGGCCGAGGTGCTAATGAGCCTGGGCCATTTTGACCGGCCCTGCGGTGCGTGTCAGCAGGACTGGACGGGCCTCTCCGCTGAGCTGCTAATGGATCCTGCGCTGTCACAGTTAGAGGCTGTAATCACTCAGAGCCCGGACAGGCCATGCCTTCCTCATTTACAGCCTCCTCTCCGCCTTGCACTTTCTAACACTACCGTAGTCCATCATTATGTTTGCTGTTTATAAATTGGGGGGGTGGTGTGCTGGCAAGTAGTGGCCACGTTTTTCATTCTAGCACAAACCGGCTCATTAGACAGAGGTCAAAAGGGCTGGACCAAAACCATTTGGGAGAGGTAATGTGTTTTTGCAAGTGATTTTGACATAATTTATGTCTGATTCAACCCCTTGATCTGTAAGAAGCTGGTGACGGATTTGGTCGTTCATTCCTCACTCTCACAATTGCGTACGATAATTTTAATATATACAGCGATCACAACATTTAGACCACTTGTCTAATATTGTGTAGACTTGTTCTTTTGTTTCTTTGACCGTTTTTGGTAGGTTCCATCCACCCATTAGACCAGCCAAGCATTTTCCATCACAATTTGGCGCTCGTCAAATTTGCACAGATCTTTAAGCTTGTCTAGTTTTCTTGCCACCAACACTTCAACAACAGACTAATAACTTGCTAATGTACTCCAGCTTTTAACATTTCCCACTGTAGTGTGTGTGTGTGTGTGTGTGTGTGTGTGTGTGTGTGTGTGTGTGTGTGTGTGTGTGTGCGCTACATATAATGTAATTAGTTTATAAAGGATGCACACTTACTTGAATATTGAAATGTAATGCATTGATTATAAACATTTATAACTTGTCACAGTCTGACATTCTGACATTTAGGGCTAAACAAATGAACATTGTTAAACTGTATCATTTAACTGAGCGTCTTTGTTTGGGGTAATAAAAAAAAAAAAACAATGCAAACAACCAGCAAGAATCAACAACCCACTCCAGCACTCATCCTCTCTCCCAGCTCTGGTGTGGTTAATAAGCTGTGCAATGACATGATTACATTCAGCATTTTTTATTCCATTTGCTATCTGACTAGTGAGAATTTCTTTAGGCCAATATTGTGAATGAAATTTGATTGTTCCAAAATTGATAGTTGAATCTCTGCTTCAAAGTGATTCTTTCATGCCTGTTAATTTTGAAAGGAATAATAGCGTTTGGTGGACATTGAGCCTTGCAGAACAAATCTGGGGTTAAAGGGGTTCATGAAAGAGAACTTGTTAATGGGAGTCAGGAAAAGCATGCTACTGTCCCTGTCACCTGTAGTTTTGGGTCCAGGTTCTTGCAGAAAATGGAGGCTGTCTGTTCCCAGCCCAAAAGCATTCCTGTTCAGCCACATAAGTTGCCTTGGGTATGATTTCTGCTTGGATATCTTGAAAGGGAGGTGGTGGGGTGGGAGTGATAAACATGCCATCACCAGGTCTCCTCCAATGGCAAAACACAAAGCCTCAACCACTCCTCCTCGTTCGCTGTGCAAACAGTTACGGGAATGAAGATTTCCAGTGTTTAGACTCAACAAAGATAATTAAGTGTTTGAGTAGTGCTTTGATTCCATTCTTTCACGCTGGCGCAATGTGCTTGCGCTTCTTCCACTCCGTCTTCAATGTCTTGCTGACATGTTTCAATAATCAGGGTTTCAGATTAAAGGGCAACGTGTGTTTAAGTGTTTCGCAAGCACAGCTTTAAATACTCCTCTACCAATTGAAATGTAGCGTTTTCCTCCTCAGGACTTGAAGGAGAGCCTCTTTCAGAGTGATGAGTGTGAAGTAGCTCACAAAGCAGTATAATTTTGTAAGTTGTGGAAAAATATAACGCCGACAAGTTTGACTGATGTCTTTGATATGAAATGTATTTTCAGAAGCATGTCTTTCACTCCTTTTCTTTCAGACAGTGGTCTGTAGATGAAGGAGGGTACAGCTCGAGACCTCTGCTTTGTTTTTAAACCTAATAGCTTGTGTACTATAGACAGTTCACTGTTAAACTCGCTGCCTCTTGAATTGTCCTTTATTTCTGCATTCATTTACGCCAAGCCAAATTTAGATTAGAACTAGAAAATAATTCAATCAGTCTCTTTTTCTCCCCCAGGATGCTTCGAGAGGTGTAGTGGTTCTACAGTGGATGTGCTAATGTGAGCATCATGTGCTGACAGAACACTAAGCTTGATACATTGAGGTTCCTAAGTGGTTCCTGGCATGCACATGCTGGACCTGGAAATGTTAAAATCCTCATGCAGTCACACGTAAACGTTTGGGCGCCCAAAGTTAAATAGTTAATTTTCAGAATGTAAATAGATATTTATCATCTTTACTGAACACATTTCTGCAAAGTTTAACACAACTATGACTTATGTTCTGAATTATACCTATGGGGGGGAGCATTTTATGTTAATTGTATTATTTATAATGGGGGGGGGAAAAATGATACGGAGACACAAACAGGAGCTGTGCAAAAATGTGTTTTCCTCAGAAGGCATGTACTTGGTGTCACTTCGGACTCAACCAAACATGTCATTTGATGAAAGGCGCTCAAACCTAACGTGCAGCCTTGCATACAACTGTGTATGGAGGCATCCTTTGAAAGGTTCTTGAAAAGGTTCTTTCTTTGAAAGGAAACGGAACATGGGTTATCACTTGATATAACATTTTTTTTTTTTAAATAAATTGTTGGCACTATTGTTTTCAAGGGAACTGTTTCAATCTGGATTGTGTTGAAACTGTTGAAACTCTGGTTCTACAGACAGATTCTAGTCTAAAAATCGGAGCAGAGAATTTGCATTAAACCATTTAAGCCTAAAGTTGGGTTAGATTCAGGTAGGCTTCATATAGTTCTGGAATACTGGACCTAAATATTGACTCCTGTATGTGAATCTGAGTGTAATGTGTGTGAGGTGAATAAACTGGCACAGATCTTACAGAATAGGAAGGAGCTATATTTGGTGGGGGGGGGGGGTAAAGGATAATGTATTTATTTTTCTAAGATTGATCAGAATTTAACAAAGTTGTCTAGTTTTTTTTTTTTTGTGTCCTGTTCTGGATTTGTTTTTTGTGGAGCTGATTTGAATTTTTATTTTTATTGTTTTGCTTTTTTTTTTTTTTTTTTTTTTTCCTCCCTCTCTGTTGTATGATTTATTGCTTTATGGCATGTTTGTTCACAGGCCCTGTGGTCTGGTTGACATGTAGGATTCACAGTGAGAAGTATAATGTAGGCTACAGCTGAATGGCCACCTTCCACAATCATAACCCAAAGTAAGGTCCTTCATGTTTACATTGACCACTTAGAATGATGCACGACGATATAGCTGTAACTGTCTGTACTGTAATACACTATAGGCCTATTGAAAAAGTTTATTGAATAAAGGCCTTTCACGCTGTCATTGCAGTGTTTCAGTGACAACCACGAACGATTGTCAAGTTTTATATCTTTGTTTGAACCATATCCTGTAAACTATCATTACAATTTTTTTTCCAATAAAATGACTTATTATGCATACATGCGTCTGTCACTCTGCTGAGCTTATGAAAGCTACTAACCCGTAGATTAATTGCCTGTTTCAAGATCCAAATTAACGCTCTTCAAAAACCCCATTACCCCATTATAGGGTAACAGGGTGTTAAATAGCCCCTGAGGATTAAACGCCCCCTGGGCCATTTCTCCACCAAACCACCAAATGTCATCACATTTCCTGTTTGCATGTTCTGTGACTCCCTTTAGCCAAGCAGGAGCTGATATTCGCTCATGTCTTCTATGAAGGTGTAGCCACAGATCTCCCCAAACTGACTGTGCTGTTCAGGAGAGCATTTTGCATATCTGACTGTTTGATTTGAAGGTAATTTTAATTGACTTTGTCCTGTAGGTCAAAAGGCTGCATTTTGCTTTCTGAAATAAAATGTGGAAAAAAGTGATTAGTCAAGATTTTATCCCTTTCGAGTCTTAACGTTACATGTTTGCTCTTGGAATTACTTTCTCTTAAAATGTTGAACTGTATCTGCTTCATACCTTCACAACTGTGATGCTTCTAGCAGGGGAAATAAACTGGAACAGCAGGTCTACTTTTACCTTGTGTTCTCAAGTAAAAGTCAAAACCAAATGTACTGTTTTCTTCAAAACCCTCAAAATTGTATATATTTAACAACTTATTTTGTACTGAATCAGTGCTAATGAAAAAGTGACCTTCATTTTTTGGGGGTGGAATAAGGCCTGGGATCTCGGTGAACTACATGAAATAATGAAATGATCTATTATGATTAATATGATCTCTTAATCATTAAGTTAATGTGACAATATTAGATCTGGCCCAGCCTGTTGAAGAGGATGAAAATATGGAAGAGGAGACTTTTATATAGTAAAGATTATTTGTGAGTCTAACTGATCCGTGGTTGATGGTATAAAGCTCACTGTCAAACGAGTCTGTTTGATACTGTATGCTTGTGTAAGCCATAATTTACATCAGTGAGTTTTAACAATAAATTTCATCAGAGGCAAGTTACTTCTTAAATTCTTACTGTTTATCAGGATATATAACTAACTTAGATAAAATTAGACCATCATTTCTAAAATGAGAGGAAGTTTCCCCACAGATCATGAGTTTTTCAGACACTGTTCAGAGAGGTGGACTGTTTTACTTCCCCATAAATCTCCTGTTTAAGAAGGATCACAAGTTCTCAATAGGGTTTAGGTCAGATGAGAAAGGGGGCCAGGTCAGTATTCTTTCATCTTTAAGGTCTTTACTGTCCATGTAGTGGAGAACTTCCGTGCATGTGATGGAGCATTATCCTGCATAAAAATCATGGTCTTCTTGACCACTCATCCACTGCTTGAAGAAATTATCTTCTAAAAACTGGCACAACTTTGGGAGCTGATTTTCGAGTCCATCTTCAACCTGTCAAGGTCCAACTAGCTCATCTTTAATAATACCAGCCCATACCAGTACCCCACCTCCACCTTGCTGCTGTCTGAGTGGAAGTGGAGCTCTGTGCCCGTTACTGATCCAGCCACAGACCCGTCCATCTGGTCCATCAAGAATCGCTCTCATCTCATCTCATCAGTTCATAAAACCTTTGAAAAATCTGTCTTGAGATATTTCTTGGCCCAGCCTTGACGTTTCCACTTGTGTGTCTTCTTCAGTGGTGATCAGATTTCAGCCTTCCTTAACATGGCCATGTCTCTGAACACATTGTACTTCTGGACACTCCAGGTTGGTTCAGTTGTGGAAGATGACAGCACTGGAGGATCTTGGGATTCTTCTCAAATCTTTGACAGTTCATTTGTGTCTTCTTTTTTTTTTTTTTTTCCCTTGCAAGTTTTTAATTTGAGTCAGTTCTTTCTATTTTTTTTTTTGGCCCATTTTGCCTGGAGAAAAGAAGCTGCCTAATGATCATGCACACCTTGGTGTAGGGTGCCACACCCTCCCTCATTACATAAATACACATCACCTGATCTGCTTAAATCCACTTAGCATTCAAGTTTATACAGCTTGGAGTTGGAATACATGCATAAAAGTGATGACATGGTCAAAACATTCACTTGCCTAACAGTTGTGCACAGTGTACCCCAGGTTTATTCTATTTGGTGATTAATTGTTTGTCAAGGAAAAAATTCCTGATGGTCAGTCGGTCAGTCAAAGGCATTTCTGTGACAGCTGCATCTGCGTGATGATCATCACAGCCACAGCAGTTCTGAAACATTACTAATCTCATAAAACTAACAGGGGTCTCTCTTAGAGGGCTTTTAGAGGTGGTGTTGGCATCTTCACATGCGTTTGCCCTTGACTGGCATTACGCATCAGTGACCTACAGATGAATCTTCTCACCACACCAGACGTTTCCCACATAACAGTGCCCATTATCATACCATGGGGTGATTTTGGCTCGAATGGCTTTAAAAAGAAGCAGATTTTATGGATGTCACTCATTCTTGACTCACTGTCTTCTAGATAACCACCGCCTGAAGAAAATACTGATTTCCTTTTGATTGTTGTGCGTGGAGGTAGGTGCTTGTTCTCAAGGAAGTTCATCTGTGCACAACAAATGGAATGATTCATTCTGTAAGACTTCTAAAGCTATGCCTCACTTTCAGTTCATTGTTACCTTTAGTTTCATTAGAAGCATTGAGTTCATCTGATTCACTATAAGCAGAGATGGGACTTAAATCCATGTAGTTATGATATTAGTAAAATCTGGATTGTTTTTCACATAAACAGATTTGATCATTTTATCAGTTTTATTTCTATATGTCTGTCTATCTTGACTTTTTAATCTCAAGTGTAATTAGTGGTGCAACAAGTTACACAAATCTAGTCTTAATAAAATGCTGCTTTTTTATAAATCTGTTTCATTCCTATAGTGCAAAATAAATCTCGAAAGTATTTGCTTTAACAACACACCCAATGTTGCGTTCTTCATCTAAGTTCCTGAGATATCAGGTATCAGATCAAAAATACTCTCCTGGGCTTTTTTAATCTGAAGCCTTGTCAGAGTTACCTGTCTTGCCATTTTTTCAGCTCCTGCTTAACTGCCTTAGACTCTTAGACTCTTAGAACGTAAGGCCTGTTTGCACCTGATCTAACATTCACAGATGAAAAAACTGAAAACTAGTACAAACATTAGCATCATTTTTCTGAAGTCTGAAACTTAATTTGAGTGGAGTCATTTCAGTTTTCTGTGTTGTATGTCAGAAGGCTGAATATCCAGAGTTTATTTTTTTATCATTGGAATCAAAATATATGGTGGCTAATCAGCTCCTCTGGGTTTTTAGAACACGAAACCTAAGGATTATTCTGATGAAAATGTTCTAGAAAATATTATGTAGGCCACTGGGTGAAAAGCTGAGTATGATTTGAAGTATCGATGAAATACAGCAACAGTTTATGGCCTTTTTTTTGTTATACTTGGTGTATCATCCCCAGTGTTTTGTAGAATGTAGGCGTGTGTGTGTTTTATTCATCATTGTCACAACTACTCAAGAAAGCATTTTTTTCTTACTCTTTTTCCTTCCCAAAGCCAGTGACAAAACCACTGGATATGGTACAAAGGTTCCTCTGAGGAAAAATGATTTCTATCCCCAATCAGACTTGTGTATCGATAGGTCTTTACTTTGGAACTTTATCATTTTGCTTTTGACTAAAAGATCTTGTGGGGGAAAAAATTTTTAAAAATAGGTTAACGCCCTTTTTCAAGGCGTTTACTTCAGGATTTCCTAAGAATCTTCCTTCCAGTTTTGAGAAATCTATTCCAGCACTTTTGTTTGTTTGTTTTTCTGCTCATTCCTAAGTTGTTTTTCCTAGGCAAAATTTTTACAAACATGAATCATTTCATTGGACACTTTCACTTCAGTGTGGGTTTACGCTACGCACCTCTGACCGTAACCCAAACTCCCCCAGATGGCTGGAAGTGATCTGAAGCCAGATGAGGAGATTTGGTGTCACTTCATTAAATCAGCCCTGGCCGTGCGCTCTTGGCCTGGTGTCAGAACGAGCCTTAGCAAACTGCTGTCCCGGGGAGCAGCTGTGTGAGATCAGGCGTGCTGGAACGGCGGGCGCTCCCTCTGAAAGAGGCTCTTTATCCTGGATTATGCTCTGCCTCGCAGGCCTGGATTACAGGTTGAACGCGCACACTCAGCTCTCTTGCTATAGCTCCTGAGATTAACGAAGCAAACTCAAGCCTAGAAGAGTTCACTGAAGGAGACATCCAGCTGAGACACAGAGACGCATTCTCTCAGCCTGCTGTGGGACGGCTCATGTCAATGTCCTGAAATGTCTGCATGGCTTTACATCATCACTGTAGTATCATCACTAATATTTTTCATACAGGAACTTCTCAAGGGAAGCAAAAAATGCTCATAGCTTAATGTAAACCAAGTGCTTTGCGTGAGTTCTGGTTACTGTAAACAGCTAAGCTTGAAACTAATGGTTCTTAGATTGTCAGTAATAGATAGTTCAACCAGTATGATCAACCGGACTCCTCCATCTGACTTGCCAGCTTAGTGTCATTTTGTTGTTTCGTTAAAAATATTACATCTAAACAGCGTCGTTTTTTTTAAACCAAAGCATTTTAAGGCTGCCAAGACCCAAATTAGTTTTTAAAAGTTATTTATTACACACCCTTTTCCAATGGAGCTGGTGGTTGTATATGCTGTAGAAAATGTATTAATTAGTAAATGGAAAATATGGAAAGCTTTCATTTGACAGCAACGATATGGGATTGTTAAAAATTCACTACAGCCAGAGCTAGCTAGCGGCCTGCGGTATTATTCATGAATAACCATTCAAATTAGAACCGCACTGACAAATCTGTCTGCTCTATCTCACTTCTCAGACCCGGACTGAGTGGATTCTATTTTGGTGAACAGACCTCTTAGGGTTATCGTGGGCTACTGTATGTTTAATTAAAAAATACATTACTGGACACTTTTACCGACAGCTCACGGAGGGCCAATTTCCGAGAACTTATGAATTTCAATAAGCCGAAATAAAGCAGCCCGACTGAATGAGCTAATGAAGCCTGCGAGCTTGGGAAATTTCCCAGTGGCCCTGCTACACAACTACCAGCATTTCCTTGGCGATGGTTACCAGGGAGTCCGTTGTGCAAGTCCCTGGCCAAGTCTCACATCAGGTCCGACAACATGTAAACACTCATGCAGTTACAGGATCATGCAGGTCAGAAAAACGGGGAATGGATCACATGGTGCCTTGCGAGTCTGTTGAGTCCTTATGTCACTGTGCCTGGTGCTGGAGCCAGTAGAGAGCCTTTTGCCAGTTTTTCCTTGTTGGGCATTGCTACTGTAGTAACTTGGATACCACAGTGCCGTTGCTTCAGGCCCAAAATGCAATAAAATCCTCTGCTAATTGTAGGTGGTACTCTGGCATCTATCCAGCTTCATTACTTGGTGGGATGCAGATTAATGGGTTAAAATTCAGATTAATCTGGGCTATTATCTGAAAAAAAATCTTTTTCTGCTTGGCTCATTAGTTGGTTATCAACGATCAGACCCTGAGCAATGCAGCAGAATTTATAAACCGCCACAACAAATTTACTTTCTATCAAGAGATGTAATTCAGACTGTGTGCGCTCAGCTTTACTCCAGATCCATTATGCTCTTGTCACAATTAGGTTTTACAAGTTATTTGCATTTCTAAACACTGGTAGGCCTTAGGCAACATCTTATTTTGAAGGCTCTCCCCCTGCCCAGATGGCAAGAGTTTTTATTTAGAATGAAACTACATAAATAATGAGTGCACATAAAGATTCATCTTAATCAGAAAAAGGCAAAAGTTAAATGCAACATAACATATAACATGGAAAGCTGATCTCAACAGCTACGTTTCAGTATTAATACATAAGAAATAGAACAGAAGGCATGACTTATTACCATAAATACCATTGTTCTGGCCCTTGACTCATCCGAGCCACTCTCCTGACAGCTGACAGCTATGAAAGGGCTTATGACTATATATGGTTATCTATGAAAAACAGGGCCAGTGAGGCTTATAAGGAAACCTGAAAGGTAGGCGGCTACATTCTAACCTGCTGATGTTTTAGCGCCACAGTAGTTCAGCTTGTTTATCTGTCAGTGTTTCTGTTTGCTGTAGTAGAGAGTAAGGCGGCTGACAGCATAATGCCATGCAGCCTGTGGCTTTCTCTTTCTCTGCCAGCGCTGCTTCTTTTTTTTCTTTTTGCACACAGTATCTCTCCCTCTGCCCCTCTTTGTCTCCCTCTCAAACACACACAGAAGACAGATTTGGACACACCCATACATATGTATGTCTGTGGACTCTTTAATTGAGTTCACTCTGGCCACAAATGCATTCCTTGTCAGCAGCTGTTTTTTAAAAAAAAATATCCCATTTGGCCTAATGAGAAGCTGTAGAACATCACAGAACACGTCGGCCAATCAAACCGGAGTGCTACAGTTTGTACTGACTGTTTAGATTCGTTAGCCGGAATGGCAGCCCTGCCTCATTATAGTTTAGATTCCCTCTCGTAGGTTGAAAATGACAATGACCTTGACTAATGACTAACAATGACTAATCTGTAACATATATACATTTGATGTGTTCAAGACACACACACACGCACACACACGTATATATATGTAAACAAAGAATGCTTTCAAAAATGGTTAATCATTTATTTTCATCAATCAACAAAATGCAGTGAATAAGCAAAAGAGAAATCTAAATCAGATCAATATTTGGTGTGACCACCCTTTGCCTTCAAAACAGCATCAGTTCTTCTAGGTACACTTGCACACAGATTTTGAAGGAACTCGGCTGGTAGGTGTTTCCAAACATCTTGGAGAACTGACCACAGATCTTCTGTGGATGTAGCTTCCTCGCATCCTTCTGTCTCTTCATGTAATCCAGACACACTGGATGATGTTGAGATCAGGGCTCTGTGGGGGCCAGAAGAACTGATGCTGGCTTGGAGGTAAAAGGTAGTAACACCAACTATTGATCTGATTTAGATTTTTCTGTTGTTCGCTCACTCTGCATTTTGTAAATTGATAAAAATAAATAATCATTATTTATATTTCTGAAAGCATTCTTTGTTTACAGCATTTTTTCTACACCTGCCTAAAGCTTTTGCACAGTACTGTATATATTTACATTTACAGCATTTAGCAGACACTCTTATCCAGAGCGACTTCCATGTCCTAATTACAGGGACAGTCCCCCCTGGAGCAACTTGGGGCTATGGGTCTTGCTCAGGGATCCAGTGGTGGTGGCGGCCAGAGGTGGGGATTTGAACCTGGGACCTCTTGAGCCATAGGTCCGTAGGCAAGTACCCTACCACTAGACCACCATCACCCCATATATATATATATATAGCATAAATCTAGAATGAAATTCAGCTTTTTTTTAAAAAACCACACATTTCTGAATTTCAAATCTGAGCTGATTTTCTTCTGCAAAGCTTATGAAACTTCACGAGCATTTGTGGGCCGAGCATGGATAGGTTAGCTTCAACAGCTGTTTGTTTGAACCATCAGGTGGAGTTTTCTGTAGCTCTTTAATTCCCTTTGCAAACAGAACAAACCACCCCTCACTGAGGGGAACATGTTTCCGAATGATTTATTAATGCTCCCCTCAAGGTTGGTGCCGTCACTGCAGACACTTAACCTCCAAATAAAAGCGGCAGTGATGAGAGACTGTGGCTCTGGGCTGATTTATGTATCTGGATCAGGTTCTTTAGCTTGGGAAAAGACAAGCATTCCTTTTAGAGCGTTTGTGTGTCAGTACTCTTAGTTTATTGGGTATATCTTTGTTCTTTCAAGCATATATTTATTTTTAATCATTATTCAACCTTAATTTAAGCATGCAGTGAACTAAGAATAAAGTTCTTATTTTCAGCGACAGCCTGGCGTCCGTAAAGCCACAGTCTAATTCAAGTCTTCTAGATTCTGTGCGTTTTTTATTTTTTCAATATACAATGAATGTGCTCTGAAATGCACATGATTAAATGTGTTAGTTAGTTGCAAATGAAGAAAAGGTGTTACGTCGTCATCATTCTTGCCAAAAGAAGTAAATTGACAGACACCAATTGTGTTGTTGCAACACCTTTGGCTTTTGTGGGACAGACTGTCACAATCATGTAAATGAAAAGCATCATTTATTTTGTGCTCACAGGGATAAACCATTTTTTGCCGCTGTAACTCTACAGTCTCATTTGGGATTCGAAAACGTTCTACATGGGTACCTGTTGGTCTGTCAGTCTGTCTGTCTGTCTATCTGTCTGTCTATCAAAAACGTATAAACCATTTTCATCACTTTTAACATTAAATTTATGGTGAAAAATGTGCCCCTTAAAACAATAAATAGCATATTAAAAACACAGAATATTCTTCAAGGGTATATTTACACAGTTTATATGCTGTTTGTAATTTCAATCAACCTTTGTAGCAGCTTATTTTCTGACGGTGTCCCATACAGTTGCACTTCATAGGTTCACAATTATTGACTCTGGCCCATTTGATGCTGCAAAATTTCTCAGGTTCCCCCGTCTACCCCATCAATCAAAGGTAAGAAACCACTATAGGACCACCGCTGACTGGATATTATTTGGGTGGTGGTCCATTCCCAGCACAGCAGGGCAAAGCTATGTAAGTGTGTGCTGTGCTGGTATGAGTATATCAGGCACAGCGGTGTCAGTGGGGTTCATGCACACTGTGTACCGTATATGTGTCAGATAGTGTTACTGAATGTGTTTTTTGTGTGTATGTATGTGTGTGTATGCCAGTGGTGATGCGGTGACGGGGCTTACACTTGGCCGTGCCAGTGCTCACAGCAGGGGGTTTCCGCAGTCATTAGAGCAGCTCACAGGGAATCCTTTCAGTAGGAAAAAAACAGGCTTTCACTGAGCCCCTCTCTCTCTTTCTCTCTCCCTCTCCCTCTCTCTCTCGCCCTCTCTCTGTCTCCCTGTCTGTCTGCTGTTCTCTACCTGATCAAAACAATTGTGTCTTCCCTGTTGTGCTTTTTCTCTTTTCTCCCTCCACAAATATTCCTCTTTTTTTAAAGACCCAACATGCTGACTGTCCCTGGTGTGGAATGTGAAGGCTCCTCACACATTCCTGAATAAGAATGTGTTCTGGAATCTCATCAAGCCACAGATAACACTATAGACTGCTCATTACCGCAGAGTGTGTGCGCGCAGGAGAGCAGTGGCTGAGTGGCAAGTGTATTTAGTCACGCTCTGCAGAAAACAGGATTAGGCCAGAAATCTTGAGAGGGAACAAGTGTGCGTCACTAAGTGTTTTTCCCCCTCTCTATCTGTCTCTGCTGACCGACTGCTGCAGCGGGAAACTGAGGTAATTGCACTAACGCGAGACATTTGTAACACTGGCTGAGCTGGCAATGACAGCCTGGCACGCCTGGTAACAGGGCTCTGTGTGTGTGTGTGTGTGTGTGTGTGTGTGTGTGTGACATTCTGTTTGTGCATGCATTTTTAAGTGATCCGCCCATGTGCTTGTGTATGTGAGCAGGTGTGTATTGTGTAGGTTCTGTTTGCCTGTGTTTTCCACTGTGTTTGCTCCTGCACTGTTAAACACTCTGCTCATATAACCATGAGTGTGTCATGATTCTGAAAGTGTGTTTCTTCAATATGCAACTCTCCCTCTCTGTCTCTCTTGTTGTAGACAGCATGATGTTCCTCCAAGGGATTCATTTGGAATTTGCATCTCTGGCACAACTCTTGCTTCTAGGGATGGGAATCGACCTTGTAATAGGATTTTTGGAGCCACAATATGAATGTATTGTTGTGTGTTAAACATTAAAGTGTGCCATGTTGCAATATTTTGTGATTTACATTTGCATTTGACTGCAAAAGCTAGTGCTGAAGAAACGATAACTACAAGACCAAAACACTGTCATCGCAATCATGAAACTGTCTACACCAGCCAGGAGCACTTGATCACCCATGCAATCTGAAGTTCATGCTGTTTTTTAACTCGTGATGTTTTTGATGAATAGTGCTAATATTTTACCGCATCAAAATTGTCCTACTGTTGTCAAGGTTGGCCTGTGTAAATATTGGTTGGCTAGAATGATTAAAATGTCAGGCACATCAGCATTTTCTTGTTATTGAATGCAGCAAATTATGGCAATTGCATTAACATGTCGTATAAAATGTGTATTTTAAACTTCATCCCAATGTTAATTCACTTTTTGACATTTTTTTGGTTCCTTAATCCAGAATTTCACTAGTTTAATCGAATTTGAGAGAGTTTAACACCCTTAAAATGCTGTAAAATTAGGAATGGTTTATGAGTAAATTCTATTCCTAGCTCTCTGTGCATAAATATTCATTTTTCACGCAGAGATTCACGGTGCAGTTTTTCTCCAACCATTTTAAAAAGCACATTTGAAAACTGTTTTCAACACAACCTTGATGTAATCTGGTAGTGTGTGCTGGTCCACAAGACAATATGTGTGGATTTCCCAAACAGCCCGTGTAAACTCCAAAAACATACAGCGAGTATAAAGAAAACTGGTTTTCTTTAGGCGTTCACATATGTAGCAGAGCTTTAAATGATCTGACTGAACAGTAGCTCAACCGCATTCCTCTACAACGTAAACACTACAGCTTTTCACATACTGATCACAGCCACCACATTGCACAAATGTTTTACAGGTTCATTGCTTATTGTGTGCAAATGGCAAAGGACGGCTCCTGTACCTCCCCTTTAGTTTGATCTCAGTTATGATCTTAACGATCTTAATTAATTTAGGTTGGACTGAGTGGGAACAAAAAGCATGGAGGGCATGGAGAAAATAGACAGATGTGATTATTTTGGTGGGTCTAATAATAATGAATTTACTGATCAATTTCAACTAGATAATCCGGTTTACTTGTCATCACTGCACAGAGTTCTGCAGTACTTGGAAATGGGAATAGCCTCACTGGTAGCTTACGAAGAAAAACACGAGCTATGCTTCTTTCTAATTACATTATTGTAATTTATTATCATTATTTAATGATGTAATGTTTTATTTAACATTAATTGTAGACGAGCCCTCTTTTTTGTGGGATTGAACATGTTTAACAGGTTGCAGAGGTTAACAAATGATTCCGATAAACAGATGGAGTACAGTCTGTCATTTGAAACTTTATGGTGCAGTATTGCAAGTAAAGCTGATTAAATGGACAATGAGGGTAAATCAGGGTAAACTTTATCACCGAAGTTCCCCTTCAGTAGATCTATAGTTACTCACTCTAACCACATATACTCTGGTTATTAGTAAGGCCCTGATGAGCGGTATTAGGCATTTTCGAGGTTAGTACTCTACGGAGCCTTGGTCTGCCAGAAACTGAGGTTAACACCCCTGGGCTAGAATGTCCGTGTTGTCTGCAGGTAAAGCTGTCCCGCCAGGCACATGGCCTCCATGTTTCTTCTGTCTGCCCACTGTTGTTGTCCGTCTCTCTCTCCCTGCGACAGTGGTGCTACTACTAAAAGCCTCTTTGTGTTCTCTCGACCGCAGCAACAAAGGGCCGGGTGTGCCCACTGCCTCTGACCTTCAACACTCATGGCTAAGACCTCGCTGCACTGTACGGTTACAGCCTTCCCTTGTTCTCTCAACTGCTCTCTCTGCTGCTCTTTCGCTTTCTTCTTTTGCTCTCTTTCTCTTTCTCAGCACCTCCTTCCATTTTTGTTCTCCCTCCCATGGGTTCTGGCAGTTAGCCAACAGCTGGGTGAAGCAAGGTGGACGAGGGTATGAGTCTATTCCCTGATAAGGTGCAAACACTGCAAGCATGACCACTTTGCTACATTCCTCTGGAACTGTGGGGCCAAATGCAAGTCTGCCTTTAATGAAAGCTTTAAGGTTGGGAAGAAAGCTGATGTGAATGTGAAAATGTATGAGTCTGACCAGCAACAACAAACGTATTCAGAGACAACTCAAATTTGAATGAGAAACCAATAAAATAGAGCAGGTACCAAGGCAACGGCAGATTAATGGAGCTCGGAAATCATACGTTTCTAATGTTATCAAGAAGACTGTGATACACCAAAGTGGTTAACTGGTTCAGTTTCCATGTTAGCCAAGTACGCCAGTTGTGAGACGTCACCATTCGGTTTGGAAGAAGCAACAGACTGTAGTCCATCTGTCCATTCTGACACCACATGTACATGTTACTGTATGTGCAGTGAATGAGTTCACTGGTCACTATCACAGTAACGTACAGTGCACGTTTATTGGCACGCATTATACAGATTAGTATGAAGGATTAACAATAATTCACCTTTTGATGAAGTAGCTTCATCTCATGCTGAAAGATTGTAGAAATTCATTCAACCTTTCATTTAAATCTTTTTATTTTGAAAAAAAAAAAAAAAAATCCCAAACCAAAAACTCATGTGCTGCAACGTTTGACACCCCTGTATGTTATACTCTGTACAACCTCCCTTTGCCAATAAAAAAAGCAGTGAAGCAGTTGGTCGCGGCAGAGGCTTAATTCATTTTTTAAAATGACATTTTTAAAAACAAAGCAATTTTTGTTGCCAAAAAGCTCAATTTTTGTTTCATCAGACCAAACAACATTGTTTAAAGTTAGCATTTCACAAATTCCAGGGACTTAAGTTTGTGACAGAAAAGGCTTTTTCCGTCCAATAATTTGTTGGCTTGGACGTGGCATCTGATGGTGGTTTTGGAGGTTCTGTTTCTCCAAGATCTGGCTGTTTATTGTTGTTCTAAATCTATAAAAAAAAAACATTTTCAATTGAGCAGCTATTTTTATAAGCATTCCTGACTTGTGAAGGTCAACACGCTTCTCCTTCATTTGGGTTAAACGTTCACATATCTTTCCATGTTGATGATGGAAAGAAATTTGTGACTTTATATCTGTACTCCAGTTAATCAAATGTATTGGATTACAGGTTGAACGTTCTGTCACACACCAGTTAACAATAAAATGTAAAACTTAAATGGGATAAATGTTTCATTTAAATGATCTTCACAATAATATCTAGGAGTACCAATAATTGTGGCACATATTTTCTTGAAATGAATTCATTCTTGATATAGAACATTTTTTAATGCATGGGAAGAAGCTGCTTCATCACAATGTGTTTATTTCTAACATTTTTAAAATAATCTTTAGAAAGAGTGCCTTTAATTAAGGAGGACATTTGATGTTTTTTCCATAAGATAACTACCTGTTGAGATAAACACATTGCAAAATATATTTCGGCATTTAAATTGTTTTAAAGTAATACATTCTAAGATTTGTCATATTATAAAATGTAACTTATGTCCCACTTACTTGTTTTAAGTTAATATTTTCAGTAAAATTGTCTTCATTTACCAGCAAATAATTCTGCTTGTTTCAATTTTTAATAAATAATATGATGCGCATTATGTCTTGATAGGCATAGAAATGAATGTTACAAGCATAAGAAAAAGATTAATTACTGTCTAAAATGTAGTAAAAAAAAAACAAACATGTATAATCTAATATTATATTGGATATGTTGAGTATATTTAACTTGTTACACAGTTTACTGAGAATGTCCCTTTATGAAGCATGCCACACAGCTAGATCAAGCAAACAGGCTAATCATAGAACAAGACACAAGTGATGGTAATGCCAAGGGACGATGAAGTCGGGATGTTCCAAAACATCATCCCCGAGGGGGGATTCCATGACACCTCTCTATTGTCTTAAGCAGTTCTCTGGCAAACAGTTTCTGTTGTGCATTTGTAAATGGAAAATTCCTGTAGGACACAGTATTCCATAACCATTAGCAGACTATGACTAGAACTGTAAGAAATACTAAACCTAAATAGCAGCTCTCAGCAAGCTGGTTTGAAATGTGCTAGACAGGTTTCCATTTTCAGTGATCAATAAACCATAACCACATCTACAACCATTACCATACCTGGATCTCTTTAAGCCTGGAGTGAGTGGCCGCATACTCTGCCTCTAAAGACCTCCAGCCCTCAAAAACATCCACACTCCACTTTAGCTTACCCATCTAGCCCACTTATCATCATATTATGTGGAACCTTGGAGAACCACTCAGAAAAGCCAACCAAACCACAAAAATACATATTTGATATTGTACTTTAGTGTAATTGTAGCAGTAGTCGGCATATCTATATAAGAACAGCTCCTCGGATGCTCAATTTAGAGAAGGATGAAAAGACAATTGGAGGAGGACATGTAAGAAATGGGGGTAACAACATGGCAGCACAATCACCACATCTCACTTTCATTGAACACTTGGAGTTCTACGTTGGAAAATGTGTGCAGAACCAGAAAATGCAGGGGGAAACCAGAGGGAGTGCATTGTAGAACAATATGAATGAGGGATAGGATTCTGGAATGGAACAAAGGACAAAATTCTAAAACAGTGTGAGTGGGGAACAACATTCTAGAACATTGTAAATGAGGGAAAGCATTCTAGAACAGTTTGATTCAAAATGAACCCTCTGGATCATTTTGAATCAGAAAGAACATTCTGGAACAGTGTAGATAAGGGAGTCCAACCAAAAAAAGGGTGAATGAAGGAGAACTGTGTAATTCAGATTTTTACATTTAACAGATTCCCACATCGAACCACTTTTTAATCAACTGCTGCTCAACAGGATCAGTGCAGTTAGTGACACAATAAGAATACGCACAGTATTTGCAATGTAATCATGTGTTCACATTGTTAAACTGCATTCACAATGTAATAATGGGTTCAGTGTATTGTATTGTATAATCAGGTATTTTAAATCCTGTCATATTCACACTGATTTATTCGTTCTAGAGGAACCTTGTTTCAGTTCACTGTGTACTGTAATGTAAACGGCTGTAATAAAAATAAAAATCCTAAAAACTATTAAAGAACAATATGACCAAAGGAAGCAATGCAGGACAGAGTTACTGTGGACGTTCTAGAACAGTGTGAATGAGGGAGGGTGATGCTGTTAAGTAAAGGCAGCAGCTTTATATGGAACCATGATAACTCACAGAAACATCTGAATTCTGTAATCGGTGGAGCCACTGTTGTAGGCAGTCCTTTTAAGATGCTTTGCAATGGTTCTAGAAAGCACTTAAAATGCTCCACTGTTGTAAAGTCATGCACATGCAGTCTTTCACATGCCAAGTGTACAAAACCCACATGGTCACAGCAGCACATGTGATTACACATTCACATGAACACATCTTCACACTGATGTTTGCAAAAGACACCTGTATTTTGTCTGTCATTTTTCATTTGTCACTAAATGGGACCTTTTTGCTGATGATGCATGATTACAATTAATCATCATGTTGGGGAACAGTGAAAAAAAAATCTGAGCAGTTCTTTCTGACCCCATGTGTAATAGAGTTTGTAATTACAGATTTTTTTACACTAAACAGTGCAATAGTAATGTGTTTGCTGGCTTTGGTGAAACTCTTTGTACAGGTCCTGCTTGTAAATCTGTATGTTTTGTGGGTTTTTCTACTATGCAACACTCTCTCCTGACTATTCTTGTAGAAAACATGATCCGCCCGCCTGTAAGCAGGCACTCCTGAGATACTTTGGCCTTCCCTCTGACAGCCAACGGCCTCCAACAAAGGTGAGGCAAAACGCTCTGCTAGCTGGAGGCCATTTAAATAGATGATAAGAGCTAACGTTGCCATTGTTAAAGCTCTTGTCCTACAGGCAGCCCGAGGCTGCAGTCAGGCTCTTGGGTTGTTGCTAAAACTGGCAGACATAAATAAATAAACAAATAAACAAATAAATAAATAAATAAATAAGCAGCTTGTTGTTCCAAAGCTTGAACATAATGCATGCAGGACAAGGAGCTTTAGTGCTGACAGCAGCACTGATTTCTTCTCCCTCCTTTCTCCGTCAGTGTGATTGTAGGATTAGCGGCTTTATCACACTTAGGCTAGTGTTGCAAGCCCGAATCAGCGCATCTTCCTGTCCTAGATGCTCATTTCAAGGTTTGTGCGAAAATCACTGCTGTGGGTGAATTGCGCGTTTGGGGATCGTGTTGACAGGCCGATGAAAAGAGCCATATTGCCTCGTTAAAATCCTCAGCCGGATAGATCTGACAATTGACAGCGATTCTGAGAAGAGGGGGGATATAAAGGGCACTAAGCGAGGCCCACCAAACGTTTTGTGATACTCTTAAGCCTGTTAACCGAGGCAAAGGCAATCAAATGATTCCAGCTTGAAATAGCTGAGTGCACCTGGCTCCCCTCCCCAGCTCTTGTTCCGTTGTTTTCCATTTCCTTGCGTCTCCTGAGACTGCACACTTGTAGTGCTCATGCCTCTCGTGTCTCTTTTGACACACTGCTGTTTTACTTATACACTGACTTGAAGGGGATAAAGTCAACTCAAGACACTGACACTGTCTGATCAACATTTGAGGGCGACACCATTGATTCTGAGAAAGGAGGAAAACCACCCAAATGAAATCGTACACTTCAGTAAGACTTTGCAGGAGTGCGAAGCATTTCTTTCAGTCTTTTAAACTCAGAGGATGTTTCAACCAAGCAAGGGAAACGGAACAACATGGACTTAACCTCACCAAAGCCAAGCAGCACCACACTGACTCCAAAGGGGACTGAGGAAAGCACATGTGATACAGTATCAGATGCACTGGCAGCAACATGTTTGTTTTGGAAGCCAATCTTAATGACCTGTTCCACTCGAGTGGCCCCCTGCTTCATGTGTCTGCATTCCTGTCCGCTTTAAACCATGCATTTTTGTTTCTGCAGCCAGCTCAGCACATAGCTAGCATATCTCTTTATTCTTCTGGAACCCAGAAGAGTCGTGTAAAACACTGAATGGAATGATGGATTTCCTCAGGGTCTTCATGGTCTGGCCTGTATTGATCTCCTTTTCTATTGATCAGTGCAAGGAAATTGATCCAGTCACTGCTTAATTTAGACTTTGTATCGCATCACTGTTGCAACAAAGCTTTGTATCTTAAAGATGATAATGTTAGAAAAAAAGAGCATTATTTTCTTTCAGTGAGCTATATTCCAGGTCATTCTGGATTGTTACAAATGGATCAAGCAATTAAGCAATGTAGGGTTTGATAAAACAACAATCTGTTGACCTATTGAAAAGGTCAAATTTAAAGGGTGCAATTAGGAAATGCCTGGGAGCTTCCTCTGCACCTTTAAACCTGAATGGGAAAATGGCTGGGTATCAGGACTGAGGTCATTTGTTTTTAAGGACAGTGAGTGAAGGGTCAAATGAATAGTATGTTTATCTTAGATGGGCTGCAGAAGAATCCCTGTATATAAGACATGTATAATCCCACATTCAGGGATCGATCCATCCATCCATCCATTGACTCCTTAATTGAAGTCTTCCTCTTTCTCCTTATATGTCAACTTCATCTCTAACCTTCATGTATTCCTCTGCTTCTCTCTATAAACCTGTCATTTCTGTATAGCTGTAGCCCATCTCCACTTTTTTTGACTTATCTCCTGATTCACCTCACGAATGCCCTAATTAACAGCTGATGGATGAAACATAACCAGACTAGGTTACATTTCTTTTTTTTTTTTTTGAACGTAACCTGAAAGGTGAGTCCAAACATCTATTGCCATCTGGATGTACCGTTTCAATTACATGTCATATCCATGGAGATAAAAAAAGAGTTCATCTTTGTGACTGGCTTCAGCGCAAACGTACCCGTCATCGCTGGAAACATCTTGTCAGGCTCGACGGCACCATCTGTCTGAGGTCGATTCAGTTCACAAACACGACTTAATTTAGCTGCGAACTTGCTTAAGTTCCAACTTGTGTGACTGTTAAAACAAGAGTCACTAAAAGGCTTCCTTGAAGTGATGGCAGAGGAAAAAGAACCCTTGAATGGCAATTTCTTCAAAGAACCATTCAATATGGGTGAGTGCAAAGAGGTTTAAGGAGCTGCCATATGATGAAAAGTTTCTAAAACAATGAATTTTTTCCGTCTTACTGCTGTGCTCCAAAGGCAAAAACAGTTTAGGATCGTATTAAAGCTGCTTAACTGTTTTATTGTATTTTGATTGATCCAACAAAAGACACACTTTTGGTTCCATAAAGAACCTTACAGTAGATGATTCATCAGAGAATAGTTTTTTGTAAATGAGATGTTTAAAATGTTTTTAACTTCCAAAAGCGAATTATTCAAAGAACGAATTTTAGTTGTTAGTTGTTAAGAGTTTTTTAAATATATATGCACCTTCACATAATTAAAGATTTCACAACAACAAAAGCCAAAAATCATTTAGTGACCATTATTTTTAAGAATGGGCCATTCATTTTGAGATTTTGTAGAATCTTTACACAGTTGGCAGATTCTTTATAAAATTGTTCTGCACATTCCCACATCTCATATACAAAAATTATACTGTAGGGAACCAACCAGTGAAATGTAAGTGTTTCTTCAATGGCATCGCTTGGAATAACCCCTTTTGGTACCTTTCTTTCTCGGAGTGCTTGTCTTTCCCCTGGCACCGAGTAAATAAGGTACCCTCATGCGCTTAGGTTAAAGAGCAGGTGTTAGAATACACGATGTGTGGGGGATGGACGGGGAGGGGGGACATCACGCTTTTACGGACTCTTCTCAAGGACATGCTGATAAGGATAGTAAAGGAGAGTGGAACAACATGCGGAGATGTAGAGTTGAGCAGCTCTGTGTGTGTGTGTGTGTGTGTGTGTTTGCGTGTATAAATGTGAGTGAAAGTGCATTTGTAAATGCATCTAGTCTGCACAGACAAGTTACTCTCTTTTGCATGAAGTCACTGTTGTAACAAACTCTCCTTTCTCTGAAACGGAAACCTCAGCTTTAATATATATTTAATATATGTGATGAAATTTCTTTCAGAGTCACTTAACAATATTTCTTTGGGTCCTCTTATAATAATGACTGGCGAGCAATGTTCTCAAAACTCTAAAAACAACATTAATTAAAACAATTAAAACGACATTAATGCAACATGCTAACAACAATACAAGGCCTTCGATGAAGTTCCCACAGTCGGTCCCCAAATCCGGTCCTGGAGGGCCAGTGTCCAGCTGGGTGGTTCACCTC